>CAUVYP010000476.1:1207500-1765000 GCA_963556195.1 Sepiola atlantica
TTCTGAGACTTAGTACTTAAGTAGCAAAGGCCTATCCGCGGCTGTCTGCAAAGTTTCGTCGCACAATACGAATAAATGTGGAAGTTATAAACAAAAGCGATATCAACTTTAAAACGCGCTTAATTTTGTTGATGTTTGACGTATTAAGTTTGTATCGACATATCTCCGGCAGTACAAGAGCTGCACTTCTGAAACTTGGTACTTCAGTAGAACATGTGACTCCGCTAATTTCTGCAAAGTTTCGTTGCACAAATCCAATGAATGTGGAAGTTATAAACAAAAGCGGTACTTACTTTAAATCGCACTAAATTTTGTTGATGGTTCGCGTATTCAGTTTGTATCGACATATCTCCGGCAGTACAAGAGCTGCACTTCTGAAACTTGGTACTTCAGTAGCAAAGGCCTATCCGCGACTGTCTGCAAAGTTTTGTGGCACAATACGAATAAATGTGGAAGTTATAAACAAAAGCGATATCAACTTTAAAACGCGCTAAATTTTGTTGATGTTTTGCGTATTAAGTTTGTATCGACATATCTCCGGCAGTACAAGATCTGCACTTCTGATACTTAGTACTTCAGTAGAACATGTGACTCCGCTACCCTCTGCAAAGTTTCGTTGCACAATTCCAATGAATGTGGAAGTTATATACAAAAGTGATATCCACTTTAAATCGCACTAAATTTTGTTGATGGTTTGCGTATTCAGTTTGTATCGACATATCTCCGGCAGTACAAGAGCTGCACTTCTGAGACTTGGTACTTCAGTAGAAAATGTGTCTCCGCGACTGTCTGCAAAGTTTCGTTACACAATTCGAATAAATGTGGAAGTTATAAACAAAAGCGATATCAACTTTAAAACGCGCTAAATTTTGTTGATGTTTTGCGTATTAAGTTTGTATCGACATATCTCAGGCAGTACAAGAGCTGCACTTTCGAAACTTGGTACTTCAGTAGAACATGTGACTCCGCTAATTTCTGCAAAGTTTCGTTGCACAATTCCAATGAATGTGGAAGTTATAAACAAAAGCGATATCCACTTTAAATCGCACTAAATTTTGTTGATGGTTTGCGTATTCAGTTTGTATCGACATATCTCGTGCAGTACAAGAGCTGCACTTCTGAGACTTGGTACTTCAGTAGAAAATGTGTCTCCGCGACTGTCTGGAAAGTTTCGTTGCACAATTCGAATAAATGTGGAAGTTATAAACAAAAGCGATATCAACTTACAAACGCGCTAAATTTTGTTGATGTTTTGCGTATTAAGTTTGTATCGACATATCTCAGGCAGTACAAAAGCTGCACTTTTGAAACTTGGTACTTCAGTAGAACATGTGACTCCGCAAATTTCTGCAAAGTTTCGTAGCACAATTCCAATGAATGTGGAAGTTATAAACAAAAGCGGTATCTACTTTAAATCGCACAAAATTTTGTTGATGGTTTGCGTATTCAGTTTGTATCGACATATCTCCGGCAGTACAAGAGCTGCACTTCTGAGACTTAGTACTTCAGTAGCAAAGGCCTATCCGCGACTGTCTGCAAAGTTTCGTCGCACAATACGAATAAATGTGGAAGTTATAAACAAAAGCGATATCAACTTTAAAACGCGCTAAATTTTTTGATGTTTTGCGTATTAAGTTTGTATCGACATATCTCCGGCAGTACAAGAGCTGCACTTCTGAAACTTGGTACTTCAGTAGAACATGTGACTCCGCTAATTTCTGCAAAGTTTCGTTGCACAATTATAATGAATGTGGAAGTTATAAACAAAAGCGGTATCTACTTTAAATCGCACTAAATTTGGTTGATGGTTTGCGTATTCAGTTTGTATCGACATATCTCCGGCAGTACAAGAGCTGCACTTCTGAAACTTGGTACTTCAGTAGCTAAGGCCTATCCGCGACTGTCTGCAAAGTTTCGTCGCACTATTCGTATAAATGTCGAAGTTATAAACAAAAGCGATATCAACTTTAAAACGCGCTAAATTTTGTTGATGTTTTGCGTATTAAGTTTGTATCGACATATCACCGGCAGTACAAGAGCTGCACTTCTGATACCTGGTACTTCAGTAGAACATGTGACTCCGCTAATTTCTGCAAAGTTTCGTCGCACAATTCCAATGAATGTGGAAGTTATAAACAAAAGCGATATCCACTTGAAATCGCACTAAATTTTGTTGATGGTTTGCGTATTCAGTTTGTATCGACATATCTCCGGCAGTACAAGAGCTGCACTTCTGAGACTTAGTACTTAAGTAGCAAAGGCCTATCCGCGACTGTCTGCAAAGTTTCGTGGCACAATTATATATATGTGGAAGTTATAAAAAAAAGCGGTATCTACTTTAAATCGCACTAAATTTTGTTGATGGCTTGCGTATTCAGTTTGTATCGACATATCTCCGGCAGTATAACAGCTGCACTTCTGAAACTTGGTACTTCAGTAGAAAAGGCCTATCCGCGACTGTCTGCAAAGTTTCGTCGCACAATACGAATAAATGTGGAAGTTATAAACAAAAGCGATATGAACTTTAAAACGCGCTAAATTTTGTTGATGTTTTGCGTATTAAGTTTGTATCGACATATCTCCGGCAGTACAAGAGCTGCACTTCTGAAACTTGGTACTTCAGTAGAACATGTGACTCCGCTAATTTCTGCAATGTTTCGTTGCACAATTCCAATGAATGTGGAAGTTATAAACAAAAGCGGTATCTATTTTAAATCGCACTAAATTTTGTTGATGGTTTGCGTATTCAGTTTGTATCGACATATCTCCGGCAGTACAAAAGCTGCACTTCTGAAACTTGGTACTTTAGTAGCAAAGGCCTATCCGCGACTGTCTGCAAAGTTTCGGCGCACAATTCGAATAAATGTGGAAGTTATAAACAAAAGCGATATCAACTTTAAAACGCGCTAAATTTTGTTTATGTTTTGCGTATTAAGTTTGTATCGACATATCTCAAGCAGTACAAGATCTGCACTTCTGATACTTAGTACTTCAGTAGAACATGTGACTCCGCTAATTTCTGCAAAGTTTCGTTGCACAATTCCAATGAATGTGGAAGTTATAAACAAAAGTGATATCCACTTTAAATCGAACTAAATTTTGTTGATGGTTTGCGTATTCAGTTTGTATCGACATATCTCCGGCAGTAAAAGAGCTGAACTTCTGAGACTTGGTACTTCAGTAGCAAAATGTGTCTCCGCGACTGTCTGCAAAGTTTCGTTGCACAATTCGAATAAATGTGGAAGTTATAAACAAAAGCGATATCAACTTTAAAACGCGATAAATTTTGTTGATGTTTTGCGTATTAAGTTTGTATCGACATATCTCAGGCAGTACAAGAGCTGCACTTTTGAAACATGGTACTTCAGTAGAACATGTGACTCCGCTAATTTCTGCAAAGTTTCGTTGCACAATTCCAATGAATGTGGAAGTTATAAACAAAAGCGATATCCACTTTAAATCGCACTAAATTTTGTTGATGGTTTGCGTATTCAGTTTGTATCGACATATCTCCGGCAGTACAAGAGCTGCACTTCTGAGACTTGGTACTTCAGTAGAAAAGGCCTATCCGCGACTGTCTGCAAAGTTTCGTCGCACAATACGAATAAATGTGGAAGTTATAAACAAAAGCGATATCAACTTTAAAACGCGCTAAATTTTGTTGATGTTTGACGTATTAAGTTTGTATCGACATATCTCCGGCAGTACAAGAGCTGCACTTCTGAAACTTGGTACTTCAGTAGAACATGTGACTCCGCTAATTTCTGCAAAGTTTCGTTGCACAATTCCAATGAATGTGGAAGTTATAAACAAAAGCGGTATCTACTTTAAATCGCACTACATTTTGTTGATGGTTTGCGTATTCAGTTTGTATCGACATATCTCCGGCAGTACAAGAGCTGCACTTCTGAGACTTAGTATTTCCGTAGCAAAGGCCTATCCGCGACTGTCTGCAAAGTTTCGTGGCACAATTCGAATAAATGTGGAAGTTATAAACAAAAGCGATATCAACTTTAAAACGCGCTAAATTGTGCTGATGTTTCGCGTATTCAGTTTGTATCGACATATCTCCGGCAGTACAAGAGCTGCACTTCTGAAACTTGGTACTTCAGTTGAACATGTGACTCCGCTAGGTTCTGCAAAGTTTCGTTGCACAATTCCAATGAATGTGGAAGTTATAAACAAAAGCGGTATCTACTTTAAATCGCACTAAATTTTGTTGATGGTTTGCGTATTCAGTTTGTATCGACATATCTCCGGCAGTACAAGAGCTGCACTTCTGAGACTTAGTACTTCAGTAGAAAATGTGTCTCCGCGACTGTCTGCAAAGTTTCGTTGCACAATTCGAATAAATGTGGAAGTTATAAACAAAAGCGATATCAACTTTAAAACGCGCTAAATTTTGTTGATGTTTTGCGTATTAAGTTTGTATCGACATATCTCCAGCTGTACAAGAGCTGCACTTCTGAAACTTGGTACTTCAGTAGAACATGTGACTCCGCAAATTTCTGCAAAGTTTCGTAGCACAATTCATACGAATGTGGAAGTTATAAACATAAGCGATATCCACTTTAAATCGCACTCAATTTTGTTGATGGTTTGGGTATTCAGTTTGTATCGACATATCTCCGGCAGTACAAGAGCTGCACTTCTGAGACTTAGTACTTCAGTAGAAAAGGCCTATCCGCGACTGTCTGCAAAGTTTTGTCGCACAATTCGAATAAATGTGGAAGTTATAAACAAAAGCGATATCAACTTTAAAACGCGCTAAATTTTGTTGATGTTTTGCGTATTAAGTTTGTATCGACATATCTCCGGCAGTACAAGATCTGCACTTCTGATACTTAGTACTTCAGTAGAACATGTGACTCCGCTTATTTCTGCAAAGTTTCGTTGCACAATTCCAATGAATGTGGAAGTTATAAACAAAAGTGATATCCACTTTAAATCGCACTAAATTTTGTTGATGGTTTGCGTATTCAGTTTGTATCGACATATCTCCGGCAGTACAAGAGCTGCACTTCTGAGACTTAGTACTTAAGTAGCAAAGGCCTATCCGCGACTGTCTGCAAAGTTTCGTGGCACAATTCAAATAAATGTGGAAGTTATAAACAAAAGCGGTATCTACTTTAAATCGCACTAAATTTTGTTGATGGTTTGCGTATTCAGTTTGTATCGACATATCTCCGGCAGTATAACAGCTGCACTTCTGAAACTTGGTACTTCAGTAGAAAAGGCCTATCCGCGACTGTCTGCAAAGTTTCGTCGCACAATACGAATAAATGTGGAAGTTATAAACAAAAGCGATATCAACTTTAAAACGCGCTAAATTTTGTTGATGTTTTGCGTATTAAGTTTGTATCGACATATCTCCGGCAGTACAAGAGCTGCACTTCTGAAACTTGGTACTTCAGTAGAACATGTGACTCCGCTTATTTCTGCAATGTTTCGTTGCACAATTCCAATGAATGTGGAAGTTATAAACAAAAGCGGTATCTATTTTAAATCGCACTAAATTTTGTTGATGGTTTGCGTATTCAGTTTGTATCGACATATCTCCGGCAGTACAAAAGCTGCACTTCTGAAACTTGGTACTTTAGTAGCAAAGGCCTATCCGCGACTGTCTGCAAAGTTTCGTGGCACAATTCGAATAAATGTGGAAGTTATAAACAAAAGCGATATCAACTTTAAAACGCGCTAAATTTTGTTGATGTTTTGCGTATTAAGTTTGTATCGACATATCTCAAGCAGTACAAGATCTGCACTTCTGATACTTAGTACTTCAGTAGAACATGTGACTCCGCTAATTTCTGCAAAGTTTCGTTGCACAATTCCAATGAATGTGGAAGTTATAAACAAAAGTGATATCCACTTTAAATCGAACTAAATTTTGTTGATGGTTTGCGTATTCAGTTTGTATCGACATATCTCCGGCAGTACAAGAGCTGAACTTCTGAGACTTGGTACTTCAGTAGCAAAATGTGTCTCCGCGACTGTCGGCAAAGTTTCGTTGCACAATTCGAATAAATGTGGAAGTTATAAACAAAAGCGATATCAACTTTCAAACGCGCTAAATTTTGTTGATGTTTGACGTATTAAGTTTGTATCGACATATCTCAGGCAGTACAAGAGCTGCACTTTTGAAACTTGGTACTTCAGTAGAACATGTGACTCCGCTAATTTCTGCAAAGTTTCGTTGCACAATTCCAATGAATGTGGAAGTTATAAACAAAAGCGATATCCACTTTAAATCGCACTAAATTTTGTTGATGGTTTGCGTATTCAGTTTGTATCGACATATCTCCGGCAGTACAAGAGCTGCACTTCTGAGACTTGGTACTTCAGTAGAAAAGGCCTATCCGCGACTGTCTGCAAAGTTTCGTCGCACAATACGAATAAATGTGGAAGTTATAAACAAAAGCGATATCAACTTTAAAACGCGCTAAATTTTGTTGATGTTTGACGTATTAAGTTTGTATCGACATATCTCCGGCAGTACAAGAGCTGCACTTCTGAAACTTGGTACTTCAGTAGAACATGTGACTCCGCTAATTTCTGCAAAGTTTCGTTGCACAATTCCAATGAATGTGGAAGTTATAAACAAAAGCGGTATCTACTTTAAATCGAACTACATTTTGTTGATGGTTTGCGTATTCAGTTTGTATCGACATATCTCCGGCAGTACAAGAGCTGCACTTCTGAGACTTAGTATTTCAGTAGCAAAGGCCTATCCGCGACTGTCTGCAAAGTTTCGTGGCACAATTCGAATAAATGTGGAAGTTATAAACAAAAGCGATATCAACTTTAAAACGCGCTAAATTGTGTTGATGTTTTGCGTATTCAGTTTGTATCGACATATCTCCGGCAGTACAAGAGCTGCACTTCTGAAACTTGGTACTTCAGTTGAACATGTGACTCCGCTAAGTTCTGCAAAGTTTCGTTGCACAATTCCAATGAATGTGGAAGTTATAAACAAAAGCGATATCCACTTGAAATCGCACTAAATTTTGTTGATGGTTTGCGTATTCAGTTTGTATCGACATATCTCCGGCAGTACAAGAGCTGCACTTCTGAGACTTAGTACTTAAGTAGCAAAGGCCTATCCGCGACTGTCTGCAAAGTTTCGTGGCACAATTCAAATAAATGTGGAAGTTATAAACAAAAGCGGTATCTACTTTAAATCGCACTAAATTTTGTTGATGGTTTGCGTATTCAGTTTGTATCGACATATCTCCGGCAGTATAACAGCTGCACTTCTAAAACTTGGTACTTCAGTAGAAAAGGCCTATCCGCGACTGTCTGCAAAGTTTCGTCGCACAATACGAATAAATGTGGAAGTTATAAACAAAAGCGATATGAACTTTAAAACGCGCTAAATTTTGTTGATGTTTTGCGTATTAAGTTTGTATCGACATATCTCCGGCAGTACAAGAGCTGCACTTCTGAAACTTGGTACTTCAGTAGAACATGTGACTCCGCTAATTTCTGCAATGTTTCGTTGCACAATTCCAATGAATGTGGAAGTTATAAACAAAAGCGGTATCTATTTTAAATCGCACTAAATTTTGTTGATGGTTTGCGTATTCAGTTTGTATCGACATATCTCCGGCAGTACAAAAGCTGCACTTCTGAAACTTGGTACTTTAGTAGCAAAGGCCTATCCGCGACTGTCTGCAAAGTTTCGTGGCACAATTCGAATAAATGTGGAAGTTATAAACAAAAGCGATATCAACTTTAAAACGCGCTAAATTTTGTTGATGTTTTGCGTATTAAGTTTGTATCGACATATCTCAAGCAGTACAAGATCTGCACTTCTGATACTTAGTACTTCAGTAGAACATGTGACTCCGCTAATTTCTGCAAAGTTTCGTTGCACAATTCCAATGAATGTGGAAGTTATAAACAAAAGTGATATCCACTTTAAATCGAACTAAATTTTGTTGATGGTTTGCGTATTCAGTTTGTATCGACATATCTCCGGCAGTACAAGAGCTGCACTTCTGAGACTTGGTACTTCAGTAGAAAAGGCCTATCCGCGACTGTCTGCAAAGTTTCGTCGCACAATACGAATAAATGTGGAAGTTATAAACAAAAGCGATATCAACTTTAAAACGCGCTAAATTTTGTTGATGTTTGACGTATTAAGTTTGTATCGACATATCTCCGGCAGTACAAGAGCTGCACTTCTGAAACTTGGTACTTCAGTAGAACATGTGACTCCGCTAATTTCTGCAAAGTTTCGTTGCACAATTCCAATGAATGTGGAAGTTATAAACAAAAGCGGTATCTACTTTAAATCGCACTACATTTTGTTGATGGTTTGCGTATTCAGTTTGTATCGACATATCTCCGGCAGTACAAGAGCTGCACTTCTGAGACTAAGTATTTCCGTAGCAAAGGCCTATCCGCGACTGTCTGCAAAGTTTCGTGGCACAATTCGAATAAATGTGGAAGTTATAAACAAAAGCGATATCAACTTTAAAACGCGCTAAATTGTGTTGATGTTTTGCGTATTCAGTTTGTATCGACATATCTCCGGCAGTACAAGAGCTGCACTTCTGAAACTTGGTACTTCAGTTGAACATGTGACTCCGCTAGGTTCTGCAAAGTTTCGTTGCACAATTCCAATGAATGTGGAAGTTATAAACAAAAGCGGTATCTACTTTAAATCGCACTAAATTTTGTTGATGGTTTGCGTATTCAGTTTGTATCGACATATCTCCGGCAGTACAAGAGCTGCACTTCTGAGACTTAGTACTTCAGTAGAAAAGGCCTATCCGCGACTGTCTGCAAAGTTTTGTCGCACAATTCGAATAAATGTGGAAGTTATAAACAAAAGCGATATCAACTTTAAAACGCGCTAAATTTTGTTGATGTTTTGCGTATTAAGTTTGTATCGACATATCTCCAGCTGTACAAGAGCTGCACTTCTGATACTTGGTACTTCAGTAGTACATGTGACTCCGCTAATTTCTGCAAAGTTTCGTTGCACAATTCCAATGAATGTGGAAGTTATAAACAAAAGCGATATCCACTTTAAATCGCACTAAATTTTGTTGATGGTGTGCGTATTCAGTTTGTATCGACATATCTCCGGCACTACAAGAGCTGCACTTCTGAAACTTGGTACTTCAGTAGAACATGTGACTCCGCAAATTTCTGCAAAGTTTCGTAGCACAATTCATACGAATGTGGAAGTTATAAACATAAGCGATATCCACTTTAAATCGCACTAAATTTTGTTGATGGTTTGGGTATTCAGTTTGTATCGACATATCTCCGGCAGTACAAGAGCTGCACTTCTGAGACTTAGTACTTCAGTAGAAAAGGCCTATCCGCGACTGTCTGCAAAGTTTTGTCGCACAATTCGAATAAATGTGGAAGTTATAAACAAAAGCGATATCAACTTTAAAACGCGCTAAATTTTGTTGATGTTTTGCGTATTAAGTTTGTATCGACATATCTCCGGCAGTACAAGATCTGCACTTCTGATACTTAGTACATCAGTAGAACATGTGACTCCGCTTATTTCTGCAAAGTTTCGTTGCACAATTCCAATGCATGTGGAAGTTATAAACAAAAGTGATATCCACTTTAAATCGCACTAAATTTTGTTGATGGTTTGCGTATTCAGTTTGTATCGACATATCTCCGGCAGTACAAGAGCTGCACTTCTGAGACTTAGTACTTAAGTAGCAAAGGCCTATCCGCGACTGTCTGCAAAGTTTCGTGGCACAATTCAAATAAATGTGGAAGTTATAAACAAAAGCGGTATCTACTTTAAATCGCACTAAATTTTGTTGATGGTTTGCGTATTCAGTTTGTATCGACATATCTCCGGCAGTATAACAGCTGCACTTCTGAAACTTGGTACTTCAGTAGAAAAGGCCTATCCGCGACTGTCTGCAAAGTTTCGTCGCACAATACGAATAAATGTGGAAGTTATAAACAAAAGCGATATGAACTTTAAAACGCGCTAAATTTTGTTGATGTTTTGCGTATTAAGTTTGTATCGACATATCTCCGGCAGTACAAGAGCTGCACTTCTGAAACTTGGTACTTCAGTAGAACATGTGACTCCGCTAATTTCTGCAATGTTTCGTTGCACAATTCCAATGAATGTGGAAGTTATAAACAAAAGCGGTATCTATTTTAAATCGCACTAAATTTTGTTGATGGTTTGCGTATTCAGTTTGTATCGACATATCTCCGGCAGTACAAAAGCTGCACTTCTGAAACTTGGTACTTTAGTAGCAAAGGCCTATCCGCGACTGTCTGCAAAGTTTCGTGGCACAATTCGAATAAATGTGGAAGTTATAAACAAAAGCGATATCAACTTTAAAACGCGCTAAATTTTGTTGATGTTTTGCGTATTAAGTTTGTATCGACATATCTCAAGCAGTACAAGATCTGCACTTCTGATACTTAGTACTTCAGTAGAACATGTGACTCCGCTTATTTCTGCAAAGTTTCGTTGCACAATTCCAATGAATGTGGAAGTTATAAACAAAAGTGATATCCACTTTAAATCGAACTAAATTTTGTTGATGGTTTGCGTATTCAGTTTGTATCGACATATCTCCGGCAGTACAAGAGCTGAACTTCTGAGACTTGGTACTTCAGTAGCAAAATGTGTCTCCGCGACTGTCGGCAAAGTTTCGTTGCACAATTCGAATAAATGTGGAAGTTATAAACAAAAGCGATATCAACTTTCAAACGCGCTAAATTTTGTTGATGTTTTGCGTATTAAGTTTGTATCGACATATCTCAGGCAGTACAAGAGCTGCACTTTTGAAACTTGGTACTTCAGTAGAACATGTGACTCCGCTAATTTCTGCAAAGTTTCGTTGCACAATTCCAATGAATGTGGAAGTTATAAACAAAAGCGATATCCACTTTAAATCGCACTAAATTTTGTTGATGGTTTGCGTATTCAGTTTGTATCGACATATCTCCGGCAGTACAAGAGCTGCACTTCTGAGACTTGGTACTTCAGTAGAAAAGGCCTATCCGCGACTGTCTGCAAAGTTTCGTCGCACAATACGAATAAATGTGGAAGTTATAAACAAAAGCGATATCAACTTTAAAACGCGCTAAATTTTGTTGATGTTTGACGTATTAAGTTTGTATCGACATATCTCCGGCAGTACAAGAGCTGCACTTCTGAAACTTGGTACTTCAGTAGAACATGTGACTCCGCTAATTTCTGCAAAGTTTCGTTGCGCAATTCCAATGAATGTGGAAGTTATAAACAAAAGCGGTATCTACTTTAAATCGAACTACATTTTGTTGATGGTTTGCGTATTCAGTTTGTATCGACATATCTCCGGCAGTACAAGAGCTGCACTTCTGAGACTTAGTATTTCAGTAGCAAAGGCCTATCCGCGACTGTCTGCAAAGTTTCGTGGCACAATTCGAATAAATGTGGAAGTTATAAACAAAAGCGATATCAACTTTAAAACGCGCTAAATTGTGTTGATGTTTTGCGTATTAAGTTTGTATCGACATATCTCCGGCAGTACAAGAGCTGCACTTCTGAAACTTGGTACTTCAGTTGAACATGTGACTCCGCTAAGTTCTGCAAAGTTTCGTTGCACAATTCCAATGAATGTGGAAGTTATAAACAAAAGCGGTATCTACTTTAAATCGCACTAAATTTTGTTGATGGTTTGCGTATTCAGTTTGTATCGACATATCTCCGGCAGTACAAGAGCTGCACTTCTGAGACTTAGTACTTCAGTAGAAAAGGCCTATCCGCGACTGTCTGCAAAGTTTTGTCGCACAATTCGAATAAATGTGGAAGTTATAAACAAAAGCGATATCAACTTTAAAACGCGCTAAATTTTGTTGATGTTTTGCGTATTAAGTTTGTATCGACATATCTCCAGCTGTACAAGAGCTGCACTTCTGATACTTGGTACTTCAGTAGTACATGTGACTCCGCTAATTTCTGCAAAGTTTCGTTGCACAATTCCAATGAATGTGGAAGTTATAAACAAAAGCGATATCCACTTTAAATCGCACTAAATTTTGTTGATGGTGTGCGTATTCAGTTTGTATCGACATATCTCCGGCACTACAAGAGCTGCACTTCTGAAACTTGGTACTTCAGTAGAACATGTGACTCCGCCAATTTCTGCAAAGTTTCGTAGCACAATTCATACGAATGTGGAAGTTATAAACATAAGCGATATCCACTTTAAATCGCACTAAATTTTGTTGATGGTTTGGGTATTCAGTTTGTATCGACATATCTCCGGCAGTACAAGAGCTGCACTTCTGAGACTTAGTACTTCAGTAGAAAAGGCCTATCCGCGACTGTCTGCAAAGTTTTGTCGCACAATTCGAATAAATGTGGAAGTTATAAACAAAAGCGATATCAACTTTAAAACGCGCTAAATTTTGTTGATGTTTTGCGTATTAAGTTTGTATCGACATATCTCCGGCAGTACAAGATCTGCACTTCTGATACTTAGTACTTCAGTAGAACATGTGACTCCGCTAATTTCTGCAAAGTTTCGTTGCACAATTCCAATGAATGTGGAAGTTATAAACAAAAGTGATATCCACTTTAAATCGCACTAAATTTTGTTGATGGTTTGCGTATTCAGTTTGTATCGACATATCTCCGGCAGTACAAGAGCTGCACTTCTGAGACTTAGTACTTAAGTAGCAAAGGCCTATCCGCGACTGTCTGCAAAGTTTCGTGGCACAATTCAAATAAATGTGGAAGTTATAAACAAAAGCGATATCAACTTTAAAACGCGCTAAATTTTGTTGATGTTTTGCGTATTCATTTTGTATCGACATATCTCCGGCAGTACAAGAGCTGCACTTCTGAAACTTCATACTTCAGTAGAACATGTGACTCCGCTAATTTCTGCAAAGTTTCGTTGCACAATTCCAATGAATGTGCCAGTTATAAACAAAAGCGATATCCACTTTAAATCGCACTAAATTTTGTTGATGGTTTGCGTATTCAGTTTGTATCGACATATCTCCGGCAGTACAAGAGCTGCACTTCTGAGACTTAATACTTCAGTAGAAAAGGCCTATCCGCCACTGACTGCAAAGTTTCGTCGCACAATACGAATAAATGTGGAAGTTATAAACAAAAGCGATATCAACTTTAAAACGCGCTAAATTTTGTTGATGTTTGACGTATTAAGTTTGTATCGACATATCTCCGGCAGTACAAGAGCTGCACTTCTGAAACTTGGTACTTCAGTAGAACATGTGACTCCGCTTATTTCTGCAAAGTTTCGTTGCAAAATTCTAATGAATGTGGAAGTTATAAACAAAAGCGATATCCACTTTAAATCGCACTAAATTTTGTTGATGGTTTGCGTATTCAGTTTGTATCGACATATCTCCGGCAGTACAAGAGCTGCACTTCTGAGACTTGGTACTTCAGTAGAAAATGTGTCTCCGCGACTGTCTGCAAAGTTTCGTTGCACAATTCGAATAAATGTGGAAGTTATAAACAAAAGCGATATCAACTTTAAAACGCGCTAAATTTTGTTGATGTTTTGCGTATTAAGTTTGTATCGACATATCTCCGGCAGTACAAGAGCTGCACTTCTGAAACTTGGTACTTCAGTAGAACATGTGACTCCGCTAATTTCTGCAAAGTTTCGTTGCACAATTCCAATGAATGTGGAAGTTATAAACAAAAGCGATATCCACTTGAAATCGCACTAAATTTTGTTGATGGTTTGCGTATTCAGTTTGTATCGACATATCTCCGGCAGTACAAGAGCTGCACTTCTGAGACTTAGTACTTAAGTAGCAAAGGCCTATCCGCGACTGTCTGCAAAGTTTCGTGGCACAATTCAAATAAATGTGGAAGTTATAAACAAAAGCGGTATCTACTTTAAATCGCACTAAATTTTGTTGATGGTTTGCGTATTCAGTTTGTATCGACATATCTCCGGCAGTATAACAGCTGCACTTCTGAAACTTGGTACTTCAGTAGAAAAGGCCTATCCGCGACTGTCTGCAAAGTTTCGTCGCACAATACGAATAAATGTGGAAGTTATAAACAAAAGCGATATGAACTTTAAAACGCGCTAAATTTTGTTGATGTTTTGCGTATTAAGTTTGTATCGACATATCTCCGGCAGTACAAGAGCTGCACTTCTGAAACTTGGTACTTCAGTAGAACATGTGACTCCGCTAATTTCTGCAATGTTTCGTTGCACAATTCCAATGAATGTGGAAGTTATAAACAAAAGCGGTATCTATTTTAAATCGCACTAAATTTTGTTGATGGTTTGCGTATTCAGTTTGTATCGACATATCTCCGGCAGTACAAAAGCTGCACTTCTGAAACTTGGTACTTCAGTAGCAAAGGCCTATCCGCGACTGTCTGCAAAGTTTCGTGGCACAATTCGAATAAATGTGGAAGTTATAAACAAAAGCGATATCAACTTTAAAACGCGCTAAATTTTGTTGATGTTTTGCGTATTAAGTTTGTATCGACATATCTCAAGCAGTACAAGATCTGCACTTCTGATACTTAGTACTTCAGTAGAACATGTGACTCCGCTAATTTCTGCAAAGTTTCGTTGCACAATTCCAATGAATGTGGAAGTTATAAACAAAAGTGATATCCACTTTAAATCGAACTAAATTTTGTTGATGGTTTGCGTATTCAGTTTGTATCGACATATCTCCGGCAGTACAAGAGCTGCACTTCTGAGACTTGGTACTTCAGTAGAAAAGGCCTATCCGCGACTGTCTGCAAAGTTTCGTCGCACAATACGAATAAATGTGGAAGTTATAAACAAAAGCGATATCAACTTTAAAACGCGCTAAATTTTGTTGATGTTTGACGTATTAAGTTTGTATCGACATATCTCCGGCAGTACAAGAGCTGCACTTCTGAAACTTGGTACTTCAGTAGAACATGTGACTCCGCTAATTTCTGCAAAGTTTCGTTGCACAATTCCAATGAATGTGGAAGTTATAAACAAAAGCGGTATCTACTTTAAATCGCACTACATTTTGTTGATGGTTTGCGTATTCAGTTTGTATCGACATATCTCCGGCAGTACAAGAGCTGCACTTCTGAGACTTAGTATTTCCGTAGCAAAGGCCTATCCGCGACTGTCTGCAAAGTTTCGTGGCACAATTCGAATAAATGTGGAAGTTATAAACAAAAGCGATATCAACTTTAAAACGCGCTAAATTGTGTTGATGTTTTGCGTATTCAGTTTGTATCGACATATCTCCGGCAGTACAAGAGCTGCACTTCTGAAACTTGGTACTTCAGTTGAACATGTGACTCCGCTAGGTTCTTCAAAGTTTCATTGCACAATTCCAATGAATGTGGAAGTTATAAACAAAAGCGGTATCTACTTTAAATCGCACTAAATTTTGTTGATGGTTTGCGTATTCAGTTTGTATCGACATATCTCCGGCAGTACAAGAGCTGCACTTCTGAGACTTAGTACTTCAGTAGAAAAGGCCTATCCGCGACTGTCTGCAAAGTTTTGTCGCACAATTCGAATAAATGTGGAAGTTATAAACAAAAGCGATACTAACTTTAAAACGCGCTAAATTTTGTTGATGTTTTGCGTATTAAGTTTGTATCGACATATCTCCAGCTGTACAAGAGCTGCACTTCTGATACTTGGTACTTCAGTAGTACATGTGACTCCGCTAATTTCTGCAAAGTTTCGTTGCACAATTCCAATGAATGTGGAAGTTATAAACAAAAGCGATATCCACTTTAAATCGCACTAAATTTTGTTGATGGTGTGCGTATTCAGTTTGTATCGACATATCTCCGGCACTACAAGAGCTGCACTTCTGAAACTTGGTACTTCAGTAGAACATGTGACTCCGCAAATTTCTGCAAAGTTTCGTAGCACAATTCATACGAATGTGGAAGTTATAAACATAAGCGATATCCACTTTAAATCGCACTAAATTTTGTTGATGGTTTGGGTATTCAGTTTGTATCGACATATCTCCGGCAGTACAAGAGCTGCACTTCTGAGACTTACTACTTCAGTAGAAAAGGCCTATCCGCGACTGTCTGCAAAGTTTTGTCGCACAATTCAGATAAATGTGGAAGTTATAAACAAAAGCGATATCAACTTTAAAACGCGCTAAATTTTGTTGATGTTTTGCGTATTAAGTTTGTATCGACATATCTCCGGCAGTACAAGATCTGCACTTCTGATACTTAGTACTTCAGTAGAACATGTGACTCCGCTTATTTCTGCAAAGTTTCGTTGCACAATTCCAATGAATGTGGAAGTTATAAACAAAAGTGATATCCACTTTAAATCGCACTAAATTTTGTTGATGGTTTGCGTATTCAGTTTGTATCGACATATCTCCGGCAGTACAAGAGCTGCACTTCTGAGACTTAGTACTTAAGTAGCAAAGGCCTATCCGCGACTGTCTGCAAAGTTTCGTGGCACAATTCAAATAAATGTGGAAGTTATAAACAAAAGCGGTATCTACTTTAAATCGCACTAAATTTTGTTGATGGTTTGCGTATTCAGTTTGTATCGACATATCTCCGGCAGTATAACAGCTGCACTTCTGAAACTTGGTACTTCAGTAGAAAAGGCCTATCCGCGACTGTCTGCAAAGTTTCGTCGCACAATACGAATAAATGTGGAAGTTATAAACAAAAGCGATATGAACTTTACAACGCGCTAAATTTTGTTGATGTTTTGCGTATTAAGTTTGTATCGACATATCTCCGGCAGTACAAGAGCTGCACTTCTGAAACTTGGTACTTCAGTAGAACATGTGACTCCGCTAATTTCTGCAATGTTTCGTTGCACAATTCCAATGAATGTGGAAGTTATAAACAAAAGCGGTATCTATTTTAAATCGCACTAAATTTTGTTGATGGTTTGCGTATTCAGTTTGTATCGACATATCTCCGGCAGTACAAAAGCTGCACTTCTGAAACTTGGTACTTTAGTAGCAAAGGCCTATCCGCGACTGTCTGCAAAGTTTCGTGGCACAATTCGAATAAATGTGGAAGTTATAAACAAAAGCGATATCAACTTTAAAACGCGCTAAATTTTGTTGATGTTTTGCGTATTAAGTTTGTATCGACATATCTCAAGCAGTACAAGATCTGCACTTCTGATACTTAGTACTTCAGTAGAACATGTGACTCCGCTAATTTCTGCAAAGTTTCGTTGCACAATTCCAATGAATGTGGAAGTTATAAACAAAAGTGATATCCACTTTAAATCGAACTAAATTTTGTTGATGGTTTGCGTATTCAGTTTGTATCGACATATCTCCGGCAGTACAAGAGCTGAACTTCTGAGACTTGGTACTTCAGTAGCAAAATGTGTCTCCGCGACTGTCGGCAAAGTTTCGTTGCACAATTCGAATAAATGTGGAAGTTATAAACAAAAGCGATATCAACTTTCAAACGCGCTAAATTTTGTTGATGTTTTGCGTATTAAGTTTGTATCGACATATCTCAGGCAGTACAAGAGCTGCACTTTTGAAACTTGGTACTTCAGTAGAACATGTGACTCCGCTAATTTCTGCAAAGTTTCGTTGCACAATTCCAATGAATGTGGAAGTTATAAACAAAAGCGATATCCACTTTAAATCGCACTAAATTTTGTTGATGGTTTGCGTATTCAGTTTGTATCGACATATCTCCGGCAGTACAAGAGCTGCACTTCTGAGACTTGGTACTTCAGTAGAAAAGGCCTATCCGCGACTGTCTGCAAAGTTTCGTCGCACAATACGAATAAATGTGGAAGTTATAAACAAAAGCGATATCAACTTTAAAACGCGCTAAATTTTGTTGATGTTTGACGTATTAAGTTTGTATCGACATATCTCCGGCAGTACAAGAGCTGCACTTCTGAAACTTGGTACTTCAGTAGAACATGTGACTCCGCTAATTTCTGCAAAGTTTCGTTGCGCAATTCCAATGAATGTGGAAGTTATAAACAAAAGCGGTATCTACTTTAAATCGAACTACATTTTGTTGATGGTTTGCGTATTCAGTTTGTATCGACATATCTCCGGCAGTACAAGAGCTGCACTTCTGAGACTTAGTATTTCAGTAGCAAAGGCCTATCCGCGACTGTCTGCAATGTTTCGTGGCACAATTCGAATAAATGTGGAAGTTATAAACAAAAGCGATATCAACTTTAAAACGCGCTAAATTGTGTTGATGTTTTGCGTATTCAGTTTGTATCGACATATCTCCGGCAGTACAAGAGCTGCACTTCTGAAACTTGGTACTTCAGTTGAACATGTGACTCCGCTAAGTTCTGCAAAGTTTCGTTGCACAATTCCAATGAATGTGGAAGTTATAAACAAAAGCGGTATCTACTTTAAATCGCACTAAATTTTGTTGATGGTTTGCGTATTCAGTTTGTATCGACATATCTCCGGCAGTACAAGAGCTGCACTTCTGAGACTTAGTACTTCAGTAGAAAAGGCCTATCCGCGACTGTCTGCAAAGTTTTGTCGCACAATTCGAATAAATGTGGAAGTTATAAACAAAAGCGATATCAACTTTAAAACGCGCTAAATTTTGTTGATGTTTTGCGTATTAAGTTTGTATCGACATATCTCCAGCTGTACAAGAGCTGCACTTCTGATACTTGGTACTTCAGTAGTACATGTGACTCCGCTAATTTCTGCAAAGTTTCGTTGCACAATTCCAATGAATGTGGAAGTTATAAACAAAAGCGATATCCAATTTAAATCGCACTAAATTTTGTTGATGGTGTGCGTATTCAGTTTGTATCGACATATCTCCGGCACAACAAGAGCTGCACTTCTGAAACTTGGTACTTCAGTAGAACATGTGACTCCGCAAATTTCTGCAAAGTTTCGTAGCACAATTCATACGAATGTGGAAGTTATAAACATAAGCGATATCCACTTTAAATCGCACTAAATTTTGTTGATGGTTTGGGTATTCAGTTTGTATCGACATATCTCCGGCAGTACAAGAGCTGCACTTCTGAGACTTAGTACTTCAGTAGAAAAGGCCTATCCGCGACTGTCTGCAAAGTTTTGTCGCACAATTCGAATAAATGTGGAAGTTATAAACAAAAGCGATATCAACTTTAAAACGCGCTAAATTTTGTTGATGTTTTGCGTATTAAGTTTGTATCGACACATCTCCGGCAGTACAAGATCTGCACTTCTGATACTTAGTACTTCAGTAGAACATGTGACTTCGCTAATTTCTGCAAAGTTTCGTTGCACAATTCCAATGAATGTGGAAGTTATAAACAAAAGTGATATCCACTTTAAATCGCACTAAATTTTGTTGATGGTTTGCGTATTCAGTTTGTATCGACATATCTCCGGCAGTACAAGAGCTGCACTTCTGAGACTTAGTACTTAAGTAGCAAAGGCCTATCCGCGACTGTCTGCAAAGTTTCGTGGCACAATTCAAATAAATGTTGAAGTTATAAACAAAAGCGATATCAACTTTAAAACGCGCTAAATTTTGTTGATGTTTTGCGTATGAAGTTTGTATCGACATATCTCAGGCAGTACAAGAGCTGCACTTCTGAAACTTGGTACTTCAGTAGAACATGTGACTCCGCTAATTTCTGCAAAGTTTCGTTGCACAATTCCAATGAATGTGGAAGTTATAAACAAAAGCGATATCTACTTTAAATCGCACTAAATTTTGTTGATGGTTTGCGTATTCAGTTTGTATCGACATATCTCCGGCAGTATTAGAGCTGCACTTCTGAGACTCAGTACTTCACTAGCAAAGGCCTATCCGCGACTGTCTGCTAAGTTTCGTGGCACAATTCGAATAAATGTGGAAGTTATAAACAAAAGCGATATCAACTTTAAAACGCGCTAAATTTTGTTGATGTTTTGCGTATTAAGTTTGTATCGACATATCTCCGGCAGTACAAGAGCTGCACTTCTGAAACTTGGTACTTCAGTAGAACATGTGACTCCGCTAATTTCTGCAAAGTTTCGTTGCACAATTCCAATGAATGTGGAAGTTATAAACAAAAGCGGTATCTACTTTAAATCGCACTAAATTTTGTTGATGGTTTGCGTATTCAGTTTGTATCGACATATCTCCGGCAGTATTAGAGCTGCACTTCTGAGACTTAGTACTTCAGTAGCAAAGGCCTATCCGCGACCGTCTGCTAAGTTTCGTGGCACAATTCGAATAAATGTGGAAGTTATAAACAAAAGCGATATCAACTTTAAAACGCGCTAAATTTTGTTGATGTTTTGCGTATTAAGTTTGTATCGACATATCTCAGGCAGTACAAGAGCTGCACTTCTGAAACTTGGTACTTCAGTAGAACATGTGACTCCGCTAATTTCTGCAAAGTTTCGTTGCACAATTCCAATGAATGTGCCAGTTATAAACAAAAGCGATATCCACTTTAAATCGCACTAAATTTTGTTGATGGTTTGCGTATTCAGTTTGTATCGACATAGCTCCGGCAGTACAAGAGCTGCACTTCTGAGACTTGGTACTTCAGTAGAAAAGGCCTATCCGCGACTGACTGCAAAGTTTCGTCGCACAATACGAATAAATGTGGAAGTTATAAACAAAAGCGATATCAACTTTAAAACGCGCTAAATTTTGTTGATGTTTGACGTATTAAGTTTGTATCGACATATCTCCGGCAGTACAAGAGCTGCACTTCTGAAACTTGGTACTTCAGTAGAACATGTGACTCCGCTAATTTCTGAAAAGTTTCGTTGCAAAATTCCAATGAATGTGGAAGTTATAAACAAAAGCGATATCCACTTTAAATCGCACTAAATTTTGTTGATGGTTTGCGTATTCAGTTTGTATCGACATATCTCCGGCAGTACAAGAGCTGCACTTCTGAGACTTGGTACTTCAGTAGCAAAGGCCTATCCGCGACTGTCTGCAAAGTTTCGTCGCACAATACGAATAAATGTGGAAGTTATAAACAAAAGCGATATCAACTTTAAAACGCGCTAAATTTTGTTGATGTTTTGCGTATTAAGTTTGTATCGACATATCTCCGGCAGTACAAGAGCTGCACTTCTGAAACTTGGTACTTCAGTTGAACATGTGACTCCGCTAATTTCTGCAAAGTTTCGTTGCACAATTCCAATGAATGTGGAAGTTATAAACAAAAGCGGTATCTACTTTAAATCGCACTAAATTTTGTTAATGGTTTGCGTATTCAGTTTGTATCGACATATCTCCGGCAGTACAAGAGCTGCACTTCTGAGACTTAGTACTTCAGTAGAAAAGGCCTATCCGCGACTGTCTGCAAAGTTTTGTCGCACAATTCGAATAAATGTGGAAGTTATAAACAAAAGCGATATCAACTTTAAAACGCGCTAAATTTTGTTGATGTTTTGCGTATTAAGTTTGTATCGACATATCTCAGGCAGTACAAGAGCTGCACTTCTGAAACTTGGTACTTCAGTAGAACATGTGACTCCGCTAATTTCTGCAAAGTTTCGTTGCACAATTCCAATGAATGTGCCAGTTATAAACAAAAGCGATATCCACTTTAAATCGCACTAAATTTTGTTGATGGTTTGCGTATTCAGTTTGTATCGACATATCTCCGGCAGTACAAGAGCTGCACTTCTGAGACTTGGTACTTCAGTAGAAAAGGCCTATCCGCGACTGACTGCAAAGTTTCGTCGCACAATACGAATAAATGTGGAAGTTATAAACAAAAGCGATATCAACTTTAAAACGCGCTAAATTTTGTTGATGTTTGACGTATTAAGTTTGTATCGACATATCTCCGGCAGTACAAGAGCTGCACTTCTGAAACTTGGTACTTCAGAAGAACATGTGACTCCGCTAATTTCTGAAAAGTTTCGTTGCACAATTCCAATGAATGTGCCAGTTATAAACAAAAGCGATATCCACTTTAAATCGCACTAAATTTTGTTGATGGTTTGCGTATTCAGTTTGTATCGACATATCTCCGGCAGTACAAGAGCTGTACTTCTGAGACTTGGTACTTCAGTGGAAAATGTGTCTCCGCGACTGTCTGCAAAGTTTCGTCGCACAATTCGAATAAATGTGGAAGTTATAAACAAAAGCGATATCAACTTTAAAACGCGCTAAATTTTGTTGATGTTTTGCGTATTAAGTTTGTATCGACATATCTCATGCAGTACAAGAGCTGCACTTTTGAAACTTGGTACTTCAGTAGAACATGTGACTCCGCTAATTTCTGCAAAGTTTCGTTGCACAATTCCAATGAATGTGGAAGTTATAAACAAAAGCGATATCCACTTTAAATCGCACTAAATTTAGTTGATGGTTTGCGTATTCAGTTTGTATCGACATATTACGCCCAGCAGTACAAGAGCTGCACTTCTGAGACTTGGTACTTCAGTAGCAAAGGCCTATCCGCGACTGTCTGCAAAGTTTCGTCGCACAATACGAATAAATGTGGAAGTTATAAACAAAAGCGATATCAACTTTAAAACGCGCTAAATTTTGTTGATGTTTTGCGTATTAAGTTTGTATCGACATATCTCCGGCAGTACAAGAGCTGCACTTCTGAAACTTGGTACTTCAGTTGAACATGTGACTCCGCTAATTTCTGCAAAGTTTCGTTGCACAATTCCAATGAATGTGGAAGTTATAAACAAAAGCGGTATCTACTTTAAATCGCACTAAATTTTGTTGATGGTTTGCGTATTCAGTTTGTATCGACATATCTCCGGCAGTACAAGAGCTGCACTTCTGAGACTTAGTACTGCAGTAGAAAAGGCCTATCCGCGACTGTCTGCAAAATTTTGTCGCACAATTCGAATAAATGTGGAAGTTATAAACAAAAGCGATATCAACTTTAAAACGCGCTAAATTTTGTTGATTTTTTGCGTATTAAGTTTGTATCGACATATCTCCAGCTGTACAAGAGCTGCACTTCTGATACTTGGTACTTCAGTAGAACATGTGACTCCGCTAATTTCTGCAAAGTTTCGTTGCACAATTCCAATGAATGTGGAAGTTATAAACAAAAGCGATATCCACTTTAAATCGCACTAAATTTTGTTTATGGTGTGCGTATTCAGTTTGTATCGACATATCTCCGGCACTACAAGAGCTGCACTTCTACAACTTGGTACTTCAGTAGAACATGTTACTCCGCAAATTTCTGCAAAGTTTCGTAGCACAATTCCAACGAATGTGGAAGTTATAAACAAAAGCGATATCCACTTTAAATCGCACTAAATTTTTTTGATGGTTTGAGTATTCAGTTTGTATCGACATATCTCAACCAGTACAAGAGCTGCACTTCTGAGACTTAGTACTTCAGTAGAAAAGGCCTATCCGCGACTGTCTGCAAAGTTTTGTCGCACAATTCGAATAAATGTGGAAGTTATAAACAAAAGCGATATCAACTTTAAAACGCGCTAAATTTTGTTGATGTTTTGCGTATTAAGTTTGTATCGACATATCTCCGGCAGTACAAGAGCTGCACTTCTGAAACTTGGTACTTGAGTAGAACATGTGACTCCGCTAATTTCTGCAAAGTTTCGTTGCACAATTCCAATGAATGTGGAAGTTATAAACAAAAGCGGTATCTACTTTAAATCGCACTAAATTTAGTTGATGGTTTGCGTATTCAGTTTGTATCGACATATCTCCGGCAGTACAAGAGCTGCACTTCTGAGACTTCATACTTCAGTAGAAAAGGCCTATCCGCGACTGTCTGCAAAGTTTTGTCGCACAATTCGAATAAATGTGGAAGTTATAAACAAAAGCGATATCAACTTTAAAACGCGCTAAATTTTGTTGATGTTTTGCGTATTAAGTTTGTATCGACATATCTCCAGCTGTACAAGAGCTGCACTTCTGATACTTGGTACTTCAGTAGAAAATGTGACCCCGCTAATTTCTGCAAAGTTTCGTTGCACAATTCCAATGAATGTGGAAGTTATAAACAAAAGCGATATCCACTTTAAATCGCACTAAATTTTGTTGATGGTTTGAGTATTCAGTTTGTATCGACATATCTCCGGCAGTACAAGAGCTGCACTTCTGAAACTTGGTACTTCAGTAGCAAAGGCCTATCCGCGACTGTCTGCTAAGTTTCGTCGCACAATTCGTATAAATTTGGAAGTTATAAACAAAAGCGATATCAACTTTAAAACGCGCTAAATTTTGTTGATGTTTTGCGTATTAAGTTTGTATCGACATATCTCCGGCAGTACAAGAGCTGCACTTCTGATACTTAGTACTTTAGTAGAACATGTGACTCCGCTAATTTCTGCAAAGTTTCGTTGCACAATTTTAATGAATGTGGAAGTTTTAAACAAAAGCGATATCCACTTTAAATCGCACTAAATTTTGTTGATGGTTTGCGTATTCAGTTTGTATCGACATATCTCCGGCAGTACAAGAGCTGCACTTCTGAGACTTTGTACTTCAGTGGCAAAGGCCTATCCGCGACTGTCTGCAAAGTTTCGTGGCACAATTCGAATAAATGTGGAAGTTATAAACAAAAGCGATATCAACTTTAAAACGCGCTAAATTTTGTTGATGTTTTGCGTATTAAGTTTGTATCGACATATCTCCGGCAGTACCAGAGCTGCACTTCTGAAACTTGGTACTTCAGTAGAACATGTGACTCCGCTAATTTCTGCCAAGTTTCGTTTCACAATTCTAATGAATGTGGAAGTTATAAACAAAAGCGGTATCTACTTTAAATCGCACTAAATTTTGTTGATGGTTTGCGTATTCAGTTTGTATCGACATATCTCCGGCAGTACAAGAGCTGCACTTCTGAGACTTGGTACTTCAGTAGCAAAGGCCTATCCGCGACTGTCTGCAAAGTTTCGTCGCACAATACGAATAAATGTGGAAGTTATAAACAAAAGCGATATCAACTTTAAAACGCGCTAAATTTTGTTGATGTTTTGCGTATTAAGTTTGTATCGACATATCTCCGGCAGTACAAGAGCTGCACTTCTGAAACTTGGTACTTCAGTTGAACATGTGACTCCGCTAATTTCTGCAAAGTTTCGTTGCACAATTCCAATGAATGTGGAAGTTATAAACAAAAGCGGTATCTACTTTAAATCGCACTAAATTTTGTTGATGGTTTGCGTATTCAGTTTGTATCGACATATCTCCGGCAGTACAAGAGCTGCACTTCTGAGACTCAGTACTTCAGTAGAAAAGGCCTATCCGCGACTGTCTGCAAAGTTTTGTCGCACAATTCGAATAAATGTGGAAGTTATAAACAAAAGCGATATCAACTTTAAAACGCGCTAAATTTTGTTGATGTTTTGCGTATTAAGTTTGTATCGACATATCTCCAGCTGTACAAGAGCTGCACTTCTGATACTTGGTACTTCAGTAGAAAATGTGACCCCGCTAATTTCTGCAAAGTTTCGTTGCACAATTCCAATGAATGTGGAAGTTATAAACAAAAGCGATATCCACTTTAAATCGCACTAAATTTTGTTGATAGTGTGCGTATTCAGTTTGTATCGACATATCTCCGGCACTACAAGAGCTGCACTTCTGAAACTTGGTACTTCAGTAGAACATGTGACTCCGCAAATTTCTGCAAAGTTTCGTCGCACAATTCGTATAAATGTGGAAGTTATAAACAAAAGCGATATCAACTTTAAAACGCGCTAAATTTTGTTGATGTTTTGCGTATTAAGTTTGTATCGACATATCTCCGGCAGTACAAGAGCTGCACTTCTGAAACTTGGTACTTCAGTAGAACATGTGACTCCGCTAATTTCTGCCAAGTTTCGTTTCACAATTCTAATGAATGTGGAAGTTATAAACAAAAGCGGTATCTACTTTAAATCGCACTAAATTTTGTTGATGGTTTGCGTATTCAGTTTGTATCGACATATCTCCGGCAGTACAATAGCTGCACTTCTGAGACTTGATACTTCAGTAGCAAAGGCCTATCCGCGACTGTCTGCAAAGTTTCGTCGCACAATTCGAATAAATGTGGAAGTTATAAACAAAAGCGATATCAACTTTAAAACGCGCTAAATTTTGTTGATGTTTTGCGTATTAAGTTTGTATCGACATATCTCCGGCAGTACAAGAGCTGCACTTCTGATACTTAGTACTTTAGTAGAACATGTGACTCCGCTAATTTCTGCAAAGTTTCGTTGCACTATTTTAATGAATGTGGAAGTTTTAAACAAAAGCGATATCCACTTTAAATCGCACTAAATTTTGTTGATGGTTTGCGTATTCAGTTTGTATCGACATATCTCCGGCAGTACAAGAGCTGCACTTCTGAGACTTAGTACTTCAGTAGCAAAGGCCTATCCGCGACTGTCTGCAAAGTTTCGTGGCACAATTCGAATAAATGTGGAAGTTATAAACAAAAGCGATATCAACTTTAAAACGCGCTAAATTTTGTTGATGTTTTGCGTATTAAGTTTGTATCGAAATATCTCCGGCAGTACAAGAGCTGCACTTCTGAAACTTGGTACTTCAGTAGAACATGTGACTCCGCTAATTTCTGCCAAGTTTCGTTTCACAATTCTAATGAATGTGGAAGTTATAAACAAAAGCGGTATCTACTTTAAATCGCACTAAATTTTGTTGATGGTTTGCGTATTCAGTTTGTATCGACATATCTCCGGCAGTACAAGAGCTGCACTTCTGAGACTTGGTACTTCAGTAGCAAAGGCCTATCCGCGACTGTCTGCAAAGTTTCGTCGCACAATACGAATAAATGTGGAAGTTATAAACAAAAGCGATATCAACTTTAAAACGCGCTAAATTTTGTTGATGTTTTGCGTATTAAGTTTGTATCGACATATCTCCGGCAGTACAAGAGCTGCACTTCTGAAACTTGGTACTTCAGTTGAACATGTGACTCCGCTAATTTCTGCAAAGTTTCGTTGCACAATTCCAATGAATGTGGAAGTTATAAACAAAAGCGGTATCTACTTTAAATCGCACTAAATTTTGTTGATGGTTTGCGTATTCAGTTTGTATCGACATATCTCCGGCAGTACAAAAGCTGCACTTCTGAGACTTAGTACTTCAGTAGGAAAGGCCTATCCGCGACTGTCTGCAAAGTTTTGTCGCACAATTCGAATAAATGTGGAAGTTATAAACAAAAGCGATATCAACTTTAAAACGCGCTAAATTTTGTTGATGTTTTGCGTATTAAGTTTGTATCGACATATCTCAAGCTGTACAAGAGCTGCACTTCTGATACTTGGTACTTCAGTAGAAAATGTGACCCCGCTAATTTCTGCAAAGTTTCGTTGCACAATTCCAATGAATGTGGAAGTTATAAACAAAAGCGATATCCACTTTAAATCGCACTAAATTTTGTTGATAGTGTGCGTATTCAGTTTGTATCGACATATCTCCGGCACTACAAGAGCTGCACTTCTGAAACTTGGTACTTCAGTAGAACATGTGACTCCGCAAATTTCTGCAAAGTTTCGTCGCACAATTCGTATAAATGTGGAAGTTATAAACAAAAGCGATATCAACTTTAAAACGCGCTAAATTTTGTTGATGTTTTGCGTATTAAGTTTGTATCGACATATCTCCGGCAGTACAAGATCTGCACTTCTGATACTTAGTACTTCAGTAGAACATGTGACTCCGCTAATTTCTGCAAAGTTTCGTTGCACAATTCCAATGAATGTGGAAGTTATAAACAAAAGCGATATCCACTTTAAATCGCACTAAATTTTGTTGATGGTTTGCGTATTCAGTTTGTATCGACATATCTCCGGCAGTACAAGAGCTGTACTTCTGAGACTTGGTACTTCAGTGGAAAATGTGTCTCCGCGACTGTCTGCAAAGTTTCGTCGCACAATTCGAATAAATGTGGAAGTTATAAACAAAAGCGATATCAACTTTAAAACGCGCTAAATTTTGTTGATGTTTTGCGTATTAAGTTTGTATCGACATATCTCCAGCTGTACAAGAGCTGCACTTCTGATACTTGGTACTTCAGTAGAAAATGTGACCCCGCTAATTTCTGCAAAGTTTCGTTGCACAATTCCAATGAATGTGGAAGTTATAAACAAAAGCGATATCCACTTTAAATCGCACTAAATTTTGTTGATGGTTTGAGTATTCAGTTTGTATCGACATATCTCCGGCAGTACAAGAGCTGCACTTCTGAAACTTGGTACTTCAGTAGCAAAGGCCTATCCGCGACTGTCTGCAAAGTTTCGTCGCACAATTCGTATAAATTTGGAAGTTATAAACAAAAGCGATATCAACTTTAAAACGCGCTAAATTTTGTTGATGTTTTGCGTATTAAGTTTGTATCGACATATCTCCGGCAGTACAAGAGCTGCACTTCTGATACTTAGTACTTTAGTAGAACATGTGACTCCGCTAATTTCTGCAAAGTTTCGTTGCACTATTTTAATGAATGTGGAAGTTTTAAACAAAAGCGATATCCACTTTAAATCGCACTAAATTTTGTTGATGGTTTGCGTATTCAGTTTGTATCGACATATCTCCGGCAGTACAAGAGCTGCACTTCTGAGACTAAGTACTTCAGTAGCAAAGGCCTATCCGCGACTGTCTGCAAAGTTTCGTGGCACAATTCGAATAAATGTGGAAGTTATAAACAAAAGCGATATCAACTTTAAAACGCGCTAAATTTTGTTGATGTTTTGCGTATTAAGTTTGTATCGAAATATCTCCGGCAGTACAAGAGCTGCACTTCTGAAACTTGGTACTTCAGTAGAACATGTGACTCCGCTAATTTCTGCCAAGTTTCGTTTCACAATTCTAATGAATGTGGAAGTTATAAACAAAAGCGGTATCTACTTTAAATCGCACTAAATTTTGTTGATGGTTTGCGTATTCAGTTTGTATCGACATATCTCCGGCAGTACAAGAGCTGCACTTCTGAGACTTGGTACTTCAGTAGCAAAGGCCTATCCGCGACTGTCTGCAAAGTTTCGTCGCACAATACGAATAAATGTGGAAGTTATAAACAAAAGCGATATCAACTTTAAAACGCGCTAAATTTTGTTGATGTTTTGCGTATTAAGTTTGTATCGACATATCTCCGGCAGTACAAGAGCTGCACTTCTGAAACTTGGTACTTCAGTTGAACATGTGACTCCGCTAATTTCTGCAAAGTTTCGTTGCACAATTCCAATGAATGTGGAAGTTATAAACAAAAGCGGTATCTACTTTAAATCGCACTAAATTTTGTTGATGGTTTGCGTATTCAGTTTGTATCGACATATCTCCGGCAGTACAAAAGCTGCACTTCTGAGACTTAGTACTTCAGTAGGAAAGGCCTATCCGCGACTGTCTGCAAAGTTTTGTCGCACAATTCGAATAAATGTGGAAGTTATAAACAAAAGCGATATCAACTTTAAAACGCGCTAAATTTTGTTGATGTTTTGCGTATTAAGTTTGTATCGACATATCTCAAGCTGTACAAGAGCTGCACTTCTGATACTTGGTACTTCAGTAGAAAATGTGACCCCGCTAATTTCTGCAAAGTTTCGTTGCACAATTCCAATGAATGTGGAAGTTATAAACAAAAGCGATATCCACTTTAAATCGCACTAAATGTTGTTGATAGTGTGCGTATTCAGTTTGTATCGACATATCTCCGGCACTACAAGAGCTGCACTTCTGAAACTTGGTACTTCAGTAGAACATGTGACTCCGCAAATTTCTGCAAAGTTTCGTCGCACAATTCGTATAAATGTGGAAGTTATAAACAAAAGCGATATCAACTTTAAAACGCGCTAAATTTTGTTGATGTTTTGCGTATTAAGTTTGTATCGACATATCTCCGGCAGTACAAGAGCTGCACTTCTGAAACTTGGTACTTCAGTAGAACATGTGACTCCGCTAATTTCTGCCAAGTTTCGTTTCACAATTCTAATGAATGTGGAAGTTATAAACAAAAGCGGTATCTACTTTAAATCGCACTAAATTTTGTTGATGGTTTGCGTATTCAGTTTGTATCGACATATCTCCGGCAGTACAAGAGCTGCACTTCTGAGACTTGATACTTCAGTAGCAAAGGCCTATCCGCGACTGTCTGCAAAGTTTCGTCGCACAATTCGAATAAATGTGGAAGTTATAAACAAAAACGATATCAACTTTAAAACGCGCATAATTTTGTTGATGTTTTGCGTATTAAGTTTGTATCGACATATCTCCGGCAGTACAAGAGCTGCACTTCTGAAACTTGGTACTTCAGTAGAACATGTGACTCCGCTGATGTCTGCAAAGTTTCGTTGCACAATTCCAATGAATGTTGAAGTTATAAACAAAAGCGGTATCTACTTTAAATCGCACTAAATTTTGTTGATGGTTTGCGTATTCAGTTTGTATCGACATATTACCGGCAGTACAAGAGCTGCACTTCTGAGACTTGGTACTTCAGTAGCAAAGGCCTATCCGCGACTGTCTGCAAAGTTTCGTCGTACAATACGAATAAATGTGGAAGTTATAAACAAAAGCGATATCAACTTTAAAACGCGCTAAATTTTGTTGATGTTTTGCGTATTAAGTTTGTATCGACATATCTCCGGCAGTACAAGATCTGCACTTCTGATACTTAGTACTTCAGTAGAACATGTGACTCCGCTAATTTCTGCAAAGTTTCGTTGCACAATTCCACTGAATGTGGAAGTTATAAACAAAAGCGATATCCACTTTAAATCGCACTAAATTTTGTTGATGGTTTGCGTATTCAGTTTGTATCGACATATCTCCGGCAGTACAAGAGCTGTACTTCTGAGACTTGGTACTTCAGTGGAAAATGTGTCTCCGCGACTGTCTGCAAAGTTTCGTCGCACAATTCGAATAAATGTGGAAGTTATAAACAAAAGCGATATCAACTTTAAAACGCGCTAAATTTTGTTGATGTTTTGCGTATTAAGTTTTTATCGACATATCTCCGGCAGTACAAGAGCTGCACTTCCGAAACTTGGTACTTCAGTAGAACATGTGACTCCGCTAATTTCTGCAAAGTTTCGTCGCACAATTCCAATGAATGTGGAAGTTATAAACAAAAGCTGTATCTACTTTAAATCGCACTAAATTTTGTTGATGGTTTGCGTATTCAGTTTGTATCGACATATCTCCGGCAGTACACGAGCTGCACTTCTGAGACTTAGTACTTCAGTAGCAAAGGCCTATCCGCGACTGTCTGCAAAGTTTCGTTGCACAATTCGAATAAATGTGGAAGTTATGAACAAAAGCGATATCAACTTTAAAACGCGCTAAATTTTGTTGATGTTTTGCATATTCAGTTTGTATCGACATATCTCCGGCAGTACAATAGCTGCACTTCTGAAACTTGGTACTTCATTAGAAAAGGCCTATTCGAGACTGTCTGCAAAGTTCTGTTGCACAATTCGAATAAATGTGGAAGTTATAAACAAAAGCGATATCAACTTTAAAACGCGCTAAATTTTGTTGATGTTTTGCGTATTCATTTTGTATCGACATATCTCCGGCAGTACAAGAGCTGCACTTCTGAAACTTCATACTTCAGTACAAAAGGCCTATTTGAGACTGTCTGCAAACTTTCGTTGCACAATTCGAATAAATGTGGAAGTTATAAACAAAAGCGATATCAACTTTAAAACGCGCTAAATTTTGTTGATGTTTTGCGTATTCAGTTTGTATCGACATATCTCCGGCAGTACAAGAGCTGCACTTCTGAAACTTGGTACTTCAGTAGAAAAGGCCTATCCGCTACTGTCTGCAAAGTTTCGTTGCACAATTCGAATAAATGTGGAAGTTATAAACAGAAGCGATATCAACTTTAAAACGCGCTAAATTGTGTTGATGTTTTGCGTATTCAGTTTGTATCGACATATCTCCGGCAGTACGAGAGCTGCACTTCTGAAACTTGGTACTTCAGTAGAAAAGGCTTATTCGAGACTGTCTGCAAAGTTTTGTTGCACAATTCGAATAAATGTGGAAGTTATAAACAAAAGCGATATCAACTTTAAAACGCGCTAAATTGTGTTGATGTTTTGCGTATTCAGTTTGTATCGACATATCTCCGGCAGTACAAGAGCTGCACTTCTGAGACTTAGTACTTCAGTAGAAAAGGCCTATCCGCGACTGTCTGCAAAGTTTTGTCGCACAATTCGAATAAATGTGGAAGTTATAAACAAAAGCGATATCAACTTTAAAACGCGCTAAATTTTGTTGATGTTTTGCGTATTAAGTTTGTATCGACATATCTCCAGCTGTACAAGAGCTGCACTTCTGATACTTGGTACTTCAGTAGAAAATGTGACCCCGCTAATTTCTGCAAAGTTTCGTTGCACAATTCCAATGAATGTGGAAGTTATAAACAAAAGCGATATCCACTTTAAATCGCACTAAATTTTGTTGATGGTGTGCGTATTCAGTTTGTATCGACATATCTCCGGCACTACAAGAGCTGCACTTCTGAAACTTGGTACTTCAGTAGAACATGTTACTCCGCAAATTTCTGCAAAGTTTCGTCGCACAATTCGTATAAATGTGGAAGTTATAAACAAAAGCGATATCAACTTTAAAACGCGCTAAATTTTGTTGATGTTTTGCGTATTAAGTTTGTATCGACATATCTCCGGCAGTACAAGAGCTGCACTTCTGAAACTTGGTACTTCAGTAGAACATGTGACTCCGCTAATTTCTGCCAAGTTTCGTTTCACAATTCTAATGAATGTGGAAATTATAAACAAAAGCGTTATCTACTTTAAATCGCACTAAATTTTGTTGATGGTTTGCGTATTCAGTTTGTATCGACATATCTCCGGCAGTATCGAGCTGCACTTCTGAGACTTGATACTTCAGTAGCAAAGGCCTATCCGCGACTGTCTGCAAAGTTTCGTCGCACAATTCGAATAAATGTGGAAGTTATAAACAAAAGCGATATCAACTTTAAAACGCGCATAATTTTGTTGATGTTTTGCGTATTAAGTTTGTATCGACATATCTCCGGCAGTACAAGAGCTGCACTTCTGAAACTTGGTACTTCAGTAGAACATGTGACTCCGCTAATGTCTGCAAAGTTTCGTTGCACAATTCCAATGAATGTTGAAGTTATAAACAAAAGCGGTATCTACTTTAAATCGCACTAAATTTTGTTGATGGTTTGCGTATTCAGTTTTTATCGACATATATCCGGCAGTACAAGAGCTGCACTTCTGAAACTTGGTACTTCAGTAGCAAAGGCCTATCCGCGACTGTCTGCAAAGTTTCGTCGCACAATTCGAATAAATGTGGAAGTTATAAACAAAAGCGATATCAACTTTAAAACGCGCTAAATTGTGTTGATGTTTTGCGTATTCAGTTTGTATCGACATATCTCCGGCAGTACGAGAGCTGCACTTCTGAAACTTGGTACTTCAGTAGAACATGTGACTCCGCTAATTTCTGCAAAGTTTCGTTGCACAATTCCAATGAATGTGGAAGTTATAAACAAAAGCAGTATCTACTTTAAATCGCACTAAATTTTGTTGATGGTTTGCGTATTCAGTTTGTATCGACATATCTCCGGCAGTACAAGAGCTGCACTTCTGAGACTTAGTACTTCAGTAGCAAAGGCCTATCCGCGACTGTCTGCAAAGTTTCGTTGCACAATTCGAATAAATGTGGAAGTTATGAACAAAAGCGATATCAACTTTAAAACGCGCTAAATTTTGTTGATGTTTTGCATATTCAGTTTGTATCGACATATCTCCGGCAGTACAATAGCTGCACTTCTGAAACTTGGTACTTCATTAGAAAAGGCCTATTCGAGACTGTCTGCAAAGTTCTGTTGCACAATTCGAATAAATGTGGAAGTTATAAACAAAAGCGATATCAACTTTAAAACGCGCTAAATTTTGTTGATGTTTTGCGTATTCATTTTGTATCGACATATCTCCGGCAGTACAAGAGCTGCACTTCTGAAACTTCATACTTCAGTACAAAAGGCCTATTTGAGACTGTCTGCAAACTTTCGTTGCACAATTCGAATAAATGTGGAAGTTATAAACAAAAGCGATATCAACTTTAAAACGCGCTAAATTTTGTTGATGTTTTGCGTATTCAGTTTGTATCGACATATCTCCGGCAGTACAAGAGCTGCACTTCTGAAACTTGGTACTTCAGTAGAAAAGGCCTATCCGCTACTGTCTGCAAAGTTTCGTTGCACAATTCGAATAAATGTGGAAGTTATAAACAGAAGCGATATCAACTTTAAAACGCGCTAAATTGTGTTGATGTTTTGCGTATTCAGTTTGTATCGACATATCTCCGGCAGTACGAGAGCTGCACTTCTGAACCTTGGTACTTCAGTAGAAAAGGCTTTTTCGAGACTGTCTGCAAAGTTTTGTTGCACAATTCGAATAAATGTGGAAGTTATAAACAAAAGCGATATCAACTTTAAAACGCGCTAAATTGTGTTGATGTTTTGCGTATTCAGTTTGTATCGACATATCTCCGGCAGTACAAGAGCTGCACTTCTGAGACTTAGTACTTCAGTAGAAAAGGCCTATCCGCGACTGTCTGCAAAGTTTTGTCGCACAATTCGAATAAATGTGGAAGTTATAAACAAAAGCGATATCAACTTTAAAACGCGCTAAATTTTGTTGATGTTTTGCGTATTAAGTTTGTATCGACATATCTCCAGCTGTACAAGAGCTGCACTTCTGATACTTGGTACTTCAGGAGAAAATGTGACCCCGCTAATTTCTGCAAAGTTTCGTTGCACAATTCCAATGAATGTGGAAGTTATAAACAAAAGCAATATCCACTTTAAATCGCACTAAATTTTGTTGATGGTGTGCGTATTCAGTTTGTATCGACATATCTCCGGCACTACAAGAGCTGCACTTCTGAAACTTGGTACTTCAGTAGAACATGTGACTCCGCAAATTTCTGCAAAGTTTCGTCGCACAATTCGTATAAATGTGGAAGTTATAAACAAAAGCGGTATCTACTTTAAATCGCACTAAATTTTGTCGATGGTTTGCGTATTCAGTTTGTATCGACATATCTCCGGCAGTACAAGAGCTGCACTTCTGAAATTTGGTACTTCAGTAGCAAAGGCCTATCCGCGACTGTCTGCAAAGTTTCGTCGCACAATAGGAATAAATGTGGAAGTTATAAACAAAAGCGATATCAACTTTAAAACGCGCTAAATTGTGTTGATGTTTTGCGTATTCAGTTTGTATCGACATATCTCCGGCAGTACGAGAGCTGCACTTCTGAAACTTGGTACTTCAGTAGAACATGTGACTCCGCTAATTTCTGCAAAGTTTCGTTGCACAATTCCAATGAACGTGGAAGTTATAAACAAAAGCGATATCTACTTTAAATCGCACTAAATTTTGTTGATGTTTTGCGTATTCAGTTTGTATCGACATATCTCCGGCAGTACAAGAGCTGCACTTCTGAGACTTGGTACTTCAGTAGAAAATGTGTCTCCGCGACTGTCTGCAAAGTTTCGTTGCACAATTCGAATAAATGTGGAAGTTATAAACAAAAGCGATATCAACTTTAAAACGCGCTAAATTTTGTTGATGTTTTGCGTATTAAGTTTGTATCGACATATCTCCAGCTGTACAAGAGCTGCACTTCTGATACTTGGTACTTCAGTAGAAAATGTGACTCCGCTAATTTCTGCAAAGTTTCGTTGCACAATTCCAATGAATGTGGAAGTTATAAAAAAAAGCGATATCCACTTTAAATCGCACTAAATTTTGTTGATGGTGTGCGTATTCAGTTTTTATCGACATATCTCCCGCAGTACAAGAGCTGCACTTCTGAAACTTGGTACTTCAGTAGAACATGTGACTCCGCAAATTTCTGCAAAGTTTCGTAGCACAATTCCAACGAATGTGGAAGTTATAAACAAAAGCGATATCCACTTTAAATCGCACTAAATTTTGTTGATGGTTTGGGTATTCAGTTTGTATCGACATATCTCCGGCAGTACACGAGCTGCACTTCTGAGACTTGGTACTTCAGTAGAAAAAGCCTATCCGCGACTGTCTGCAAAGTTTCGTCGCACAATACAAATAAATGTGGAAGTTATAAACAAAAGCGATATCAACTTTAAAACGCGCTAAATTTTGTTGATGTTTTGCGTATAAAGTTTTTATCGACATATCTCCGGCAGTACAAGAGCTGCACTTCTGAAACTTGGTACTTCAGTAGAACATGTGACTCCGCTAATTTCTGCAAAGTTTCGTTGCACAATTCCAATGAATGTGGAAGTTATAAACAAAAGCGGTATCTACTTTAAATCGCACTAAATATTGTTGATGGTTTGCGTATTCAGTTTGTATCGACATATCTCCGGCAGTACAAGAGCTGCACTTCTGAGACTTAGTACTTCAGTAGCAAAGGCCTATCCGCGACTGTCTGCAAAGTTTCGTTGCACAATTCGAATAAATGTGGAAGTTATGAACAAAAGCGATATCAACTTTAAAACGCGCTAAATTTTGTTGATGTTTTGCATATTCAGTTTGTATCGACATATCTCCGGCAGTACACAAGCTGCACTTCTGAAACTTGGTACTTCATTAGAAAAGGCCTATTCGAGACTGTCTGCAAAGTTTCGTTGCACAATTCGAATAAATGTGGAAGTTATAAACAAAAGCGATATCAACTTTAAAACGCGCTAAATTTTGTTGATGTTTAGCGTATTCATTTTGTATCGACATATCTCCGGCAGTACAAGAGCTGCACTTCTGAAACTTCATACTTCAGTACAAAAGGTCTATTTGAGACTGTCTGCAAACTTTCGTTGCACAATTCGAATAAATGTGGAAGTTATAAACAAAAGCGATATCAACTTTAAAACGCGCTAAATTTTGTTGATGTTTTGCGTATTCAGTTTGTATCGACATATCTCCGGCAGTACAAGAGCTGCACTTCTGAGACTTGGTACTTCAGTAGAATAGGCCTATTCGCTACTGTCTGCAAAGTTTCGTTGCACAATTCGAATAAATGTGGAAGTTATAAACAAAAGCGATATCAACTTTAAAACGCGCTAAATTGTGTTGATGTTTTGCGTATTCAGTTTGTATCGACATATCTCCGGCAGTACGAGAGCTGCACTTCTGAAACTTGGTACTTCAGTAGAAAAGGCTTATTCGAGACTGTCTGCAAAGTTTTGTTGCACAATTCGAATAAATGTGGAAGTTATAAACAAAAGCGATATCAACTTAAAACGCGCTAAATTTTGTTGATGTTTTGCGTATTAAGTTTGTATCGACATATCTCCGGCAGTACAAGAGCTGCACTTCTGAAACGTGGTACTTCAGTAGAAAAGGCCTGTTAAAGACTGTCTGCAAAGTTTCGTCGCACAATTCGAATAAATGTGGAAGTTATAAACAAAAGCGATATCAACTTTAAAACGCGCTAAATTTTGTTGATGTTTTGCGTATTCAGTTTGTATCGACATATCTCCGGCAGTACAAGAGCTGCACTTCTGAAACTTGGTACTTCAGTAGAACATGTGACTCCGCTAATTTCTGCAAAGTTTCGTTGCACAATTCCAATGAACGTGGAAGTTATAAACAAAAGCGATATCCACTTTAAATCGCACTAAATTTTGTTGATGGTTTGCGTATTCAGTTTGTATCGACATATCTCCGGCAGTACAAGAGCTGCACTTCTGAAACTTGGTACTTCAGTAGCAAAGGCCTATCCGCGACTGTTTGCAAAGTTTCGTCGCACAATAGGAATAAATGTGGAAGTTATAAACAAAAGCGATATCAACTTTAAAACGCGCTAAATTTTGTTGATGTTTTGCGTATTAAGTTTGTATCGACATATCTCCGGCAGTACAAGAGCTGCACTTCTGAAACTTGGTACTTCAGTAGAACATGTGACTCCGCTAATTTCTGCAAAGTTTCGTTGCACAATTCCAATGAACGTGGAAGTTATAAACAAAAGCGATATCCACTTTAAATCGCACTAAATTTTGTTGATGGTTTGCGTATTCAGTTTGTATCGACATATCTCCGGCAGTACAAGAGCTGCACTTCTGAGACTTGGTACTTCAGTAGAAAGTGTGTCTCCGCGACTGTCTGCAAAGTTTCGTTGCACAATTCGAATAAATGTGGAAGTTATAAACAAAAGCGATATCAACTTTAAAACGCGCTAAATTTTGTTGATGTTTTGTGTATTAAGTTTGTATCGACATATCTCCAGCTGTACAAGAGCTGCACTTCTGATACTTGGTACTTCAGTAGAAAATGTGACTCCGCTAATTTCTGCAAAGTTTCGTTGCACAATTCCAATGAATGTGGAAGTTATAAACAAAAGCGATATCCACTTTAAATCGCACTAAATTTTGTTGATGGTGTGCGTATTCAGTTTTTATCGACATATCTCCGGCACTACAAGAGCTGCACTTCTGAAACTTGGTACTTCAGTGGAACATGTGACTCCGCAAATTTCTGCAAAGTTTCGTAGCACAATTCCAACGAATGTGGAAGTTATAAACAAAAGCGATATCAACTTTAAAACGCGCTAAATTGTGTTGATGTTTTGCGTATTCAGTTTGTATCGACATATCTCCGGCAGTACGAGAGCTGCACTTCTGAAACTTGGTACTTCAGTAAAAAAGGCTTATTCGAAACTGTCTGCAAAGTTTTGTTGCACAATTCGAATAAATGTGGAAGTTATAAACAAAAGCGATATCAACTTTAAAACGCGCTAAATTTTGTTGATGGTTTTGCGTATTAAGTTTTTATCGACATATCTCCGGCAGTACAAGAGCTGCACTTCTGATACTTAGTACTATAGTAGAAAAGGCCTATTTGAGACTGTCTGCAAAGTTTCGTTGCACAATTCGAATAAATGTGGAAGTTATAATCAAAAGCGATATCAACTTTAAAACGCGCTAAATTTTGTTGATGTTTTGCGTATTTATTTTGTATCGACATATCTCCGGCAGTACAAGAGCTGCACTTCTGAAACTTCATACTTTAGTACAAAAGGCCTATTTGAGACTGTCTGCAAACTTTCGTTGCACAATTCGAATAAATGTGGAAGTTATAAACAAAAGCGATATCAACTTTAAAACGCGCTAAATTTTGTTGATGTTTTTCGTATTCAGTTTGTATCGACATATCTCCGGCAGTACAAGAGCTGCACTTCTGAAACTTGGTACTTCAGTAGAAAAGGCCTATCCGCTACTGTCTGCAAAGTTTCGTTGCACAATTCGAATAAATGTGGAAGTTATAAACAAAAGCGATATCAACTTTAAAACGCGCTAAATTTTGTTGATGTTTTGCGTATTCAGTTTGTATCGACATATCTCCGGCAGTACGGGAGCTGCACTTCTGAAACTTGGTACTTCAGTACAACATGTGTCTCCGCGACTGTCTGCAAAGTTTCGTCGCACAATTCGAATAAATGTGGAAGTTATAAACAAAAACGATATCAACTTTAAAACGCGCTAAATTTTGTTGATGTTTTGCGTATTCAGTTTGTATCGACATATCTCCGGCAGTACGGGAGCTGCACTTCTGAAACTTGGTACTTCAGTAGAAAAGGCCTATTCGGGACTGTCTGCAAAGTTTCGTTGCACATTTCGAATAAATGTGGAAGTTATAAACAAAAGCGATATCAACTATAAAACGCGCTAAATTTTGTTGATGTTTTGCGTATTCATTTTGTATCGACATATCTCCGGCAGTACGAGAGCTGCACTTCTGAAACTTGGTACTTCAGTAGAAAAGGCTTATTCGAGACTGTCTGCAAAGTTTCGTTGCACAATTCGAATAAATGTGGAAGTTATAAACAAAAGCGATATCAACTTTAAAACGCGCTAAATTTTGTTGATGTTTTGCGTATTCAGTTTGTATAACATATCTCCGGCAGTACAAGAGCTGCACTTCTGAAACTTGGTACTTCAGTAGAATAGGCCTATTTAAGGCTGTCTGCAAAGTTTCATTGCACAATTCGAATAAATGTGGAAGTTATAAACAAAAGCGATATCAACTTTAAAACGCGCTAAATTTTGTTGATGTTTTGCGTATTCAGTTGTATCGACATATCTCCGGCAGTACAAGAGCTGCACTTCTGAAACTTGGGACTTCAGTAGAAAAGGCCTATCCGCTACTGTCTGCAAAGTTTCGTTGCACAATTCGAATAAATGTGGAAGTTATAAACAAAAGCGATATCAACTTTAAAACGCGCTAAATTGTGTTGATGTTTTGCGTATTCAGTTTGTATCGACATATCTCCGGCAGTACGAGAGCTGCACTTCTGAAACTTGGTACTTCAGTAAAAAAGGTTTATTCGAGACTGTCTGCAAAGTTTTGTTGCACAATTCGAATAAATGTGGAAGTTATAAACAAAAGCGATATCAACTTTAAAACGCGCTAAATTTTGTTGATGTTTTGCGTATTCAGTTTGTATCGACATATCTCCGGCAGTACAGCAGCTGCACTTCTGAAACTTGGTACTTCAGTACAACATGTGTCTCCGCGACTGTCTGCAAAGTTTCGTCGCACAATTAAAATAAATGTGGAAGTTATAAACATAAGCGATATCAACTTTAAAACGCGCTAAATTTTGTTGATGTTTTGCGTATTCAGTTTGTATCGACATATCTCCGGCAGTACGGGAGCTGCGCTTCTGAAACTTGGTACTTCAGTAGAAAAGGCCTATTCGGGACTGTCTGCAAAGTTTCGTTGCACATTTCGAATAAATGTGGAAGTTATAAACAAAAGCGATATCAACTTTAAAACGCGCTAAATTTTGTTGATGTTTTGCGTATTCAGTTTGTATCGACATATCTCCGGCAGTACAAGAGCTGCACTTCCGAAACTTGGTACTTCAGTAGGAAAGGCCTATCCGCTACTGTCTGCAAAGTTTCGTTGCACAATTCGAATAAATGTGGAAGTTATAAACAAAAGCGATATCAACTTTAAAACGCGCTAAATTTTGTTGATGTTTTGCGTATTCAGTTTGTATAACATATCTCCGGCAGTACAAGAGCTGCACTTCTGAGACTTGGTACTTCAGTAGAATAGGCCTATTTAAGGCTGTCTGCAAAGTTTCATTGCACAATTCGAATAAATGTGGAAGTTATAAACAAAAGCGATATCAACTTTAAAACGCGCTAAATTTTGTTGATGTTTTGCGTATTCAGTTTGTATCGACATATCTCCGGCAGTACAAGAGCTGCACTTCTGAAACTTGGTACTTCAGTAGAAAAGGCCTATCCGCTACTGTCTGCAAAGTTTCGTTGCACAATTCGAATAAATGTGGAAGTTATAAACAAAAGCGATATCAACTTTAAAACGCGCTAAATTGTGTTGATGTTTTGCGTATTCAGTTTGTATCGACATATCTCCGGCAGTACGAGAGCTGCACTTCTGAAACTTGGTACTTCAGTAGAAAAGGCTTATTCGAGACTGTCTGCAAAGTTTTGTTGCACAATTCGAATAAATGTGGAAGTTATAAACAAAAGCGATATCAACTTTAAAACGAGCTAAATTTTGTTGATGTTTTGCGTATTCAGTTTGTATCGACATATCTCCGGCAGTACGGGAGCTGCACTTCTGAAACTTGGTACTTCAGTACAACATGTGTCTCCGCGACTGTCTGCAAAGTTTCGTCGCACAATTCGAATAAATGTGGAAGTTATAAACAAAAGCGGTATCAACTTTAAAACGCGCTGAATTTTGTTGATGTTTTGCGTATTCAGTTTGTATCGACATATCTCCGGCAGTACGGGAGCTGCACTTCTGAAACTTGGTACTTCAGTAGAAAAGGCCTATTCGGGACTGTCTGCAAAGTTTCGTTGCACATTTCGAATAAATGTGGAAGTTATAAACAAAAGCGATATCAACTTTAAAACGCGCTAAATTTTGTTGATGTTTTGCGTATTCATTTTGTATCGACATATCTCCGGCAGTACGAGAGCTGCACTTCTGAAACTTGGTACTTCAATAGAAAAGGCTTATTCGAGACTGTCTGCAAAGTTTCGTTGCACAATTCGAATAAATGTGGAAGTTATAAACAAAAGCGATATCAACTTTAAAACGCGCTAAATTTTGTTGATGTTTTGCGTATTCAGTTTGTATAACATATCTCCGGCAGTACAAGAGCTGCACTTCTGAAACTTGGTACTTCAGTAGAATAGGCCTATTTAAGGCTGTCTGCAAAGTTTCATTGCACAATTCGAATAAATGTGGAAGTTATAAACAAAAGCGATATCAACTTTAAAACGCGCTAAATTTTGTTGATGTTTTGCGTATTCAGTTGTATCGACATATCTCCGGCAGTACAAGAGCTGCACTTCTGAAACTTGGTACTTCAGTAGAAAAGGCCTATCCGCTACTGTCTGCAAAGTTTCGTTGCACAATTCGAATAAATGTGGAAGTTATAAACAAAAGCGATATCAACTTTAAAACGCGCTAAATTGTGTTGATGTTTTGCGTATTCAGTTTGTATCGACATATCTCCCGCAGTACGAGAGCTGCACTTCTGAAACTTGGTACTTCAGTAAAAAAGGCTTATTCGAGACTGTCTGCAAAGTTTTGTTGCACAATTCGAATAAATGTGGAAGTTATAAACAAAAGCGATATCAACTTTAAAACGCGCTAAATTTTGTTGATGTTTTGCGTATTCAGTTTGTATCGACATATCTCCGGCAGTAGGGGAGCTGCACTTCTGAAACTTGGTACTTCAGTACAACATGTGTCTCCGCGACTGTCTGCAAAGTTTCGTCGCACAATTAAAATAAATGTGGAAGTTATAAACAAAAGCGATATCAACTTTAAAACGCGCTAAATTTTGTTGATGTTTTGCGTATTCAGTTTGTATCGACATATCTCCGGCAGTACGGGAGCTGCACTTCTGAAACTTGGTACCTCAGTAGAAAAGGCCTATCCGCTACTGTCTGCAAAGTTTCGTTGCACAATTCGAATAAATGTGGAAGTTATAAACAAAAGCGATATCAACTTTAAAACGCGCTAAATTTTGTTGATGTTTTGCGTATTCAGTTTGTATAACATATCTCCGGCAGTACAAGAGCTGCACTTCTGAGACTTGGTACTTCAGTAGAATAGGCCTATTTAAGGCTGTCTGCAAAGTTTCATTGCACAATTCGAATAAATGTGGAAGTTATAAACAAAAGCGATATCAACTTTAAAACGCGCTAAATTTTGTTGATGTTTTGCGTATTCAGTTTGTATCGACATATCTCCGGCAGTACAAAGGCTGCACTTCTGAAACTTGGTACTTCAGTAGAAAAGGCCTATCCGCTACTGTCTGCAAAGTTTCGTTGCACAATTCGAATAAATGTGGAAGTTATAAACAAAAGCGATATCAACTTTAAAACGCGCTAAATTGTGTTGATGTTTTGCGTATTCAGTTTGTATCGACATATCTCCGGCAGTACGAGAGCTGCACTTCTGAAACTTGGTACTTCAGTAGAAAAGGCTTATTCGAGACTGTCTGCAAAGTTTTGTTGCACAATTCGAATAAATGTGGAAGTTATAAACAAAAGCGATATCAACTTTAAAACGCGCTAAATTTTGTTGATGTTTTGCGTATTCAGTTTGTATCGACATATCTCCGGCAGTACGGGAGCTGCACTTCTGAAACTTGGTACTTCAGTACAACATGTGTCTCCGCGATTGTCTGCAAAGTTTCGTCGCACAATTCGAATAAATGTGGAAGTTATAAACAAAAGCGGTATCAACTTTAAAACGCGCTAAATTTTGTTGATGTTTTGCGTATTCAGTTTGTATCGACATATCTCCGGCAGTACGGGAGCTGCACTTCTGAAACTTGGTACTTCAGTAGAAAAGGCCTATTTAAGGCTGTCTGCAAAGTTTCATTGCACAATTCGAATAAATGTGGAAGTTATAAACAAAAGCGATATCAACTTTAAAACGCGCTAAATTTTGTTGATGTTTTGCGTATTCAGTTTGTATCGACATATCTCCGGCAGTACAAGAGCTGCACTTTTGAAACTTGGTTCTTCAGTAGAAAAGGCCTATCCGCTACTGTCTGCAAAGTTTCGTTGCACAATTCGAATAAATGTGGAAGTTATAAACAAAAGCGATATCAACTTTAAAACGCGCTAAATTTTGTTGATGTTTGTCGTATTCAGTTTGTATCGACATATCTCCGGCAGTACAAGAGCTGCACTTCTGAAACTTTGTACTTCAGTAAAAAAGGCCTATTTGAGACTGTCTGCAAAGTTTCGTTGAACAATTCGAATAAATGTGGAAGTTATAACCAAAAGCGATATCAACTTTAAAACGCGCTAAATTTTGTTGATGTTTTGCGTATTCAGTTTGTATCGACATATCTCCGGCAGTACAAAAGCTGCACTTCTGAAACGTGGTACTTCAGTAGAAAAGGCCTGTTAAAGACTGTCTGCAAAGTTTCGTCGCACAATTCGAATAAATGTGGAAGTTATAAACAAAAGCGATATCAACTTTAAAACGCGCTAAATTTTGTTGATGTTTTGCGTATTCAGTTTGTATCGACATATCTCCGGCAGTACAAGAGCTGCACTTCTGAAACTTGGTACTTCAGTAGAAAACGCCTATTCGAGACTGTCTGCAAAGTTTCGTTGCACAATTCGAATTAATATGGCAGTTATAAACAAAAGCGATATCAACTTTAAAACGCGCTAAATTTTGTTGATGTTTTGCGTATTCAGTTTTATCGACATATCTCCGGCAGTACAAGAGCTGCACTTCTGAAACTGGGTACTTCAGTAGAAAAAGCCTATCCGCTACTGTCTGCCAAGTTTCGTTGCACAATTCGAATAAATGTTGAAGTTATAAACAAAAGCGATATCAACTTTAAAACGCGCTAAATTTTGTTGATGTTTTGCGTATTCCGTTTGTATCGACATATCTCCGACAGTACTAGAGCTGCACTTCTGAAACTGGGTACTTCAGTAGAAAAACCCTATCCGCTACTGTCTGCTAAGTTTCGTTGCACAATTCGAATAAATGTGGAAGTTATAAACAAAAGCGATATCAACTTTAAAACGCGCTAAATTTTGTTGATGTTTTGCGTATTCAGTTTGTATCGACATATCTCCGGCAGTACGGGAGCTGCCCTTCTGAAACTTGGTACTTCAGTAGAAAAGGCCTATTCGGGACTGTCTGCAAAGTTTCGTTGCACATTTCGAATAAATGTGGAAGTTATAAACAAAAGCGATATCAACTTTAAAACGCGCTGAATTTTGTTGATGTTTTGCGTATTAAGTTTGTATCGACATATCTCCGGCAGTACAAGAGCTGCACTTCTGAAACTTGGTACTTCAGTAGAACATGTGACTCCGCTAATTTCTGCAAAGTTTCGTAGCACAATTCCAATGAACGTGGAAGTTATAAACAAAAGCGATATCCACTTTAAATCGCACTAAATTTTGTTGACGGTTTGCGTATTCAGTTTGTATCGACATATCTCCGGCAGTACAAGAGCTGCACTTCTGAGACTTGGTACTTCAGTAGAAAATGTGTCTCCGCGACTGTCTGCAAAGTTTCGTTGCACAATTCGAATAAATGTGGAAGTTATAAACAAAAGCGATATCAACTTTAAAACGCGCTAAATTTTGTTGATGTTTTGCGTATTAAGTTTGTATCGACATATCTCCAGCTGTACAAGAGCTGCACTGCTGATACTTGGTACTTCAGAAGAAAAAGTGACTCCGCTAATTTCTGCAAAGTTTTGTTGCACAATTCCAATGAATGTGGAAGTTATAAACAAAAGCGATATCCACTTTAAATCGCACTAAATTTTGTTGATGGTTTAGGTATTCAGTGTGTATCGACATATCTCCGGCAGTACACAAGCTGCACTTCTGAAACTTGGTACTTCAGTAGAAAAAGCCTATCCGCGACTGTCTGCAAGGTGTCGTCGCACAATACAAATAAATGTGGAAGTTATAAACAAAAGCGATATCAACTTTAAAACGCGCTAAATTTTGTTGATGTTTTGCGTATTAAGTTTTTATCGACATATCTCCGGCAGTACAAGAGCTGCACTTCTGAAACTTGGTACTTCAGTAGAACATGTGACTCCGCTAATTTCTGCAAAGTTTCGTTGCACAATTCCAATGAATGTGGAAGTTATAAACAAAAGCGGTATCTACTTTAAATCGCACTAAATTTTGTTGATGGTTTGCGTATTCAGTTTGTATCGACATATCTCCGGCAGTACAAGAGCTGCACTTCTGAGACTTAGTACTTCAGTAGCAAAGGCCTATCCGCGACTGTCTGCAAAGTTTCGTTGCACAATTCGAATAAATGTGGAAGTTATGAACAAAAGCGATATCAACTTTAAAACGCGCTAAATTTTGTTGATGTTTTGCATATTCAGTTTGTATCGACATATCTCCGGCAGTACAATAGCTGCATATCTGAAACTTGGTACTTCATAAGAAAAGGCCTATTCGAGACTGTCTGCAAAGTTTCGTTGCACAATTCGAATAAATGTGGAAGTTATAAACAAAAGCGATATCAACTTTAAAACGCGCTAAATTTTGTTGATGTTTTGCGTATTCATTTTGTATCGACATATCTCCGGCAGTACAAGAGCTGCACTTCTGAAACTTCATACTTCAGTACAAAAAGCCCATTTGAGACTGTCTGCAAACTTTCGTTGCACATCTCGAATAAATGTGGAAGTTATAAACAAAAGCGATATCAACTTTAAAACGCGCTAAATTTTGTTGATGTTTTGCGTATTCAGTTTGTATCGACATATCTCCGGCAGTACAAGAGCTGCACTTCTGAAACTTGGTACTTCAGTAGAAAAGGCCTATCCGCTACTGTCTGCAAAGTTTCGTTGCACAATTCGAATAAATGTGGAAGTTATAAACAAAAGCGATATCAACTTTAAAACGCGCTAAATTTTGTTGATGTTTTGCGTATTCATTTTGTATCGACATATCTCCGGCAGTACGGGAGCTGCACTTCTGAAACTTGGTACTTCAGTAGAAAAGGCCTATTCGGGACTGTCTGCAAAGTTTCGTTGCACATTTCGAATAAATGTGGAAGTTATGAACAAAAGCGATATCAACTTTAAAACGCGCTAAATTTTGTTGATGTTTTGCGTATTCAGTTTGTATAACATATCTCCGGCAGTACAAGAGCTGCACTTCTGAAACTTGGTACTTCAGTAGAATAGGACTATTTTAGGCTGTCTGCAAAGTTTCATTGCACAATTCGAATAAATGTGGAAGTTATAAACAAAAGCGATATCAACTTTAAAACGCGCTAAATTTTGTTAATGTTTTGCGTATTCAGTTTGTATCGACATATCTCCGGCAGTACAAGAGCTGCACTTCTGAAACTTGGTACTTCAGTAAAAAAGGCTTATTCGAGACTGTCTGCAAAGTTTTGTTGCACAATTCGAATAAATGTGGAAGTTATAAACAAAAGCGATATCAACTTTAAAACGCGCTAAATTGTGTTGATGTTTTGCGTATTCAGTTTGTATCGACATATCTCCGGCAGTACGAGAGCTGCACTTCTGAAACTTGGTACTTCAGTAGAAAAGGCTTATTCGAGACTGTCTGCAAAGTTTTGTTGCACAATTCGAATAAATGTGGAAGTTATAAACAAAAGCGATATCAACTTTAAAACGCGCTAAATTTTGTTGATGTTTTGCGTATTCAGTTTGTATCGACATATCTCCGGCAGTACGGGAGCTGCACTTCTGAAACTTGGTACTTCAGTACAACATGTGTCTCCGCGACTGTCTGCAAAGTTTCGTCGCACAATTAAAATAAATGTGGAAGTTATAAACAAAAGCGATATCAACTTTAAAACGCGCTAAATTTTGTTGATGTTTTGCGTATTCAGTTTGTATCGACATATCTCCGGCAGTACGGGAGCTGCACTTCTGAAACTTGGTACTTCAGTAGAAAAAGCCTATTCGGGACTGTCTGCAAAGTATCGTTGCACATTTCGAATAAATGTGGAAGTTATAAACAAAAGCGATATCAACTTTAAAACGCGCTAAATTTTGTTGATGTTTTGCGTATTCATTTTGTATCGACATATCTCCGGCAGTACGAGAGCTGCACTTCTGAAACTTGGTACTTCAGTAGAAAAGGCTTATTCGAGACTGTCTGCAAAGTTTCGTTGCACAATTCGAATAAATGTGGAAGTTATAAACAAAAGCGATATCAACTTTAAAACGCGCTAAATTTTGTTGATGTTTTGCGTATTCAGTTTGTATAACATATCTCCGGCAGTACAAGAGCTGCACTTCTGAGACTTGGTACTTCAGTAGAATAGGCCTATTTAAGGCTGTCTGCAAAGTTTCATTGCACAATTTGAATAAATGTGGAAGTTATAAACAAAAGCGATATCAACTTTAAAACGCGCTAAATTTTGTTGATGTTTTGCGTATTCAGTTTGTATCGACATATCTCCGGCAGTACAAGAGCTGCACTTCTGAAACTTGGTACTTCAGTAGAAAAGACCTATCCGCTACTGTCTGCAAAGTTTCGTTGCACAATTCGAATAAATGTGGAAGTTATAAACAAAAGCGATATCCACTTTAAATCGCACTAAATTTTGTTGATGGTTTAGGTATTCAGTGTGTATCGACATATCTCCGGCAGTACACAAGCTGCACTTCTGAAACTTGGTACTTCAGTAGAAAAAGCCTATCCGCGACTGTCTGCAAGGTGTCGTCGCACAATACAAATAAATGTGGAAGTTATAAACAAAAGCGATATCAACTTTAAAACGCGCTAAATTTTGTTGATGTTTTGCGTATTAAGTTTTTATCGACATATCTCCGGCAGTACAAGAGCTGCACTTCTGAAACTTGGTACTTCAGTAGAACATGTGACTCCGCTAATTTCTGCAAAGTTTCGTTGCACAATTCCAATGAATGTGGAAGTTATAAACAAAAGCGGTATCTACTTTAAATCGCACTAAATTTTGTTGATGGTTTGCGTATTCAGTTTGTATCGACATATCTCCGGCAGTACAAGAGCTGCACTTCTGAGACTTAGTACTTCAGTAGCAAAGGCCTATCCGCGACTGTCTGCAAAGTTTCGTTGCACAATTCGAATAAATGTGGAAGTTATGAACAAAAGCGATATCAACTTTAAAACGCGCTAAATTTTGTTGATGTTTTGCATATTCAGTTTGTATCGACATATCTCCGGCAGTACAATAGCTGCATATCTGAAACTTGGTACTTCATAAGAAAAGGCCTATTCGAGACTGTCTGCAAAGTTTCGTTGCACAATTCGAATAAATGTGGAAGTTATAAACAAAAGCGATATCAACTTTAAAACGCGCTAAATTTTGTTGATGTTTTGCGTATTCATTTTGTATCGACATATCTCCGGCAGTACAAGAGCTGCACTTCTGAAACTTCATACTTCAGTACAAAAAGCCCATTTGAGACTGTCTGCAAACTTTCGTTGCACATCTCGAATAAATGTGGAAGTTATAAACAAAAGCGATATCAACTTTAAAACGCGCTAAATTTTGTTGATGTTTTGCGTATTCAGTTTGTATCGACATATCTCCGGCAGTACAAGAGCTGCACTTCTGAAACTTGGTACTTCAGTAGAAAAGGCCTATCCGCTACTGTCTGCAAAGTTTCGTTGCACAATTCGAATAAATGTGGAAGTTATAAACAAAAGCGATATCAACTTTAAAACGCGCTAAATTTTGTTGATGTTTTGCGTATTCATTTTGTATCGACATATCTCCGGCAGTACGGGAGCTGCACTTCTGAAACTTGGTACTTCAGTAGAAAAGGCCTATTCGGGACTGTCTGCAAAGTTTCGTTGCACATTTCGAATAAATGTGGAAGTTATGAACAAAAGCGATATCAACTTTAAAACGCGCTAAATTTTGTTGATGTTTTGCGTATTCAGTTTGTATAACATATCTCCGGCAGTACAAGAGCTGCACTTCTGAAACTTGGTACTTCAGTAGAATAGGACTATTTTAGGCTGTCTGCAAAGTTTCATTGCACAATTCGAATAAATGTGGAAGTTATAAACAAAAGCGATATCAACTTTAAAACGCGCTAAATTTTGTTAATGTTTTGCGTATTCAGTTTGTATCGACATATCTCCGGCAGTACAAGAGCTGCACTTCTGAAACTTGGTACTTCAGTAAAAAAGGCTTATTCGAGACTGTCTGCAAAGTTTTGTTGCACAATTCGAATAAATGTGGAAGTTATAAACAAAAGCGATATCAACTTTAAAACGCGCTAAATTGTGTTGATGTTTTGCGTATTCAGTTTGTATCGACATATCTCCGGCAGTACGAGAGCTGCACTTCTGAAACTTGGTACTTCAGTAGAAAAGGCTTATTCGAGACTGTCTGCAAAGTTTTGTTGCACAATTCGAATAAATGTGGAAGTTATAAACAAAAGCGATATCAACTTTAAAACGCGCTAAATTTTGTTGATGTTTTGCGTATTCAGTTTGTATCGACATATCTCCGGCAGTACGGGAGCTGCACTTCTGAAACTTGGTACTTCAGTACAACATGTGTCTCCGCGACTGTCTGCAAAGTTTCGTCGCACAATTCGAATAAATGTGGAAGTTATAAACAAAAGCGATATCAACTTTAAAACGCGCTAAATTTTGTTGATGTTTTGCGTATTCAGTTTGTATCGACATATCTCCGGCAGTACGGGAGCTGCACTTCTGAAACTTGGTACTTCAGTAGAAAAGGCCTATTCGGGACTGTCTGCAAAGTTTCGTTGCACATTTCGAATAAATGTGGAAGTTATAAACAAAAGCGATATCAACTTTAAAACGCGCTAAATTTTGTTGATGTTTTGCGTATTCATTTTGTATCGACATATCTCCGGCAGTACGAGAGCTGCACTTCTGAAACTTGGTACTTCAGTAGAAAAGGCTTATTCGAGACGGTCTGCAAAGTTTCGTTGCACAATTCGAATAAATGTGGAAGTTATAAACAAAAGCGATATCAACTTTAAAACGCGCTAAATTTTGTTGATGTTTTGCGTATTCAGTTTGTATAACATATCTCCGGCAGTACAAGAGCTGCACTTCTGAAACTTGGTACTTCAGTAGAAAAGGCCTATTTAAGGCTGTCTGCAAAGTTTCATTGCACAATTCGAATAAATGTGGAAGTTATAAACAAAAGCGATATCAACTTTAAAACGCGCTAAATTTTGTTGATGTTTTGCGTATTCAGTTTGTATCGACATATCTCCGGCAGTACAAGAGCTGCACTTCTGAAACTTGGTACTTCAGTAGAAAAGGCCTATCCGCTACTGTCTGCAAAGTTTCGTTGCACAATTCGAATAAATGTGGAAGTTATAAACAAAAGCGATATCAACTTTAAAACGCGCTAAATTTTGTTGATGTTTGTCGTATTCAGTTTGTATCGACATATCTCCGGCAGTACAAGAGCTGCACTTCTGAAACTTTGTACTTCAGTAAAAAAGGCCTATTTGAGACTGTCTGCAAAGTTTCGTTGAACAATTCGAATAAATGTGGAAGTTATAACCAAAAGCGATATCAACTTTAAAACGCGCTAAATTTTGTTGATGTTTTGCGTATTCAGTTTGTATCGACATATCTCCGGCAGTACAAGAGCTGCACTTCTGAAACGTGGTACTTCAGTAGAAAAGGCCTGTTAAAGACTGTCTGCAAAGTTTCGTCGCACAATTCGAATAAATGTGGAAGTTATAAACAAAAGCGATATCAACTTTAAAACGCGCTAAATTTTGTTGATGTTTTGCTATTCAGTTTGTATCGACATATCTCCGGCAGTACAAGAGCTGCACTTCTGAAACTTGGTACTTCAGTAGAAAAGGCCTATTCGAGACTGTCTGCAAAGTTTCGTTGCACAATTCGAATTAATATGGCAGTTATAAACAAAAGCGATATCAACTTAAAACGCGCTAAATTTTGTTGATGTTTTGCGTATTCAGTTTGTATCGACATATCTCCGACAGTACAAGAGCTGCACTTCTGAAACTTGGTACTTCAGTAGAACATGTGACTCCGCGACGGTCTGCAAAGTTTCGTTGCACAATTCGAATAAATGTGGAAGTTATAAACAAAAGCGATATCAACTTTAAAACGCGCTAAATTTTGTTGATGTTTTGCGTATTCAGTTTGTATCGACATATCTCCGGCAGTACAAGAGCTGCACTTCTGAAACTTGGTACTTCAGTAGAAAAGGCCTATGTAAGACTGTCTGCAAAGTTTCGTCGCACAATTCGAATAAATGTGGAAGTTATAAACAAAAGCGATATCAACTTTAAAACGCGCTAAATTTTGTTGATGTTTTGCGTATTCAGTTTGTATCGACATATCTCCGGCAGTACAAGAGCTGCACTTCTGAAACTGGGTACTTCAGTAGAAAAAGCCTATCCGCTACTGTCTGCCAAGTTTCGTTGCACAATTCGAACAAATGTGGAAGTTATAAACAAAAGCGATATCAACTTTAAAACGCGCTAAATTTTGTTGATGTTTTGCGTATTCAGTTTGTATCGACATATCTCCGACAGTACTAGAGCTGCACTTCTGAAACTGGGTACTTCAGTAGAAAAAGCCTATCCGCTACTGTCTGCTAAGTTTCGTTGCACAATTCGAATAAATGTGGAAGTTATAAACAAAAGCGATATCAACTTTAAAACGCGCTAAATTTTGTTGATGTTTTCCGTATTCAGTTTGTATCGACATATCTCCGGCAGTACGGGAGCTGCACTTCTGAAACATGGTACTTCAGTAGAAAAGGCCTATTTGGGACTGTCTGCAAAGTTTCGTTGCACATTTCGAATAAATGTGGAAGTTATAAACAATAGCGATATCAACTTTAAAACGCGCTAAATTTTGTTGATGTTTTGCGTATTCAGTTTGTATCGACATATTACCGGCAGTACGAGAGCTGCACTTCTGATACTTGGTACTTCAGTAGAAAAGGCTTATTTGAGACTGTCTGCAAAGTTTCGTCGCACAATTCGAATAAATGTGGAAGTTATAACTAAAAGCGATATCAACTTTAAAACGCGCTAAATTTTGTTGATGTTTTGCGTATTCAGTTTGTATCGACATATCTCCGGCAGTACAAGAGCTGCACTTCTTAAACGTGGTACTTCAGTAGAAAATGCCTGTTAAAGACTGTCTGCAAAGTTTCGTCGCACAATTCGAATAAATGTGGAAGTTATAAACAAAAGCGATATCAACTTTAAAACGCGCTAAATTTTGTTGATGTTTTGCGTATTCAGTTTGTATCGACATATCTCCGGCAGTACAAGAGCTGCACTTCTGAAACTTGGTACTTCAGTAGAAAAGGCCTATTCGAGACTGTCTGCAAAGTTTCGTTGCACAATTCGAATTAATATGGCAGTTATAAACAAAAGCGATATCAACTTCAACACGCGCTAAATTTTGTTGATGTTTTGCGTATTCAGTTTGTATCGACATATCTCCGACAGTACTAGAGCTGCACTTCTGAAACTTGGTACTTCAGTAGAACATGTGACTCCGCGACGGTCTGCAAAGTTTCGTTGCACAATTCGAATAAATGTGGAAGTTATAAACAAAAGCGATATCAACTTTAAAACGCGCTAAATTTTGTTGATGTTTTGCGTATTCAGTTTGTATCGACATATCTCCGGCAGTACAAGAGCTGCACTTCTGAAACTTGGTACTTCAGTAGAAAAGGCCTATGTAAGACTGTCTGCAAAGTTTCGTCGCACAATTCGAATAAATGTGGAAGTTATAAACAAAAGCGATATCAACTTTAAAACCCGCTAAATTTTGTTGATGTTTTGCGTATTCAGTTTGTATCGACATATCTCCGGCAGTACAAGAGCTGCACTTCTGAAACTTGGTACTTCAGTAGAAAAGGCCTATCCGCTACTGTCTGCCAAGTTTCGTTGCACAATTCGAATAAATGTGGAAGTTATAAACAAAAGCGATATCAACTTTAAAACGCGCTAAATTTTGTTGATGTTTTGCGTATTCCGTTTGTATCGACATATCTCCGACAGTACTAGAGCTGCACTTCTGAAACTTGGTACTTCAGTAGAAAAAGCCGATCCGCTACTGTCTTCTAAGTTTCGTTGCACAATTCGAATAAATGTGGAAGTTATGAACAAAAGCGATATCAACTTTAAAACGCGCTAAATTTTGTTGATGTTTTGCATATTCAGTTTGTATCGACATATCTCCGGACGTACAAGAGCTGCACTTCTGAAACTTGGTACCTCAGTAGAAAATGCCTATTTGAGACTGTCTGCAAAGTTTCGTTGCACAATTCGAATAAATGTGGAAGTTATAAACAAAAGCGATATCAACTTTAAAACGCGCTAAATTTTGTTGATGTTTTGCGTATTCAGTTTGTATAACATATCTCCGGCAGTACAAGAGCTGCACTTCTGAAACTTGGTACTTCAGTAAAATGGGCCTATTTAAGGCTGTCTGCAAAGTTTCATTGCACAATTCGAATGAATGTGGAAGTTATAAACAAAAGCGATATCAACTTTAAAACGCGCTAAATTTTGTTGATGTTTTGCGTATTCAGTTTGTATCGACATATCTCCGGCAGTACAAGAGCTGCACTTCTGAAACTTGGTACTTCAGTAGAAAAGGCCTATCCGCTACTGTCTGCAAAGTTTCGTTGCACAATTCGAATAAATGTGGAAGTTATAAACAAAAGCGATATCAACATTAAAACGCGCTAAATTTTGTTGATGTTTGTCGTATTCCGTTTGTATCGACATATCTCCGGCAGTACAAGAGCTGCACTTCTGAAACTTGGTACTTCAGTAGAAAAGGCTTATTTGAGACTGTCTGCAAAGTTTCGTCGCACAATTCGAATAAATGTGGAAGTTATAACTAAAAGCGATATCAACTTTAAAACGCGCTAAATTTTGTTGATGTTTTGCGTATTCAGTTTGTATCGACATATCTCCGGCAGTACAAGAGCTGCACTTCTTAAACGTGGTACTTCAGTAGAAAATGCCTGTTAAAGACTGTCTGCAAAGTTTCGTCGCACAATTCGAATAAATGTGGAAGTTATAAACAAAAGCGATATCAACTTTAAAACGCGCTAAATTTTGTTGATGTTTTGCGTATTCAGTTTGTATCGACATATCTCCGGCAGTACAAGAGCTGCACTTCTGAAACTTGGTACTTCAGTAGAAAAGGCCTATTCGAGACTGTCTGCAAAGTTTCGTTGCACAATTCGAATTAATATGGCAGTTATAAACAAAAGCGATATCAACTTCAACACGCGCTAAATTTTGTTGATGTTTTGCGTATTCAGTTTGTATCGACATATCTCCGACAGTACTAGAGCTGCACTTCTGAAACTTGGTACTTCAGTAGAACATGTGACTCCGCGACGGTCTGCAAAGTTTCGTTGCACAATTCGAATAAATGTGGAAGTTATAAACAAAAGCGATATCAACTTTAAAACGCGCTAAATTTTGTTTATGTTTTGCGTATTCAGTTTGTATCGACATATCTCCGGCAGTACAAGAGCTGCACTTCTGAAACTTGGTACTTCAGTAGAAAAGGCCTATGTAAGACTGTCTGCAAAGTTTCGTCGCACAATTCGAATAAATGTGGAAGTTATAAACAAAAGCGATATCAACTTTAAAACCCGCTAAATTTTGTTGATGTTTTGCGTATTCAGTTTGTATCGACATATCTCCGGCAGTACAAGAGCTGCACTTCTGAAACTTGGTACTTCAGTAGAAAAGGCCTATCCGCTACTGTCTGCCAAGTTTCGTTGCACAATTCGAATAAATGTGGAAGTTATAAACAAAAGCGATATCAACTTTAAAACGCGCTAAATTTTGTTGATGTTTTGCGTATTCTGTTTGTATCGACATATCTCCGACAGTACTAGAGCTGCACTTCTGAAACTTGGTACTTCAGTAGAAAAAGCCGATCCGCTACTGTCTTCTAAGTTTCGTTGCACAATTCGAATAAATGTGGAAGTTATGAACAAAAGCGATATCAACTTTAAAACGCGCTAAATTTTGTTGATGTTTTGCATATTCAGTTTGTATCGACATATCTCCGGACGTACAAGAGCTGCACTTCTGAAACTTGGTACCTCAGTAGAAAATGCCTATTTGAGACTGTCTGCAAAGTTTCGTTGCACAATTCGAATAAATGTGGAAGTTATAAACAAAAGCGATATCAACTTTAAAACGCGCTAAATTTTGTTGATGTTTTGCGTATTCAGTTTGTATAACCATATCTCCGGCAGTACAAGAGCTGCACTTCTGAAACTTAGTACTTCAGTAGAAAATGCCTATTCGAGACTGTCTGCAAAGTTTCGTTGCACAATTCGAATAAATGTGGAAGTTATAAACAAAAGCGATATCGACTTTAAAACGCGCTAAATTTTGTTGATGTTTTGCGTATTCCGTTTGTATCGACATATCTCCGACAGTACTAGAGCTGCACTTCTGAAACTTGGTACTTCAGTAGAAAAGCCGATCCGCTACTGTCTTCTAAGTTTCGTTGCACAATTCGAATAAATGTGGAAGTTATGAACAAAAGCGATATCAACTTTAAAACGCGCTAAATTTTGTTGATGTTTTGCATATTCAGTTTGTATCGACATATCTCCGGACGTACAAGAGCTGCACTTCTGAAACTTGGTACTTCAGTAGAAAATGCCTATTTGAGACTGTCTGCAAAGTTTTGTTGCACAATTCGAATAAATGTTGAAGTTATAAACAAAAGCGATATCGACTTTAAAACGCGCTAAATTTTGTTGATGTTTTGCGTATTCAGTTTGTATCCACATATCTCCGGCAGTACAAGAGCTGCACTTCTGAAACTTGGTACTTCAGTAGAAAAGGCCTGTTCGAGACTGTCTGCAAAGTTTCGTGCCACAATTCGAATAAATGTGGAAGTTATAAACATAGGCGATATCAACTTTAAAACGCGCTAAATTTTGTTTATGTTTTGCGTATTCAGTTTGTACTGACATATCTCCGACAGTACAAGAGCTGCACTTCTGAAACTTGGTACTTAAGTAGAACATGTGACTCCGCGACGGTCTGCAAAGTTTTGTTGCACAATTCGAATAAATGTGGAAGTTATAAACAAAAGCGATATCAACTTTAAAACGCGCTAAATTTTGTTGATGTTTTGCGTATTCAGTTTGTATCGACATATCTCCGGCAGTACGAGTTCTGCACTTCTGAAACTTGGTACTTCAGTAGAAAAGGCTTATTCGAGACTGTCTGCAAAGTTTTGTTGCACAATTCGAATAAATGTGGAAGTTATAAACAAAAGCGATATCAACTTTAAAACGCGCTAAATTTTGTTGATGTTTTGCGTATTCAGTTTGTATCGACATATCTCCGGCAGTACGAGAGCTGCACTTCTGAAACGTGGTACTTCAGTAGAAAAGGCCTATTCGAGGCTGTCTGCAAAGTTTCATTGCACAATTCGAATAAATGTGGAAGTTATAAACAAAAGCGATATCAACTTTAAAACGACCTAAATTTTGTTGATGTTTTGCGTATTCAGTTTGTATCGACATATCTCCGGCAGTACAAGAGCTGCACTTCTGAAACTTGGTACTTCAGTAGAAAAGGCCTATCCGCTTCTGTCTGCCAAGTTTCGTTGCACAATTCGAATAAATGTGGAAGTTATGAACAAAAGCGAAATCAACATTAAAACGCGCTAAATTTTGTTGATGTTTTGCGTATTCCGTTTGTATCGACATATCTCCGGCAGTACAAGAGCTGCACTTCTGAAACTTGGTACTTCAGTAGAAAAAGCCTATTCGCTACTGTCTGCTAAGTTTCGTCGCACAATTCGAATAAATGTGGAAGTTATGAACAAAAGCGATATCAACTTTAAAACGCGCTAAATTTTGTTGATGTTTTGCATATTCAGTTTGTATCGACATATCCTCGGCAGTACAAGAGCTGCACTTCTGAAACTTCATACTTCAGTACAAAAGGCCTATTTGAGACTGTCTGCAAACTTTCGTTGCACAATTCGAATAAATGTGGAAGTTATAAACAAAAGCGATATCAACTTTAAAACGCGCTAAATGTTGTTGATGTTTTGCGTATTCAGTTTGTATCGACATATCTCCGGCAGTACGAGAGCTGCACTTCTGAAACTTCATACTTCAGTACAAAAGGCCTATTTGAGACTGTCTGCAAACTTTCGTTGCACAATTCGAATAAATGTGGAAGTTATAAAAAAAAGCGATATCAACTTTAAAACGCGCTAAATTGTGTTGATGTTTTGCGTATATAGTTTGTATCGACATATCTCCGGCAGTACGGAAGCTGCACTTCTGAAACTTAGTACTTCAGTACAACATGTGTCTCCGCGACTGTCTGCAAAGTTTCGTCGCACAATTCGAATAAATGTGGAAGTTATAAACAAAAGCGATATCAACTTTAAAACGCGCTAAATTCTGTTGATGTTTTGCGTATTCAGTTTGTATCGACATATCTCCGGCAGTAATGGAGCTGCACTTCTGAAATTGGTACTTCAGTAGAAAAGGCCTATCCGCTACTGTCTGCAAAGGTTCGTTGCACAATTCGAATAAATGTGGAAGTTATAAACAAAAGCGATATCAACTTTAAAACGCGCTAAATTTTGTTGATGTTTTGCGTATTCAGTTTGTATTAACATATCTCCGGCAGTACAAGAGCTGCACTTCTAAAACTTGGTACTTCAGTGGAAAAGGCCTATTCGAGACTGTCTGCCAAGTTTCGTTGCACAATTCGAATTAATGTGGCAGTTATAACCAAAAGCGATATCAACTTTAAAACGCGCTAAATTTTGTTGATGTTTTGCGTATTCAGTTTGTATCGACATATCTCCGGCAGTACGAGAGCTGCACTTCTGAAACTTGGTACTTCAGTAGAAAAGGCCTATTCGAGACGGTCTGCAAAGTTTCGTTGCACAATTCGAATAAATGTGGAAGTTATCAACAAAAGCGATATCAACTTTAAAACGCGCTAAATTTTGTTGATGTTTGTCGTATTCAGTTAGTATCGACATATCTCCGGCAGTACAAGAGCTGCACTTCTGAAACTTGGTACTTCAGTAGAAAAGGCCTATTTGAGACTGTCTGCAAAGTTTCGTTGCACAATTCGAATAAATGTGGAAGTTTTAACCAAAAGCGATATCAACTTTAAAACGCGCTAAATTTTGTTGATGTTTTGCGTATTCAGTTTGTATCGACATATCTCCGGCAGTACAAGAGCTGCACTTCTGAAACGTGGTACTTCAGTAGAAAAGGCCTGTTAAAGACTGTCTGCAAAGTTTCGTCGCACAATTCGAATAAATGTGGAAGTTATAAACAAAAGCGATATCAACTTTAAAACGCGCTAAATTTTATTGATGTTTTGCGTATTCAGTTTGTATCGACATATCTCCGGCAGTACGGGAGCTGCACTTCTGAAACTTGGTACTTCAGTAGAAAAGGCCTATTCGGGACTGTCTTCAAAGTTTCGTTGCACATTTCGAATGAATGTGGAAGTTATAAACAAAAGCGATATCAACTTTGAAACGCGCTAAATTTTGTTGATGTTTTGCGTATTCATTTTGTATCGACATATCTCCGGCAGTACGAGAGCTGCACGTCTGAAACTTGGTACTTCAGTAGAAAAGGCTTATTCGAGACTGTCTGCAAAGTTTCGTTGCACAATTCGAATAAATGTGGAAGTTATAAACAAAAGCGATATCAACTTTAAAACGCGCTAAATTTTGTTGATGTTTTGCGTATTCAGTTTGTATCAACATATCTCCGGCAGTACAATAGCTGCACTTCTGAAACTTGGTACTTCAGTAGAATGGGCCTATTAAAGGCTGTCTGCAAAGTTTCATTGCACAATCTGAATAAATGTGGAAGTTATAAACAAAAGCGATATCAACTTTAAAACGCGCTAAATTTTGTTGATGTTTTGCGTATTCAGTTTGTATCGACATATCTCCGGCAGTACAAGAGCTGCACTTCTGAAACTCGGTACTTCAGTGGAAAAGGCCTATTCGAGACTGTCTGCCAAGTTTCGTTGCACAATTCGAATTAATGTGGTAGTTATAAACAAAAGCGATATCAACTTCAAAACGCGCTAAATTTTGTTGATGTTTTGCGTATTCAGTTTGTATCGACATATCTCCGGCAGTACGAGAGCTGCACTTCTGAAACTTGGTACTTCAGTAGAAAAGGCCTATTCGAGACGGTCTGCAAAGTTTCGTTGCACAATTCGAATAAATGTGGAAGTTATAAACAAAAGCGATATCAACTTTAAAACGCGCTAAATTTTGTTGATGTTTTGCGTATTCAGTTTGTATCGACATATCTCCGGCAGTACAAGAGCTGCACTTCTGAAACTTATTACTTCAGTAGAAAAGGCCTATTCGAGACGGTCTGCAAAGTTTCGTTGCACAATTCGAATAAATGTGGAAGTTATAAACAAAAGCGATATCAACTTTAAAACGCGCTAAATTTTGTTGATGTTTTGCGTATTCAGTTTGTATCGACATATCTCCGGCAGTCCAAGAGCTGCACTTCTGAAACTTGGTACTTCAGTAGAAAACGCCTATCCGCTACTGTCTGCAAAGTTTCGTTGCACAATTCGAATAAATATGGAAGTTATAAACAAAAGCGATATCAACTTTAAAACGCGCTAAATTTTGTTGATGTTTGTCGTATTCAGTTTGTATCGACATATCTCCGGCAGTACAATAGCTGCACTTCTGAAACTTGGTACTTCAGTAGAAAAGGCCTATTTGAGACTGTCTGCAAAGTTTCGTTGCACAATTCGAATAAATGTGGAAGTTTTAACCAAAAGCGATATCAACTTTAAAACGCGCTAAATTTTGTTGATGTTTTGCGTATTCAGTTTGTATCGACATATCTCCGGCAGTACAAGAGCTGCACTTCTGAAACGTGGTACTTCAGTAGAAAAGGCCTGTTAAAGACTGTCTGCAAAGTTTCGTCGCACAATTCGAATAAATGTGGAAGTTATAAACAAAAGCGATATCAACTTTAAAACGCGCTAAATTTTGTTGATGTTTTGCGTATTCAGTTTGTATCGACATATCTCCGGCAGTACGGGAGCTGCACTTCTGAAACTTGGTACTTCAGTAGAAAAGGCCTATTCGGGACTGTCTTCAAAGTTTCGTTGCACATTTCGAATGAATGTGGAAGTTATAAACAATAGCGATATCAACTTTGAAACGCGCTAAATTTTGTTGATGTTTTGCGTATTCATTTTGTATCGACATATCTCCGGCAGTACGAGAGCTGCACTTCTGAAACTTGGTACTTCAGTAGAAAAGGCCTATTCGAGGCTGTCTGCAAAGTTTCATTGCACAATTCGAATAAATGTGGAAGTTATAAACAAAAGCGATATCAACTTTAAAACGACCTAAATTTTGTTGATGTTTTGCGTATTCAGTTTGTATCGACATATCTCCGGCAGTACAAGAGCTGCACTTCTGAAACTTGGTACTTCAGTAGAAAAGGCCTATCCGCTTCTGTCTGCCAAGTTTCGTTGCACAATTCGAATAAATGTGGAAGTTATGAACAAAAGCGAAATCAACATTAAAACGCGCTAAATTTTGTTGATGTTTTGCGTATTCCGTTTGTATCGACATATCTCCGGCAGTACAAGAGCTGCACTTCTGAAACTTATTACTTCAGTAGAAAAAGCCTATTCGCTACTGTCTGCTAAGTTTCGTCGCACAATTCGAATAAATGTGGAAGTTATGAACAAAAGCGATATCAACTTTAAAACGCGCTAAATTTTGTTGATGTTTTGCATATTCAGTTTGTATCGACATATCCTCGGCAGTACAAGAGCTGCACTTCTGAAACTTCATACTTCAGTACAAAAGGCCTATTTGAGACTGTCTGCAAACTTTCGTTGCACAATTCGAATAAATGTGGAAGTTATAAACAAAAGCGATATCAACTTTAAAACGCGCTAAATGTTGTTGATGTTTTGCGTATTCAGTTTGTATCGACATATCTCCGGCAGTACGAGAGCTGCACTTCTGAAACTTCATACTTCAGTACAAAAGGCCTATTTGAGACTGTCTGCAAACTTTCGTTGCACAATTCGAATAAATGTGGAAGTTATAAAAAAAAGCGATATCAACTTTAAAACGCGCTAAATTGTGTTGATGTTTTGCGTATATAGTTTGTATCGACATATCTCCGGCAGTACGGAAGCTGCACTTCTGAAACTTAGTACTTCAGTACAACATGTGTCTCCGCGACTGTCTGCAAAGTTTCGTCGCACAATTCGAATAAATGTGGAAGTTATAAACAAAAGCGATATCAACTTTAAAACGCGCTAAATTCTGTTGATGTTTTGCGTATTCAGTTTGTATCGACATATCTCCGGCAGTAATGGAGCTGCACTTCTGAAATTGGTACTTCAGTAGAAAAGGCCTATCCGCTACTGTCTGCAAAGGTTCGTTGCACAATTCGAATAAATGTGGAAGTTATAAACAAAAGCGATATCAACTTTAAAACGCGCTAAATTTTGTTGATGTTTTGCGTATTCAGTTTGTATTAACATATCTCCGGCAGTACAAGAGCTGCACTTCTAAAACTTGGTACTTCAGTGGAAAAGGCCTATTCGAGACTGTCTGCCAAGTTTCGTTGCACAATTCGAATTAATGTGGCAGTTATAAACAAAAGCGATATCAACTTTAAAACGCGCTAAATTTTGTTGATGTTTTGCGTATTCAGTTTGTATCGACATATCTCCGGCAGTACGAGAGCTGCACTTCTGAAACTTGGTACTTCAGTAGAAAAGGCCTATTCGAGACGGTCTGCAAAGTTTCGTTGCACAATTCGAATAAATGTGGAAGTTATCAACAAAAGCGATATCAACTTTAAAACGCGCTAAATTTTGTTGATGTTTGTCGTATTCAGTTAGTATCGACATATCTCCGGCAGTACAAGAGCTGCACTTCTGAAACTTGGTACTTCAGTAGAAAAGGCCTATTTGAGACTGTCTGCAAAGTTTCGTTGCACAATTCGAATAAATGTGGAAGTTTTAACCAAAAGCGATATCAACTTTAAAACGCGCTAAATTTTATTGATGTTTTGCGTATTCAGTTTGTATCGACATATCTCCGGCAGTACGGGAGCTGCACTTCTGAAACTTGGTACTTCAGTAGAAAAGGCCTATTCGGGACTGTCTTCAAAGTTTCGTTGCACATTTCGAATGAATGTGGAAGTTATAAACAAAAGCGATATCAACTTTGAAACGCGCTAAATTTTGTTGATGTTTTGCGTATTCATTTTGTATCGACATATCTCCGGCAGTACGAGAGCTGCACGTCCGAAACTTGGTACTTCAGTAGAAAAGGCTTATTCGAGACTGTCTGCAAAGTTTCGTTGCACAATTCGAATAAATGTGGAAGTTATAAACAAAAGCGATATCAACTTTAAAACGCGCTAAATTTTGTTGATGTTTTGCGTATTCAGTTTGTATCAACATATCTCCGGCAGTACAATAGCTGCACTTCTGAAACTTGGTACTTCAGTAGAATGGGCCTATTAAAGGCTGTCTGCAAAGTTTCATTGCACAATCTGAATAAATGTGGAAGTTATAAACAAAAGCGATATCAACTTTAAAACGCGCTAAATTTTGTTGATGTTTTGCGTATTCAGTTTGTATCGACATATCTCCGGCAGTACAAGAGCTGCACTTCTGAAACTCGGTACTTCAGTGGAAAAGGCCTATTCGAGACTGTCTGCCAAGTTTCGTTGCACAATTCGAATTAATGTGGTAGTTATAAACAAAAGCGATATCAACTTCAAAACGCGCTAAATTTTGTTGATGTTTTGCGTATTCAGTTTGTATCGACATATCTCCGGCAGTACGAGAGCTGCACTTCTGAAACTTGGTACTTCAGTAGAAAAGGCCTATTCGAGACGGTCTGCAAAGTTTCGTTGCACAATTCGAATAAATGTGGAAGTTATAAACAAAAGCGATATCAACTTTAAAACGCGCTAAATTTTGTTGATGTTTTGCGTATTCAGTTTGTATCGACATATCTCCGGCAGTACAAGAGCTGCACTTCTGAAACTTATTACTTCAGTAGAAAAGGCCTATTCGAGACGGTCTGCAAAGTTTCGTTGCACAATTCGAATAAATGTGGAAGTTATAAACAAAAGCGATATCAACTTTAAAACGCGCTAAATTTTGTTGATGTTTTGCGTATTCAGTTTGTATCGACATATCTCCGGCAGTCCAAGAGCTGCACTTCTGAAACTTGGTACTTCAGTAGAAAACGCCTATCCGCTACTGTCTGCAAAGTTTCGTTGCACAATTCGAATAAATGTGGAAGTTATAAACAAAAGCGATATCAACTTTAAAACGCGCTAAATTTTGTTGATGTTTGTCGTATTCAGTTTGTATCGACATATCTCCGGCAGTACAATAGCTGCACTTCTGAAACTTGGTACTTCAGTAGAAAAGGCCTATTTGAGACTGTCTGCAAAGTTTCGTTGCACAATTCGAATAAATGTGGAAGTTTTAACCAAAAGCGATATCAACTTTAAAACGCGCTAAATTTTGTTGATGTTTTGCGTATTCAGTTTGTATCGACATATCTCCGGCAGTACAAGAGCTGCACCTCTGAAACGTGGTACTTCAGTAGAAAAGGCCTGTTAAAGACTGTCTGCAAAGTTTCGTCGCACAATTCGAATAAATGTGGAAGTTATAAACAAAAGCGATATCAACTTTAAAACGCGCTAAATTTTGTTGATGTTTTGCGTATTCAGTTTGTATCGACATATCTCCGGCAGTACGGGAGCTGCACTTCTGAAACTTGGTACTTCAGTAGAAAAGGCCTATTCGGGACTGTCTTCAAAGTTTCGTTGCACATTTCGAATGAATGTGGAAGTTATAAACAATAGCGATATCAACTTTGAAACGCGCTAAATTTTGTTGATGTTTTGCGTATTCATTTTGTATCGACATATCTCCGGCAGTACGAGAGCTGCACTTCTGAAACTTGGTACTTCAGTAGAAAAGGCCTATTCGAGGCTGTCTGCAAAGTTTCATTGCACAATTCGAATAAATGTGGAAGTTATAAACAAAAGCGATATCAACTTTAAAACGACCTAAATTTTGTTGATGTTTTGCGTATTCAGTTTGTATCGACATATCTCCGGCAGTACAAGAGCTGCACTTCTGAAACTTGGTACTTCAGTAGAAAAGGCCTATCCGCTTCTGTCTGCCAAGTTTCGTTGCACAATTCGAATAAATGTGGAAGTTATGAACAAAAGCGAAATCAACATTAAAACGCGCTAAATTTTGTTGATGTTTTGCGTATTCCGTTTGTATCGACATATCTCCGGCAGTACAAGAGCTGCACTTCTGAAACTTGGTACTTCAGTAGAAAAAGCCTATTCGCTACTGTCTGCTAAGTTTCGTCGCACAATTCGAATAAATGTGGAAGTTATGAACAAAAGCGATATCAACTTTAAAACGCGCTAAATTTTGTTGATGTTTTGCATATTCAGTTTGTATCGACATATCCTCGGCAGTACAAGAGCTGCACTTCTGAAACTTCATACTTCAGTACAAAAGGCCTATTTGAGACTGTCTGCAAACTTTCGTTGCACAATTCGAATAAATGTGGAAGTTATAAACAAAAGCGATATCAACTTTAAAACGCGCTAAATGTTGTTGATGTTTTGCGTATTCAGTTTGTATCGACATATCTCCGGCAGTACGAGAGCTGCACTTCTGAAACTTCATACTTCAGTACAAAAGGCCTATTTGAGACTGTCTGCAAACTTTCGTTGCACAATTCGAATAAATGTGGAAGTTATAAAAAAAAGCGATATCAACTTTAAAACGCGCTAAATTGTGTTGATGTTTTGCGTATATAGTTTGTATCGACATATCTCCGGCAGTACGGAAGCTGCACTTCTGAAACTTAGTACTTCAGTACAACATGTGTCTCCGCGACTGTCTGCAAAGTTTCGTCGCACAATTCGAATAAATGTGGAAGTTATAAACAAAAGCGATATCAACTTTAAAACGCGCTAAATTCTGTTGATGTTTTGCGTATTCAGTTTGTATCGACATATCTCCGGCAGTAATGGAGCTGCACTTCTGAAATTGGTACTTCAGTAGAAAAGGCCTATCCGCTACTGTCTGCAAAGGTTCGTTGCACAATTCGAATAAATGTGGAAGTTATAAACAAAAGCGATATCAACTTTAAAACGCGCTAAATTTTGTTGATGTTTTGCGTATTCAGTTTGTATTAACATATCTCCGGCAGTACAAGAGCTGCACTTCTAAAACTTGGTACTTCAGTGGAAAAGGCCTATTCGAGACTGTCTGCCAAGTTTCGTTGCACAATTCGAATTAATGTGGCAGTTATAAACAAAAGCGATATCAACTTTAAAACGCGCTAAATTTTGTTGATGTTTTGCGTATTCAGTTTGTATCGACATATCTCCGGCAGTACGAGAGCTGCACTTCTGAAACTTGGTACTTCAGTAGAAAAGGCCTATTCGAGACGGTCTGCAAAGTTTCGTTGCACAATTCGAATAAATGTGGAAGTTATCAACAAAAGCGATATCAACTTTAAAACGCGCTAAATTTTGTTGATGTTTGTCGTATTCAGTTAGTATCGACATATCTCCGGCAGTACAAGAGCTGCACTTCTGAAACTTGGTACTTCAGTAGAAAAGGCCTATTTGAGACTGTCTGCAAAGTTTCGTTGCACAATTCGAATAAATGTGGAAGTTTTAACCAAAAGCGATATCAACTTTAAAACGCGCTAAATTTTGTTGATGTTTTGCGTATTCAGTTTGTATCGACATATCTCCGGCAGTACAAGAGCTGCACTTCTGAAACGTGGTACTTCAGTAGAAAAGGCCTGTTAAAGACTGTCTGCAAAGTTTCGTCGCACAATTCGAATAAATGTGGAAGTTATAAACAAAAGCGATATCAACTTTAAAACGCGCTAAATTTTATTGATGTTTTGCGTATTCAGTTTGTATCGACATATCTCCGGCAGTACGGGAGCTGCACTTCTGAAACTTGGTACTTCAGTAGAAAAGGCCTATTCGGGACTGTCTTCAAAGTTTCGTTGCACATTTCGAATGAATGTGGAAGTTATAAACAAAAGCGATATCAACTTTGAAACGCGCTAAATTTTGTTGATGTTTTGCGTATTCATTTTGTATCGACATATCTCCGGCAGTACGAGAGCTGCACGTCTGAAACTTGGTACTTCAGTAGAAAAGGCTTATTCGAGACTGTCTGCAAAGTTTCGTTGCACAATTCGAATAAATGTGGAAGTTATAAACAAAAGCGATATCAACTTTAAAACGCGCTAAATTTTGTTGATGTTTTGCGTATTCAGTTTGTATCAACATATCTCCGGCAGTACAATAGCTGCACTTCTGAAACTTGGTACTTCAGTAGAATGGGCCTATTAAAGGCTGTCTGCAAAGTTTCATTGCACAATCTGAATAAATGTGGAAGTTATAAACAAAAGCGATATCAACTTTAAAACGCGCTAAATTTTGTTGATGTTTTGCGTATTCAGTTTGTATCGACATATCTCCGGCAGTACAAGAGCTGCACTTCTGAAACTCGGTACTTCAGTGGAAAAGGCCTATTCGAGACTGTCTGCCAAGTTTCGTTGCACAATTCGAATTAATGTGGTAGTTATAAACAAAAGCGATATCAACTTTAAAACGCGCTAAATTTTGTTGATGTTTTGCGTATTCAGTTTGTATCGACATATCTCCGGCAGTACGAGAGCTGCACTTCTGAAACTTGGTACTTCAGTAGAAAAGGCCTATTCGAGACGGTCTGCAAAGTTTCGTTGCACAATTCGAATAAATGTGGAAGTTATAAACAAAAGCGATATCAACTTTAAAACGCGCTAAATTTTGTTGATGTTTTGCGTATTCAGTTTGTATCGACATATCTCCGGCAGTACAAGAGCTGCACTTCTGAAACTTATTACTTCAGTAGAAAAGGCCTATTCGAGACGGTCTGCAAAGTTTCGTTGCACAATTCGAATAAATGTGGAAGTTATAAACAAAAGCGATATCAACTTTAAAACGCGCTAAATTTTGTTGATGTTTTGCGTATTCAGTTTGTATCGACATATCTCCGGCAGTCCAAGAGCTGCACTTCTGAAACTTGGTACTTCAGTAGAAAACGCCTATCCGCTACTGTCTGCAAAGTTTCGTTGCACAATTCGAATAAATGTGGAAGTTATAAACAAAAGCGATATCAACTTTAAAACGCGCTAAATTTTGTTGATGTTTGTCGTATTCAGTTTGTATCGACATATCTCCGGCAGTACAATAGCTGCACTTCTGAAACTTGGTACTTCAGTAGAAAAGGCCTATTTGAGACTGTCTGCAAAGTTTCGTTGCACAATTCGAATAAATGTGGAAGTTTTAACCAAAAGCGATATCAACTTTAAAACGCGCTAAATTTTGTTGATGTTTTGCGTATTCAGTTTGTATCGACATATCTCCGGCAGTACAAGAGCTGCACTTCTGAAACGTGGTACTTCAGTAGAAAAGGCCTGTTAAAGACTGTCTGCAAAGTTTCGTCGCACAATTCGAATAAATGTGGAAGTTATAAACAAAAGCGATATCAACTTTAAAACGCGCTAAATTTTGTTGATGTTTTGCGTATTCAGTTTGTATCGACATATCTCCGGCAGTACGGGAGCTGCACTTCTGAAACTTGGTACTTCAGTAGAAAAGGCCTATTCGGGACTGTCTTCAAAGTTTCGTTGCACATTTCGAATGAATGTGGAAGTTATAAACAATAGCGATATCAACTTTGAAACGCGCTAAATTTTGTTGATGTTTTGCGTATTCATTTTGTATCGACATATCTCCGGCAGTACGAGAGCTGCACTTCTGAAACTTGGTACTTCAGTAGAAAAGGCTTATTCGAGACTGTCTGCAAAGTTTCGTTGCACAATTCGAATAAATGTGGAAGTTATAAACAAAAGCGATATCAACTTTAAAACGCGCTAAATTTTGTTGATGTTTTGCGTATTCAGTTTGTATCAACATATCTCCGGCAGTACAATAGCTGTCCTTCTGAAACTTGGTACTTCAGTAGAATGGGCCTATTAAAGGCTGTCTGCAAAGTTTCATTGCACAATTCGAATAAATGTGGAAGTTATAAACAAAAGCGATATCAACTTTGAAACGCGCTTAATTTTGTTGATGTTTTGCGTATTCAGTTTGTATCGACATATCTCCGGCAGTACAAGAGCTGCACTTCTGAAACTTGGTACTTCAGTAGTAAAGGCCTATCCGCTACTGTCTGCAAAGTTTCGTTGCACAATTCGAATAAATGTGGAAGTTATAAACAAAAGCGATATCAACTTTAAAACGCGCTAAATTTTGTTGATGTTTTGCGTATTCAGTTTGTATCGACATATCTCCGGCAGTACAAGAGCTGCACTTCTGAAACTCGGTACTTCAGTGGAAAAGGCCTATTCGAGACTGTCTGCCAAGTTTCGTTGCACAATTCGAAATTATGTGGTAGTTATAAACAAAAGCGATATCAACTTTAAAACGCGCTAAATTTTGTTGATGTTTTGCGTATTCAGTTTGTATCGACATATCTCCGGCAGTACGAGAGTTGCACTTCTGAAACTTGGTACTTCAGTAGAAAAGGCCTATTCGAGACGGTCTGCAAAGTTTCGTTGCACAATTCGAATAAATGTGGAAGTTATAAACAAAAGCGATATCAACTTTAAAACGCGCTAAATTTTGTTGATGTTTTGCGTATTCAGTTTGTATCGACATATCTCCGGCAGTACAAGAGCTGCACTTCTGAAACTTATTACTTCAGTAGAAAAGGCCTATTCGAGACGGTCTGCAAAGTTTCGTTGCACAATTCGAATAAATGTGGAAGTTATAAACAAAAGCGATATCAACTTTAAAACGCGCTAAATTTTGTTGATGTTTTGCGTATTCAGTTTGTATCGACATATCTCCGGCAGTACAAGAGCTGCACTTCTGAAACTTGGTACTTCAGTAGAAAACGCCTATCCGCTACCGTCTGCAAAGTTTCGTTGCACAATTCGAATAAATGTGGAAGTTATAAACAAAAGCGATATCAACTTTAAAACGCGCTAAATTTTGTTGATGTTTGTCGTATTCAGTTTGTATCGACATATCTCCGGCAGTACAATAGCTGCACTTCTGAAACTTGGTACTTCAGTAGAAAAGGCCTATTTGAGACTGTCTGCAAAGTTTCGTTCCACAATTCGAATAAATGTGGAAGTTTTAACCAAAAGCGATATCAACTTTAAAACGCGCTAAATTTTGTTGATGTTTTGCGTATTCAGTTTGTATCGACATATCTCCGGCAGTACAAGAGCTGCACTTCTGAAACGTGGTACTTCAGTAGAAAAGGCCTGTTAAAGACTGTCTGCAAAGTTTCGTCGCACAATTCGAATAAATGTGGAAGTTATAAACAAAAGCGATATCAACTTTAAAACGCGCTAAATTTTGTTGATGTTTTGCGTATTCAGTTTGTATCGACATATCTCTAGCAGTACGGGAGCTGCACTTCTGAAACTTGGTACTTCAGTAGAAAAGGCCTATTCGAGACTGTCTGCAAAGTTTCGTTGCACATTTCGAATGAATGTGGAAGTTATAAACAAAAGCGATATCAACTTTAAAACGCGCTAAATTTTGTTGATGTTTTGCGTATTCAGTTTGTATCGACATATCTCCGGCAGTACGAGAGCTGCACTTCTGAACCTTGGTACTTCAGTAGAAAAGGCTTATTCGAGACTGTCTGCAAAGTTTCGTTGCACAATTCGAATAAATGTGGAAGTTATAAACAAAAGCGATATCAACTTTAAAACGCGCTAAATTTTGTTGATGTTTTGCGTATTCAGTTTGTATCAACATATCTCCGGCAGTACAAGAGCTGCACTTCTGAAACTTGGTACTTCAGTAGAATAGGCCTATTTAAAGCTGTCTGCAAAGTTTCATTGCACAATTCGAATAAATGTGGAAGTTTTAACCAAAAGCGATATCAACTTTAAAACGCGCTAAATTTTGTTGATGTTTTGCGTATTCAGTTTGTATCGACATATCTCCGGCAGTACAAGAGCTGCACTTCTGAAACGTGGTACTTCAGTAGAAAAGGCCTGTTAAAGACTGTCTGCAAAGTTTCGTCGCACAATTCGAATAAATGTGGAAGTTATAAACAAAAGCGATATCAACTTTAAAACGCGCTAAATTTTGTTGATGTTTTGCGTATTCATTTTGTATCGACATATCTCCGGCAGTACGAGAGCTGCACTTCTGAAACTTTGTACTTCAGTAGAAAAGGCTTATTCGAGACTGTCTGCAAAGTTTCGTTGCACAATTCGAATAAATGTGGAAGTTATAAACAAAAGCGATATCAACTTTAAAACGCGCTAAATTTTGTTGATGTTTTGCGTATTCAGTTTTTATCGACATATCTCCGGCAGTACAAGAGCTGCACTTCTGAAACTTGGTACTTCAGTAGAAAAGGCCTATCCGCTACTGTCTGCAAAGTTTCGTTGCACAATTCGAATAAATGTGGAAGTTATAAACAAAAGCGATATCAACTTTAAAACGCGCTAAATTTTGTTGATGTTTTGCGTATTCAGTTAGTATCGACATATCTCCGGCAGTACAAGAGCTGCACTTCTGAAACTCGGTACTTCAGTGGAAAAGGCCTATTCGAGACTGTCTGCCAAGTTTCGTTGCACAATTCGAATTAATGTGGCAGTTATAAACAAAAGCGATATCAACTTTAAAACGCGCTAAATTTTGTTGATGTTTTGCGTATTCAGTTTGTATCGACATATCTCCGGCAGTACGAGAGCTGCACTTCTGAAACTTGGTACTTCAGTAGAAAAGGCCTATTCGAGACGGTCTGCAAAGTTTCGTTGCACAATTCGAATAAATGTGGAAGTTATAAACAAAAGCGATATCAACTTTAAAACGCGCTAAATTTTGTTGATGTTTTGCGTATTCAGTTTGTATCGACATATCCCCGGCAGTACGAGAGCTACACTTCTGAAACTTGGTACTTCAGTAGAAAAGGCCTATTCGAGACGGTCTGCCAAGTTTCGTTGCACAATTCGAATAAATGTGGAAGTTATAAACAAAAGCGATATCAACTTTAAAACGCGCTAAATTTTGGTTATGTTTTGCGTATTCAGTTTGTATCGACATATCTCCGGCAGTACAAGAGCTGCACTTCTGAAACTTGGTACTTCAGTAGAAAACGCCTATCCGCTACTGTCTGCAAAGTTTCGTTGCACAATTCGAATAAATGTGGAAGTTATAAACAAAAGCGATATCAACTTTAAAACGCGCTAAATTTTGTTGATGTTTGTCGTATTCAGTTTGTATCGACATATCTCCGGCAGTACAATAGCTGCACTTCTGAAACTTGGTACTTTAGTAGAAAAGGCCTATTTGAGACTGTCTGCAAAGTTTCGTTGCACAATTCGAATAAATGTGGAAGTTTTTACCAAAAGCGATATCAACTTTAAAACGCGCTAAATTTTGTTGATGTTTTGCGTATTCAGTTTGTATCGACATATCTCCGGCAGTACAAGAGCTGCACTTCTGAAACGTGGTACTTCAGTAGAAAAGGCCTGTTAAAGACTGTCTGCAAAGTTTCGTCGCACAATTCGAATAAATGTGGAAGTTATAAACAAAAGCGATATCAACTTTAAAACGCGCTAAATTTTGTTGATGTTTTGCGTATTCAGTTTGTATCGACATATCTCCGGCAGTACGGGAGCTGCACTTCTGAAACTTGGTACTTCAGTAGAAAAGGCCTATTCGAGACTGTCTGCAAAGTTTCGTTGCACATTTCGAATGAATGTGGAAGTTATAAACAAAAGCGATATCAACTTTAAAACGCGCTAAATTTTGTTGATGTTTTGCGTATTCATTTTGTATCGACATATCTCCGGCAGTACGAGAGCTGCACTTCTGAAACTTGGTACTTCAGTAGAAAAGGCTTATTCGAGACTGTCTGCAAAGTTTCGTTGCACAATTCGAATAAATGTGGAAGTTATAAACAAAAGCGATATCAACTTTAAAACGCGCTAAATTTTGTTGATGTTTTGCGTATTCAGTTTGTATCGACATATCTCCGGCAGTACAAGAGCTGCACTTCTGAAACGTGGTACTTCAGTAGAAAAGGCCTGTTAAAGACTGTCTGCAAAGTTTCGTCGCACAATTCGAATAAATGTGGAAGTTATAAACAAAAGCGATATCAACTTTAAAACGCGCTAAATTTTGTTGATGTTTTGCGTATTCAGTTTGTATCGACATATCTCCGGCAGTACGGGAGCTGCACTTCTGAAACTTGGTACTTCAGTAGAAAAGGCCTATTCGGGACTGTCTGCAAAGTTTCGTTGCACTTATGGAATGAATGTGGAAGTTATAAACAAAAGCGATATCAACTTTAAAACGCGCTAAATTTTGTTGATGTTTTGCGTATTCATTTTGTATCGACATATCTCCGGCAGTACGAGAGCTGCACTTCTGAAACTTTGTACTTCAGTAGTAAAGGCTTATTCGAGACTGTCTGCAAAGTTTCGTTGCACAATTCGAATAAATGTGGAAGTTATAAACAAAAGCGATATCAACTTTAAAACGCGCTAAATTTTGTTGATGTTTTGCGTATTCCGTTTGTATCGACATATCTCCGGCAGTACAAGAGCTGCACTTCTGAAACTTGGTACTTCAGTAGAAAAGGCCTATCCGCTACTGTCTGCAAAGTTTCGTTGCACAATTCGAATAAATGTGGAAGTTATAAACAAAAGCGATATCAACTTTAAAACGCGCTAAATTTTGTTGATGTGTTGCGTATTCAGTTTGTATCGACATATCTCCGGCAGTACAAGAGCTGCACTTCGTAAACTCGGTACTTCAGTGGAAAAAGCCTATTCGAGACTGTCTGCCAAGTTTCGTTGCACAATTCGAATTAATGTGGCAGTTATAAACAAAAGCGATATCAACTTTAAAACGCGCTAAATTTTGTTGATGTTTTGCGTATTCAGTTTGTATCGACATATCTCCGGCAGTACGAGAGCTGCACTTCTGAAACTTGGTACTTCAGTAGAAAAGGCCTATTCGAGACGGTCTGCCAAGTTTCGTTGCACAATTCGAATAAATGTGGAAGTTATAAACAAAAGCGATATCAACTTTAAAACGCGCTAAATTTTGTTGATGTTTTGCGTATTCAGTTTGTATCGACATATCTCCGGCAGTACCAGAGCTGCACTTCTGAAACTTGGTACTTCAGTAGAAAAGGCCTATCCGCTACTGTCTGCAAAGTTTCGTTGCACAATTCGAATAAATGTGGCAGTTATAAACAAAAGCGATATCAACTTTAAAACGCGCTAAATTTTGTTGATGTTTGTCGTATTCAGTTTGTATCGACATATCTCCGGCAGTACAATAGCTGCACTTCTGAAACTTGGTACTTCAGTAGAAAAGGCCTATTTGAGACTGTCTGCAAGGTTTCGTTGCACAATTCGAATAAATGTGGAAGTTTTAACCAAAAGCGATATCAACTTTAAAACGCGCTAAATTTTGTTGATGTTTTGCGTATTCAGTTTGTATCGACATATCTCCGGCAGTACAAGAGCTGCACTTCTGAAACGTGGTAATTCAGTAGAAAAGGCTTGTTAAAGACTGTCTGCAAAGTTTCGTCGCACAATTCGAATAAATGTGGAAGTTATAAACAAAAGCGATATCAACTTTAAAACGCGGTAAATTTTGTTGATGTTTTGCGTATTCAGTTTGTATCGACATATCTCCGGCAGTACGGGAGCTGCACTTCTGAAACTTGGTACTTCAGTAGAAAAGGCCTATTCGGGACTGTCTGCAAAGTTTCGTTGCACATTTCGAATGAATGTGGAAGTTATAAACAAAAGCGATATCAACTTTAAAACGCGCTAAATTTTGTTGATGTTTTGCGTATTCATTTTGAATCGACATATCTCCGGCAGTACGAGAGCTGCACTTCTGAAACTTGGTACTTCAGTAGAAAAGGCTTATTCGAGACTGTCTGCAAAGTTTCGTTGCACAATTCGAATAAATGTGGAAGTTATAAACAAAAGCGATATCAACTTTAAAACGCGCTAAATTTTGTTGATGTTTTGCGTATTCAGTTTGTATCGACATATCTCCGGCAGTACAAGAGCTGCACTTCTGAAACTTGGTACTTCAGTAGAATAGGCCTATTTAAGGCTGTCTGCAAAGTTTCATTGCACAATTCGAATAAATGTGGAAGTTATAAACAAAAGCGATATCAACTTTAAAACGCGCTAAATTCTGTTGATGTTTTGCGTATTCAGTTTTTATCGACATATCTCCGGCAGTACAAGAGCTGCACTTCTGAAACTTGGTACTTCAGTAGAAAAGGCCTATCCGCTACTGTCTGCAAAGTTTCGTTGCACAATTCGAATAAATGTGGAAGTTATATACAAAAGCGATATCAACTTTAAAACGCGCTAAATTTTGTTGATGTTTTGCGTATTCAGTTTGTATCGACATATCTCCGGCAGTACAAGAGCTGCACTTCTGAAACTTTGTACTTCAGTGGAAAAGGCCTATTCGAGACTGTCTGCCAAGTTTCGTTGCACAATTAGAATTAATGTGGCAGTTATAAACAAAAGCGATATCAACTTTAAAACGCGCTAAATTTTGTTGATGTTTTGCGTATTCAGTTTGTATCGACATATCTCCGGCAGTACGAGAGCTGCACTGCTGAAACTTGGTACTTCAGTAGAAAAGGCCTATTCGAGACGGTCTGCAAAGTTTCGTCGCACAATTCGAATAAATGTGGCAGTTATAAACAAAAGCGATATCAACTTTAAAACGCGCTTAATTTTGTTGATGTTTTGCGTATTCAGTTTGTATCGACATATCTCCGGCAGTACGAGAGCTGCACTTCTGAAACTTGGTACTTCAGTAGAAAACGCCTATTCGAGACGGTCTGCAAAGTTTCGTTGCACAATTCGAATAAATGTGGAAGTTATAAACAAAAGCGAAATCAACTTTAAAACGCGCTAATATTTTTTGATGTTTTGCGTATTGAGTTTGTATCGACATATCTCCGGCAGTACAAAAGCGGCACTTCTGAAACTTGGTACTTCAGTAGAAAACGCCTATCCGCTACTGTCTGCAAAGTTTCGTTGCACAATTCGAATAAATGTGGAAGTTATAAACAAAAGCGATATCAACTTTAAAACGCGCTAAATTTTGTTGATGTTTGTCGTATTCAGTTTGTATCGACATATCTCCGGCAGTACAAGAGCTGCACTTCTGAAACTTGGTACTTCAGTAGAAAAGGCCTCTCCGCTACTGTCTGCAAAGTTTCGTTGCACAATTCGAATAAATGTGGAAGTTATAAACAAAAGCGATATCAACTTTAAAACGCGCTAAATTTTGTTGATGTTTTGCGTATTCAGTTTGTATCGACATATCTCCGGCAGTACAAGAGCTGCACTTCTGAAACTCGGTACTTCAGTGGAAAAGGCCTATTCGAGACTGTCTGCCAAGTTTCGTTGCACAATTCGAATTAATGTGGCAGTTATAAACAAAAGCGATATCAACTTTAAAACGCGCTAAATTTTGTTGATGTTTTGCGTATTCAGTTTGTATCGACATATCTCCGGCAGTACGGGAGCTGCACTTCTGAAACTTGGTACTTCAGTAGAAAAGGCCTATTCGGGACTGTCTGCAAAGTTTCGTTGCACATTTCGAATGAATGTGGAAGTTATAAACAAAAGCGATATCAACTTTAAAACGCGCTAAATTTTGTTGATGTTTTGCGTATTCATTTTGAATCGACATATCTCCGGCAGTACGAGAGCTGCACTTCTGAAACTTGGTACTTCAGTAGAAAAGGCTTATTCGAGACTGTCTGCAAAGTTTCGTTGCACAATTCGAATAAAGGTGGAAGTTATAAACAAAAGCGATATCAACTTTAAAACGCGCTAAATTTTGTTGATGTTTTGCGTATTCAGTTTGTATCGACATATCTCCGGCAGTACAAGAGCTGCACTTCTGAAACTTGGTACTTCAGTAGAATAGGCCTATTTAAGGCTGTCTGCAAAGTTTCATTGCACAATTCGAATAAATGTGGAAGTTATAAACAAAAGCGATATCAACTTTAAAACGCGCTAAATTCTGTTGATGTTTTGCGTATTCAGTTTTTATCGACATATCTCCGGCAGTACAAGAGCTGCACTTCTGAAACTTGGTACTTCAGTAGAAAAGGCCTATCCGCTACTGTCTGCGAAGTTTCGTTGCACAATTCGAATAAATGTGGAAGTTATATACAAAAGCGATATCAACTTTAAAACGCGCTAAATTTTGTTGATGTTTTGCGTATTCAGTTTGTATCGACATATCTCCGGCAGTACAAGAGCTGCACTTCTGAAACTTTGTACTTCAGTGGAAAAGGCCTATTCGAGACTGTCTGCCAAGTTTCGTTGCACAATTAGAATTAATGTGGCAGTTATAAACAAAAGCGATATCAACTTTAAAACGCGCTAAATTTTGTTGATGTTTTGCGTATTCAGTTTGTATCGACATATCTCCGGCAGTACGAGAGCTGCACTGCTGAAACTTGGTACTTCAGTAGAAAAGGCCTATTCGAGACGGTCTGCAAAGTTTCGTTGCACAATTCGAATAAATGTGGCAGTTATAAACAAAAGCGATATCAACTTTAAAACGCGCTTAATTTTGTTGATGTTTTGCGTATTCAGTTTGTATCGACATATCTTCGGCAGTACGAGAGCTGCACTTCTGAAACTTGGTACTTCAGTAGAAAAGGCCTATTCGAGACGGTCTGCAAAGTTTCGTTGCACAATTCGAATAAATGTGGAAGTTATAATCAAAAGCGATATCAACTTTAAAACGCGCTAAATTTGTTTGATGTTTTGCGTATTGAGTTTGTATCGACATATCTCCGGCAGTACAAAAGCGGCACTTCTGAAACTTGGTACTTCAGTAGAAAACGCCTATCCGCTACTGTCTGCAAAGTTTCGTTGCACAATTCGAATAAATGTGGAAGTTATAAACAAAAGCGATATCAACTTTAAAACGCGCTAAATTTTGTTGATGTTTGTCGTATTCAGTTTGTATCGACATATCTCCGGCAGTACAATAGCTGCACTTCTGAAACTTGGTACTTCAGTAGAAAAGGCCTCTCCGCTACTGTCTGCAAAGTTTCGTTGCACAATTCGAATAAATGTGGAAGTTATAAACAAAAGCGATATCAACTTTAAAACGCGCTAAATTTTGTTGATGTTTTGCGTATTCAGTTTGTATCGACATATCTCCGGCAGTTCAAGAGCTGCACTTCTGAAACTCGGTACTTCGGTGGAAAAGGCCTATTCGAGACTGTCTGCCAAGTTTCGTTGCACAATTCGAATTAATGTGGCAGTTATAAACAAAAGCGATATCAACTTTAAAACGCGCTAAATTTTGTTGATGTTTTGCGTATTCAGTTTGTATCGACATATCTCAGGCAGTACGAGAGCTGCACTTCTGAAACGTGGTACTTCAGTAGAAAAGGCCTATTCGAGACGGTCTGCAAAGTTTCGTTGCACAATTCGAATAAATGTGGAAGTTATAAACAAAAGCGATATCAACTTTAAAACGCGCTAAATTTTGTTGATGTTTTGCGTATTCAGTTTGTATCGACATATCTCCGGCAGTACAAGAGCTGCACTTCTGAAACTTGGTACTTCAGTAGAAAAGGCCTATTCGAGACGGTCTGCAAAGTTTCGTTGCACAATTCGAATAAATGTGGAAGTTATAAACAAAAGCGATATCAACTTTAAAACGCGCTAAATTTTGTTGATGTTTTACGTATTCAGTTTGTATCGACATATCTCCGGCAGTACAAGAGCTGCACTTCTGAAACTTGGTACTTCAGTAGAAAACGCCTATCCGCTACTGTCTGCAAAGTTTCGTTGCACAATTCGAATAAATGTGGAAGTTATAAACAAAAGCGATATCAACTTTAAAACGCGCTAAATTTTGTTGATGTTTGTCGTATTCAGTTTGTATCGACATATCTCCGGCAGTACAATAGCTGCACTTCTGAAACTTGGTACTTCAGTAGAAAAGGCCTATTTGAGACTGTCTGCAAAGTTTCGTTGCACAATTCGAATAAATGTGGAAGTTTTAACCAAAAGCGATATCAACTTTAAAACGCGCTTAATTTTGTTGATGTTTTGCGTATTCAGTTTGTATCGACATATCTCCGGCAGTACAAGAGCTGCACTTCTGAAACGTGGTAATTCAGTAGAAAAGGCCTGTTAAAGACTGTCTGCAAAGTTTCGTCGCACAATTCGAATAAATGTGGAAGTTATAAACAAAAGCGATATCAACTTTAAAACGCGCTAAATTTTGTTGATGTTTTGCGTATTCAGTTTGTATCGACATATCTCCGGCAGTACGGGAGCTGCACTTCTGAAACTTGGTACTTCAGTAGAAAAGGCCTATTCGGGACTGTCTGCAAAGTTTCGTTGCACATTTCGAATGAATGTGGAAGTTATAAACAAAAGCGATATCAACTTTAAAACGCGCTAAATTTTGTTGATGTTTTGCGTATTCATTTTGTATCGACATATCTCCGGCAGTACGAGAGCTGCACTTCTGAAACTTAGTACTTCAGTAGAAAAGGCTTATTCGAGACTGTCTGCAAAGTTTCGTTGCACAATTCGAATAAATGTGGAAGTTATAAACAAAAGCGATATCAACTTTAAAACGCGCTAAATTTTGTTGATGTTTTGCGTATTCAGTTTGTATCGACATATCTCCGGCAGTACAAGAGCTGCACTTCTGAAACTTAGTACTTCAGTAGAATAGGCCTATTTAAGGCTGTCTGCAAAGTTTCATTGCACAATTCGAATAAATGTGGAAGTTATAAACAAAAGCGATATCAACTTTAAAACGCGCTAAATTTTGTTGATGTTTTGCGTATTCAGTTTGTATCGACATATCTCCGGCAGTACAAGAGCTGCACTTCTGAAACTTGGTACTTCAGTAGAAAAGGCCTATCCGCTACTGTATGCAAAGTTTCGTTGCACAATTCGAATAAATGTGGAAGTTATAAACAAAAGCGATATCAACTTTAAAACGCGCTAAATTTTGTTGATGTTTTACGTATTCAGTTTGTATCCACATATCTCCGGCAGTACAAGAGCTGCACTTCTGAAACTTTGTACTTCAGTGGAAAAGGCCTATTCGAGACTGTCTGCCAAGTTTCGTTGCACAATTAGAATAAATGTGGCAGTTATAAACAAAAGCGATATCAACTTTAAAACGCGCTAAATTTTGTTGATGTTTTGCGTATTCAGTTTGTATCGACATATCTCCGGCAGTACGAGAGCTGCACTTCTGAAACTTGGTACTTCAGTAGAAAAGGCCTATTCGAGACGGTCTGCAAAGTTTCGTTGCACAATTCGAATAAATGTGGAAGTTATAAACAAAAGCGATATCAACTTTAAAACGCGCTAAATTTTGTTGATGTTTTGCGTATTCAGTTTGTATCGACATATCTCCGGCAGTACAAGAGCTGCACTTCTGAAACTTGGTACTTCAGTAGAAAAGGCCTATTCGAGACGGTCTGCAAAGTTTCGTTGCACAATTCGAATAAATGTGGAAGTTATAAACAAAAGCGATATCAACTTTAAAACGCGCTAAATTTTGTTGATGTTTTGCGTATTCAGTTTGTATCGACATATCTCCGGCAGTACAAGAGCTGCACTTCTGAAACTTGGTACTTCAGTAGAAAACGCCTATCCGCTACTGTCTGCAAAGTTTCGTTGCACAATTCGAATAAATGTGGAAGTTATAAACAAAAGCGATATCAACTTTAAAACGCGCTAAATTTTGTTGATGTTTGTCGTATTCAGTTTGTATCGACATATCTCCGGCAGTACAATAGCTGCACTTCTGAAACTTGGTACTTCAGTAGAAAAGGCCTATTTGAGACTGTCTGCAAAGTTTCGTTGCACAATTCGAATAAATGTGGAAGTTTTAACCAAAAGCGATATCAACTTTAAAACGCGCTAAATTTTGTTGATGTTTTGCGTATTCAGTTTGTATCGACATATCTCCGGCAGTACAAGAGCTGCACTTCTGAAACGTGGTAATTCAGTAGAAAAGGCCTGTTAAAGACTGTCTGCAAAGTTTCGTCGCACAATTCGAATAAATGTGGAAGTTATAAACAAAAGCGATATCAACTTTAAAACGCGCTAAATTTTGTTGATGTTTTGCGTATTCAGTTTGTATCGACATATCTCCGGCAGTACGGGAGCTGCACTTCTGAAACTTGGTACTTCAGTAGAAAAGGCCTATTCGGGACTGTCTGCAAAGTTTCGTTGCACATTTCGAATGAATGTGGAAGTTATAAACAAAAGCGATATCAACTTTAAAACGCGCTAAATTTTGTTGATGTTTTGCGTATTCATTTTGTATCGACATATCTCCGGCAGTACGTGAGCTGCACTTCTGAAACTTAGTACTTCAGTAGAAAAGGCTTATTCGAGACTGTCTGCAAAGTTTCGTTGCACAATTCGAATAAATGTGGAAGTTATAAACAAAAGCGATATCAACTTTAAAACGCGCTAAATTTTGTTGATGTTTTGCGTATTCAGTTTGTATCGACATATCTCCGGCAGTACAAGAGCTGCACTTCTGAAACTTGGTACTTCAGTAGAAAAGGCCTATCCGCTACTGTCTGCAAAGTTTCGTTGCACAATTCGAATAAATGTGGAAGTTATAAACAAAAGCGATATCAACTTTAAAACGCGCTAAATTTTGTTGATGTTTGTCGTATTCAGTTTGTATCGACATATCTCCGGCAGTACAATAGCTGCACTTCTGAAACTTGGTACTTCAGTAGAAAAGGCCTATTTGAGACTGTCTGCAAGGTTTCGTTGCACAATTCGAATAAATGTGGAAGTTTTAACCAAAAGCGATATCAACTTTAAAACGCGCTAAATTTTGTTGATGTTTTGCGTATTCAGTTTGTATCGACATATCTCCGGCAGTACAAGAGCTGCACTTCTGAAACGTGGTAATTCAGTAGAAAAGGCTTGTTAAAGACTGTCTGCAAAGTTTCGTCGCACAATTCGAATCAATGTGGAAGTTATAAACAAAAGCGATATCAACTTTAAAACGCGCTAAATTTTGTTGATGTTTTGCGTATTCAGTTTGTATCGACATATCTCCGGCAGTACGGGAGCTGCACTTCTGAAACTTGGTACTTCAGTAGAAAAGGCCTATTCGGGACTGTCTGCAAAGTTTCGTTGCACATTTCGAATGAATGTGGAAGTTATAAACAAAAGCGATATCAACTTTAAAACGCGCTAAATTTTGTTGATGTTTTGCGTATTCATTTTGAATCGACATATCTCCGGCAGTACGAGAGCTGCACTTCTGAAACTTGGTACTTCAGTAGAATAGGCCTATTTAAGGCTGTCTGCAAAGTTTCATTGCACAATTCGAATAAATGTGGAAGTTATAAACAAAAGCGATATCAACTTTAAAACGCGCTAAATTCTGTTGATGTTTTGCGTATTCAGTTTTTATCGACATATCTCCGGCAGTACAAGAGCTGCACTTCTGAAACTTGGTACTTCAGTAGAAAAGGCCTATCCGCTACTGTCTGCAAAGTTTCGTTGCACAATTCGAATAAATGTGGAAGTTATATACAAAAGCGATATCAACTTTAAAACGCGCTAAATTTTGTTGATGTTTTGCGTATTCAGTTTGTATCGACATATCTCCGGCAGTACAAGAGCTGCACTTCTGAAACTTTGTACTTCAGTGGAAAAGGCCTATTCGAGACTGTCTGCCAAGTTTCGTTGCACAATTAGAATTAATGTGGCAGTTATAAACAAAAGCGATATCAACTTTAAAACGCGCTAAATTTTGTTGATGTTTTGCGTATTCAGTTTGTATCGACATATCTCCGGCAGTACGAGAGCTGCACTGCTGAAACGTGGTACTTCAGTAGAAAAGGCCTGTTAAAGACTGTCTGCAAAGTTTCGTCGCACAATTCGAATAAATGTGGAAGTTATAAACAAAAGCGATATCAACTTTAAAACGCGCTTAATTTTGTTGATGTTTTGCGTATTCAGTTTGTATCGACATATCTCCGGCAGTACGAGAGCTGCACTTCTGAAACTTGGTACTTCAGTAGAAAAGGCCTATTCGAGACGGTCTGCAAAGTTTCGTTGCACAATTCGAATAAATGTGGAAGTTATAAACAAAAGCGATATCAACTTTAAAACGCGCTAAATTTTTTTGATGTTTTGCGTATTGAGTTTGTATCGACATATCTCCGGCAGTACAAAAGCGGCACTTCTGAAACTTGGAACTTCAGTAGAAAACGCCTATCCGCTACTGTCTGCAAAGTTTCGTTGCACAATTCGAATAAATGTGGAAGTTATAAACAAAAGCGATATCAACTTTAAAACGCGCTAAATTTTGTTGATGTTTGTCGTATTCTGTTTGTATCGACATATCTCCGGCAGTACAAGAGCTGCACTTCTGAAACTTGGTACTTCAGTAGAAAAGGCCTCTCCGCTACTGTCTGCAAAGTTTCGTTGCACAATTCGAATAAATGTGGAAGTTATAAACAAAAGCGATATCAACTTTAAAACGCGCTAAATTTTGTTGATGTTTTGCGTATTCAGTTTGTATCGACATATCTCCGGCAGTACAAGAGCTGCACTTCTGAAACTCGGTACTTCAGTGGAAAAGGCCTATTCGAGACTGTCTGCCAAGTTTCGTTGCACAATTCGAATTAATGCGGCAGTTATAAACAAAAGCGATATCAACTTTAAAACGCGCTAAATTTTGTTGATGTTTTGCGTATTCAGTTTGTATCGACATATCTCCGGCAGTACGGGAGCTGCACTTCTGAAACTTGGTACTTCAGTAGAAAAGGCCTATTCGGGACTGTCTGCAAAGTTTCGTTGCACATTTCGAATGAATGTGGAAGTTATAAACAAAAGCGATATCAACTTTAAAACGCGCTAAATTTTGTTGATGTTTTGCGTATTCATTTTGAATCGACATATCTCCGGCAGTACGAGAGCTGCACTTCTGAAACTTGGTACTTCAGTAGAAAAGGCTTATTCGAGACTGTCTGCAAAGTTTCGTTGCACAATTCGAATAAATGTGGAAGTTATAAACAAAAGCGATATCAACTTTAAAACGCGCTAAATTTTGTTGATGTTTTGCGTATTCAGTTTGTATCGACATATCTCCGGCAGTACGAGAGCTGCACTGCTGAAACTTGGTACTTCAGTAGAATAGGCCTATTTAAGGCTGTCTGCAAAGTTTCATTGCACAATTCGAATAAATGTGGAAGTTATAAACAAAAGCGATATCAACTTTAAAACGCGCTAAATTCTGTTGATGTTTTGCGTATTCAGTTTTTATCGACATATCTCCGGCAGTACAAGAGCTGCACTTCTGAAACTTGGTACTTCAGTAGAAAAGGCCTATCCGCTACTGTCTGCGAAGTTTCGTTGCACAATTCGAATAAATGTGGAAGTTATATACAAAAGCGATATCAACTTTAAAACGCGCTAAATTTTGTTGATGTTTTGCGTATTCAGTTTGTATCGACATATCTCCGGCAGTACAAGAGCTGCACTTCTGAAACTTTGTACTTCAGTGGAATAGGCCTATTCGAGACTGTCTGCCAAGTTTCGTTGCACAATTAGAATTAATGTGGCAGTTATAAACAAAAGCGATATCAACTTTAAAACGCGCTAAATTTTGTTGATGTTTTGCGTATTCAGTTTGTATCGACATATCTCCGGCAGTACGAGAGCTGCACTGCTAAAACTTGGTACTTCAGTAGAAAAGGCCTATTCGAGACGGTCTGCAAAGTTTCGTTGCACAATTCGAATAAATGTGGCAGTTATAAACAAAAGCGATATCAACTTTAAAACGCGCTTAATTTTGTTGATGTTTTGCGTATTCAGTTTGTATCGACATATCTCCGGCAGTACGAGAGCTGCACTTCTGAAACTTGGTACTTCAGTAGAAAAGGCCTATTCGAGACGGTCTGCAAAGTTTCGTTGCACAATTCGAATAAATGTGGAAGTTATAAACAAAAGCGATATCAACTTTAAAACGCGCTAAATTTGTTTGATGTTTTGCGTATTGAGTTTGTATCGACATATCTCCGGCAGTACAAAAGCGGCACTTCTGAAACTTGGTACTTCAGTAGAAAACGCCTATCCGCTACTGTCTGCAAAGTTTCGTTGCACAATTCGAATAAATGTGGAAGTTATAAACAAAAGCGATATCAACTTTAAAACGCGCTAAATTTTGTTGATGTTTGTCGTATTCAGTTTGTATCGACATATCTCCGGCAGTACAATAGCTGCACTTCTGAAACTTGGTACTTCAGTAGAAAAGGCCTCTCCGCTACTGTCTGCAAAGTTTCGTTGCACAATTCGAATAAATGTGGAAGTTATAAACAAAAGCGATATCAACTTTAAAACGCGCTAAATTTTGTTGATGTTTTGCGTATTCAGTTTGTATCGACATATCTCCGGCAGTACAAGAGCTGCACTTCTGAAACTCGGTACTTCAGTGGAAAAGGCCTATTCGAGACTGTCTGCCAAGTTTCGTTGCACAATTCGAATTAATGTGGCAGTTATAAACAAAAGCGATATCAACTTTAAAACGCGCTAAATTTTGTTGATGTTTTGCGTATTCAGTTTGTATCGACATATCTCCGGCAGTACGAGAGCTGCACTTCTGAAACTTGGTACTTCAGTAGAAAAGGCCTATTCGAGACGGTCTGCAAAGTTTCGTTGCACAATTCGAATAAATGTGGAAGTTATAAACAAAAGCGATATCAACTTTTAAACGCGCTAAATTTTGTTGATGTTTTGCGTATTCAGTTTGTATCGACATATCTCCGGCAGTACAAGAGCTGCACTTCTGAAACTTGGTACTTCAGTAGAAAAAGCCTATTCGAGACGGTCTGCAAAGTTTCGTTGCACAATTCGAATAAATGTTGAAGTTATAAACAAAAGCGATATCAACTTTAAAACGCGCTAAATTTTGTTGATGTTTTACGTATTCAGTTTGTATCGACATATCTCCGGCAGTACAAGAGCTGCACTTCTGAAACTTGGTACTTCAGTAGAAAACGCCTATCCGCTACTGTCTGCAAAGTTTCGTTGCACAATTCGAATAAATGTGGAAGTTATAAACAAAAGCGATATCAACTTTAAAACGCGCTAAATTCTGTTGATGTTTTGCGTATTCAGTTTTTATCGACATATCTCCGGCAGTACAAGAGCTGCACTTCTGAAACTTGGTACTTCAGTAGAAAAGGCCTATCCGCTACTGTCTGCGAAGTTTCGTTGCACAATTCGAATAAATGTGGAAGTTATATACAAAAGCGATATCAACTTTAAAACGCGCTAAATTTTGTTGATGTTTTGCGTATTCAGTTTGTATCGACATATCTCCGGCAGTACAAGAGCTGCACTTCTGAAACTTTGTACTTCAGTGGAATAGGCCTATTCGAGACTGTCTGCCAAGTTTCGTTGCACAATTAGAATTAATGTGGCAGTTATAAACAAAAGCGATATCAACTTTAAAACGCGCTAAATTTTGTTGATGTTTTGCGTATTCAGTTTGTATCGACATATCTCCGGCAGTACGAGAGCTGCACTGCTAAAACTTGGTACTTCAGTAGAAAAGGCCTATTCGAGACGGTCTGCAAAGTTTCGTTGCACAATTCGAATAAATGTGGCAGTTATAAACAAAAGCGATATCAACTTTAAAACGCGCTTAATTTTGTTGATGTTTTGCGTATTCAGTTTGTATCGACATATCTCCGGCAGTACGAGAGCTGCACTTCTGAAACTTGGTACTTCAGTAGAAAAGGCCTATTCGAGACGGTCTGCAAAGTTTCGTTGCACAATTCGAATAAATGTGGAAGTTATAAACAAAAGCGATATCAACTTTAAAACGCGCTAAATTTGTTTGATGTTTTGCGTATTGAGTTTGTATCGACATATCTCCGGCAGTACAAAAGCGGCACTTCTGAAACTTGGTACTTCAGTAGAAAACGCCTATCCGCTACTGTCTGCAAAGTTTCGTTGCACAATTCGAATAAATGTGGAAGTTATAAACAAAAGCGATATCAACTTTAAAACGCGCTAAATTTTGTTGATGTTTGTCGTATTCAGTTTGTATCGACATATCTCCGGCAGTACAATAGCTGCACTTCTGAAACTTGGTACTTCAGTAGAAAAGGCCTCTCCGCTACTGTCTGCAAAGTTTCGTTGCACAATTCGAATAAATGTGGAAGTTATAAACAAAAGCGATATCAACTTTAAAACGCGCTAAATTTTGTTGATGTTTTGCGTATTCAGTTTGTATCGACATATCTCCGGCAGTACAAGAGCTGCACTTCTGAAACTCGGTACTTCAGTGGAAAAGGCCTATTCGAGACTGTCTGCCAAGTTTCGTTGCACAATTCGAATTAATGTGGCAGTTATAAACAAAAGCGATATCAACTTTAAAACGCGCTAAATTTTGTTGATGTTTTGCGTATTCAGTTTGTATCGACATATCTCCGGCAGTACGAGAGCTGCACTTCTGAAACTTGGTACTTCAGTAGAAAAGGCCTATTCGAGACGGTCTGCAAAGTTTCGTTGCACAATTCGAATAAATGTGGAAGTTATAAACAAAAGCGATATCAACTTTTAAACGCGCTAAATTTTGTTGATGTTTTGCGTATTCAGTTTGTATCGACATATCTCCGGCAGTACAAGAGCTGCACTTCTGAAACTTGGTACTTCAGTAGAAAAAGCCTATTCGAGACGGTCTGCAAAGTTTCGTTGCACAATTCGAATAAATGTTGAAGTTATAAACAAAAGCGATATCAACTTTAAAACGCGCTAAATTTTGTTGATGTTTTACGTATTCAGTTTGTATCGACATATCTCCGGCAGTACAAGAGCTGCACTTCTGAAACTTGGTACTTCAGTAGAAAACGCCTATCCGCTACTGTCTGCAAAGTTTCGTTGCACAATTCGAATAAATGTGGAAGTTATAAACAAAAGCGATATCAACTTTAAAACGCGCTAAATTTTGTTGATGTTTGTCGTATTCAGTTTGTATCGACATATCTCCGGCAGTACAATAGCTGCACTTCTGAAACTTGGTACTTCAGTAGAAAAGGCCTATTTGAGACTGTCTGCAAAGTTTCGTTGCACAATTCGAATAAATGTGGAAGTTTTAACCAAAAGCGATATCAACTTTAAAACGCGCTAAATTTTGTTGATGTTTTGCGTATTCAGTTTGTATCGACATATCTCCGGCAGTACAAGAGCTGCACTTCTGAAACGTGGTAATTCAGTAGAAAAGGCCTGTTAAAGACTGTCTGCAAAGTTTCGTCGCACAATTCGAATAAATGTGGAAGTTATAAACAAAAGCGATATCAACTTTAAAACGCGCTAAATTTTGTTGATGTTTTGCGTATTCAGTTTGTATCGACATATCTCCGGCAGTACGGGAGCTGCACTTCTGAAACTTGGTACTTCAGTAGAAAAGGCCTATTCGGGACTGTCTGCAAAGTTTCGTTGCACATTTCGAATGAATGTGGAAGTTATAAACAAAAGCGATATCAACTTTAAAACGCGCTAAATTTTGTTGATGTTTTGCGTATTCATTTTGTATCGACATCTCTCCGGCAGTACGAGAGCTGCACTTCTGAAACTTAGTACTTCAGTAGAAAAGGCTTATTCGAGACTGTCTGCAAAGTTTCGTTGCACAATTCGAATAAATGTGGAAGTTATAAACAAAAGCAATATCAACTTTAAAACGCGCTAAATTTTGTTGATGTTTTGCGTATTCAGTTTGTATCGACATATCTCCGGCAGTACAAGAGCTGCACTTCTGAAACTTAGTACTTCAGTAGAATAGGCCTATTTAAGGCTGTCTGCAAAGTTTCATTGCACAATTCGAATAAATGTGGAAGTTATAAACAAAAGCGATATCAACTTTAAAACGCGCTAAATTTTGTTGATGTTTTGCGTATTCAGTTTGTATCGACATATCTCCGGCAGTACAAGAGCTGCACTTCTGAAACTTGGTACTTCAGTAGAAAAGGCCTATCCGCTACTGTATGCAAAGTTTCGTTGCACAATTCGAATAAATGTGGAAGTTATATACAAAAGCGATATCAACTTTAAAACGCGCTAAATTTTGTTGATGTTTTACGTATTCAGTTTGTATCGACATATCTCCGGCAGTACAAGAGCTGCACTTCTGAAACTTTGTACTTCAGTGGAAAAGGCCTATTCGAGACTGTCTGCCAAGTTTCGTTGCACAATTAGAATAAATGTTGCAGTTATAAACAAAAGCGATATCAACTTTAAAACGCGCTAAATTTTGTTGATGTTTTGCGTATTCAGTTTGTATCGACATATCTCCGGCAGTACAAGAGCTGCACTTCTGAAACTTGGTACTTCAGTAGAAAAGGCCTATTCGAGACGGTCTGCAAAGTTTCGTTGCACAATTCGAATAAATGTGGAAGTTATAAACAAAAGCGATATCAACTTTAAAACGCGCTAAATTTTGTTGATGTTTTGCGTATTCAGTTTGTATCGACATATCTCCGGCAGTACAAGAGCTGCACTTCTGAAACTTGGTACTTCAGTAGAAAAGGCCTATTCGAGACGGTCTGCAAAGTTTCGTTGCACAATTCGAATAAATGTGGAAGTTATAAACAAAAGCGATATCAACTTTAAAACGCGCTAAATTTTGTTGATGTTTTACGTATTCAGTTTGTATCGACATATCTCCGGCAGTACAAGAGCTGCACTTCTGAAACTTGGTACTTCAGTAGAAAACGCCTATCCGCTACTGTCTGCAAAGTTTCGTTGCACAATTCGAATAAATGTGGAAGTTATAAACAAAAGCGATATCAACTTTAAAACGCGCTAAATTTCGTTGATGTTTGTCGTATTCAGTTTGTATCGACATATCTCCGGCAGTACAATAGCTGCACTTCTGAAACTTGGTACTTCAGTAGAAAAGGCCTATTTGAGACTGTCTGCAAAGTTTCTTTGCACAATTCGAATAAATGTGGAAGTTTTAACCAAAAGCGATATCAACTTTAAAACGCGCTAAATTTTGTTGATGTTTTGCGTATTCAGTTTGTATCGACATATCTCCGGCAGTACAAGAGCTGCACTTCTGAAACGTGGTAATTCAGTAGAAAAGGCCTGTTAAAGACTGTCTGCAAAGTTTCGTCGCACAATTCGAATAAATGTGGAAGTTATAAACAAAAGCGATATCAACTTTAAAACGCGCTAAATTTTGTTGATGTTTTGCGTATTCAGTTTGTATCGACATATCTCCGGCAGTACGGGAGCTGCACTTCTGAAACTTGGTACTTCAGTAGAAAAGGCCTATTCGGGACTGTCTGCAAAGTTTCGTTGCACATTTCGAATGAATGTGGAAGTTATAAACAAAAGCGATATCAACTTTAAAACGCGCTAAATTTTGTTGATGTTTTGCGTATTCATTTTGTATCGACATCTCTCCGGCAGTACGAGAGCTGCACTTCTGAAACTTAGTACTTCAGTAGAAAAGGCTTATTCGAGACTGTCTGCAAAGTTTCGTTGCACAATTCGAATAAATGTGGAAGTTATAAACAAAAGCAATATCAACTTTAAAACGCGCTAAATTTTGTTGATGTTTTGCGTATTCAGTTTGTATCGACATATCTCCGGCAGTACAAGAGCTGCACTTCTGAAACTTAGTACTTCAGTAGAATAGGCCTATTTAAGGCTGTCTGCAAAGTTTCATTGCACAATTCGAATAAATGTGGAAGTTATAAACAAAAGCGATATCAACTTTAAAACGCGCTAAATTTTGTTGATGTTTTGCGTATTCAGTTTGTATCGACATATCTCCGGCAGTACAAGAGCTGCACTTCTGAAACTTGGTACTTCAGTAGAAAAGGCCTATCCGCTACTGTATGCAAAGTTTCGTTGCACAATTCGAATAAATGTGGAAGTTATATACAAAAGCGATATCAACTTTAAAACGCGCTAAATTTTGTTGATGTTTTACGTATTCAGTTTGTATCGACATATCTCCGGCAGTACAAGAGCTGCACTTCTGAAACTTTGTACTTCAGTGGAAAAGGCCTATTCGAGACTGTCTGCCAAGTTTCGTTGCACAATTAGAATAAATGTTGCAGTTATAAACAAAAGCGATATCAACTTTAAAACGCGCTAAATTTTGTTGATGTTTTGCGTATTCAGTTTGTATCGACATATCTCCAGCAGTACGAGAGCTGCACTTCTGAAACTTGGTACTTCAGTAGAAAAGGCCTATTCGAGACGGTCTGCAAAGTTTCGTTGCACAATTCGAATAAATGTGGAAGTTATAAACAAAAGCGATATCAACTTTAAAACGCGCTAAATTTTGTTGATGTTTTGCGTATTCAGTTTGTATCGACATATCTCCGGCAGTACAAGAGCTGCACTTCTGAAACTTGGTACTTCAGTAGAAAAGGCCTATTCGAGACGGTCTGCAAAGTTTCGTTGCACAATTCGAATAAATGTGGAAGTTATAAACAAAAGCGATATCAACTTTAAAACGCGCTAAATTTTGTTGATGTTTTGAGTATTCAGTTTGTATCGACATATCTCCGGCAGTACAAGAGCTGCACTTCTGAAACTTTGTACTTCAGTAGAAAACGCCTATCCGCTACTGTCTGCAAAGTTTCGTTGCACAATTCGAATAAATGTGGAAGTTATAAACAAAAGCGATATCAACTTTAAAACGCGCTAAATTTTGTTGATGTTTGTCGTATTCAGTTTGTATCGACATATCTCCGGCAGTACAAGAGCTGCACTTCTGAAACTTAGTACTTCAGTAGAATAGGCCTATTTAAGGCTGTCTGCAAAGTTTCATTGCACAATTCGAATAAATGTGGAAGTTATAAACAAAAGCGATATCAACTTTAAAACGCGCTAAATTTTGTTGATGTTTTGCGTATTCAGTTTGTATCGACATATCTCCGGCAGTACAAGAGCTGCACTTCTGAAACTTGGTACTTCAGTAGAAAAGGCCTATCCGCTACTGTATGCAAAGTTTCGTTGCACAATTCGAATAAATGTGGAAGTTATATACAAAAGCGATATCAACTTTAAAACGCGCTAAATTTTGTTGATGTTTTACGTATTCAGTTTGTATCGACATATCTCCGGCAGTACAAGAGCTGCACTTCTGAAACTTTGTACTTCAGTGGAAAAGGCCTATTCGAGACTGTCTGCCAAGTTTCGTTGCACAATTAGAATAAATGTTGCAGTTATAAACAAAAGCGATATCAACTTTAAAACGCGCTAAATTTTGTTGATGTTTTGCGTATTCAGTTTGTATCGACATATCTCCAGCAGTACGAGAGCTGCACTTCTGAAACTTGGTACTTCAGTAGAAAAGGCCTTTTCGAGACGGTCTGCAAAGTTTCGTTGCACAATTCGAATAAATGTGGAAGTTATAAACAAAAGCGATATCAACTTTAAAACGCGCTAAATTTTGTTGATGTTTTGCGTATTCAGTTTGTATCGACATATCTCCGGCAGTACAAGAGCTGCACTTCTGAAACTTGGTACTTCAGTAGAAAAGGCCTATTCGAGACGGTCTGCAAAGTTTCGTTGCACAATTCGAATAAATGTGGAAGTTATAAACAAAAGCGATATCAACTTTAAAACGCGCTAAATTTTGTTGATGTTTTGAGTATTCAGTTTGTATCGACATATCTCCGGCAGTACAAGAGCTGCACTTCTGAAACTTTGTACTTCAGTAGAAAACGCCTATCCGCTACTGTCTGCAAAGTTTCGTTGCACAATTCGAATAAATGTGGAAGTTATAAACAAAAGCGATATCAACTTTAAAACGCGCTAAATTTTGTTGATGTTTGTCGTATTCAGTTTGTATCGACATATCTCCGGCAGTACAATAGCTGCACTTCTGAAACTTGGTACTTCAGTAGAAAAGGCCTATTTGAGACTGTCTGCAAAGTTTCGTTGCACAATTCGAATAAATGTGGAAGTTTTAACCAAAAGCGATATCAACTTTAAAACGCGCTAAATTTTGTTGATGTTTTGCGTATTCAGTTTGTATCGACATATCTCCGGCAGTACAAGAGCTGCACTTCTGAAACGTGGTAATTCAGTAGAAAAGGCCTGTTAAAGACTGTCTGCAAAGTTTCGTCGCACAATTCGAATAAATGTGGAAGTTATAAACAAAAGCGATATCAACTTTAAAACGCGCTAAATTTTGTTGATGTTTTGCGTATTCAGTTTGTATCGACATATCTCCGGCAGTACGGGAGCTGCACTTCTGAAACTTGGTACTTTAGTAGAAAAGGCCTATTCGGGACTGTCTGCAAAGTTTCGTTGCACATTTCGAATGAATGTGGAAGTTATAAACAAAAGCGATATCAACTTTAAAACGCGCTAAATTTTGTTGATGTTTTGCGTATTCATTTTGTATCGACATATCTCCGGCAGTACGAGAGCTGCACTTCTGAAACTTAGTACTTCAGTAGAACAGGCTTATTCGAGACTGTCTGCAAAGTTTCGTTGCACAATTCGAATAAATGTGGAAGTTATAAACAAAAGCGATATCAACTTTAAAACGCGCTAAATTTTGTTGATGTTTTGCGTATTCAGTTTTATCGACATATCTCCGGCAGTACAAGAGCTGCACTTCTGAAACTTAGTACTTCAGTAGAATAGGCCTATTTAAGGCTGTCTGCAAAGTTTCATTGCACAATTCGAATAAATGTGGAAGTTATAAACAAAAGCGATATCAACTTTAAAACGCGCTAAATTTTGTTGATGTTTTGCGTATTCAGTTTGTATCGACATATCTCCGGCAGTACAAGAGCTGCACTTCTGAAACTTGGTACTTCAGTAGAAAAGGCCTATCCGCTACTGTCTGCAAAGTTTCGTTGCACAATTCGAATAAATGTGGAAGTTATATACAAAAGCGATATCAACTTTAAAACGCGCTAAATTTTGTTGATGTTTTACGTATTCAGTTTGTATCGACATATCTCCAGCAGTACAAGAGCTGCACTTCTGAAACTTTGTACTTCAGTGGAAAAGGCCTATTCGAGACTGTCTGCCAAGTTTCGTTGCACAATTCGAATAAATGTGGCAGTTATAAACAAAAGCGATATCAACTTTAAAACGCGCTAAATTTTGTTGATGTTTTGCGTATTCAGTTTGTATCGACATATCTCCGGCAGTACGAGAGCTGCACTTCTGAAACTTGGTACTTCAGTAGAAAAGGCCTATTCGAGACGGTCTGCAAAGTTTCGTTGCACAATTCGAATAAATGTGGAAGTTATAAACAAAAGCGATATCAACTTTAAAACGCGCTAAATTTTGTTGATGTTTTGCGTATTCAGTTTGTATCGACATATCTCCGGCAGTACAAAAGCTGCACTTCTGAAACTTGGTACTTCAGTAGAAAACGCTTATCCGCTACTGTCTGCAAAGTTTCGTTGCACAATTCGAATAAATGTGGAAGTTATAAACAAAAGCGATATCAACTTTAAAACGCGCTAAATTTTGTTGATGTTTTGCGTATTCAGTTTGTATCGACATATCTCCGGCAGTACAAGAGCTGCACTTCTGAAACTTGGTACTTCAGTGGAAAAGGCCTATTCGAGACTGTCTGCCAAGTTTCGTTGCACAATTCGAATTAATGTGGCAGTTATAAACAAAAGCGATATCAACTTTAAAACGCGCTAAATTTTGTTGATGTTTTGCGTATTCAGTTTGTATCGACATATCTCCGGCAGTACGAGAGCTGCACTTCTGAAACTTGGTACTTCAGTATAAAACGCCTATTCGAGACTGTCTGCAAAGTTTCGTTGCACAATTCGAATAAATGTGGAAGTTATAAACAAAAGCGATATCAACTTTAAAACGCGCTAAATTTTGTTGATGTTTTGCGTATTCAGTTTGTATCGACATATCTCCGGCAGTACAAGAGCTGCACTTCTGAAACCTGGTACTTCAGTAGAAAACGCCTATCCGCTACTGTCTGCAAAGTTTCGTTGCACAATTCGAATAAATGTGGAAGTTATAAACAAAAGCGATATCAACTTTAAAACGCGCTAAATTTTGTTGATGTTTGTCGTATTCAGTTTGTATCGACATATCTCCGGCAGTACAATAGCTGCACTTCTGACACTTGGTACTTCAGTAGAAAAGGCCTATTTGAGACTGTCTGCAAAGTTTCGTTGCACAATTCGAATAAATGTGGAAGTTTTAATCAAAAGCGATATCAACTTTAAAACGCGCTAAATTTTGTTGATGTTTTGCGTATTCAGTTTGTATCGACATATCTCCGGCAGTACAAGAGCTGCACTTCTGAAACGTGGTACTTCAGTAGAAAAGGCCTGTTAAAGACTGTCTGCAAAGTTTCGTCGCACAATTCGAATAAATGTGGAAGTTATAAACAAAAGCGATATCAACTTTAAAACGCGCTAAATTTTGTTGATGTTTTGCGTATTCACTTTGTATCGACATATCTCCGGCAGTACAAGAGCTGCACTTCTGAAACTTGGTACTTCAGTAGAAAAGGCCTATCCGCTACTGTCTGCAAAGTTTCGTTGCACAATTCGAATAAATCTGGAAGTTATAAACAAAAGCGATATCAACTTTAAAACGCGCTAAATTTTGTTGATGTTTTGCGTATTCAGTTTGTATCGACATATCTCCGGCAGTACAAGAGCTGCACTTCTGAAACTTGGTACTTCAGTAGAAAAGGCCTATGTACGACTGTCTGCAAAGTTTCGTCGCAGAATTCGAATAAATGTGGAAGTTAAAAAACAAAAGCGATATCAACTTTAAAACGCGCTAAATTTTGTTGATGTTTTGCGTATTCAGTTTGTATCGACATATCTCCGGCAGTACAAGAGCTGCACTTCTGAAACTTGGTACTTAAGTAGAAAACGCCTATCCGCTACTGTCTGCCAAGTTTCGTTGCACAATTCGAATAAATGTGGAAGTTATAAACAAAAGCGATATCAACTTTAAAACGCGCTAAATTTTGTTGATGTTTTGCGTATTCCGTTTGTATCGACATATCTCCGACAGTACTAGAGCTGCACTTCTGAAACTTGGTACTTCAGTAGAAAAAGCCTATCCGCTTCTGTCTGCAAAGTTTCGTTGCACAATTCGAATAAATGTGGAAGTTATGAACAAAAGCGATATCAACTTTAAAACGCGCTAAATTTTGTTGATGTTTTGCATATTAAGTTTGTATCGACATATCTCCGGCAGTACAAGAGCTGCACTTCTGAAACTTGGTACTTCAGTAGAAATTGCCTATTTGAGACTGTCTGCAAAGTTTCGTTGCACAATTCGAATAAATGTGGAAGTTATAAACAAAAGCGATATCAACTTTAAAACGCGCTAAATTTTGTTGATGTTTTGCGTATTCAGTTTGTATAACCATATCCCCGGCAGTACAAGAGCTGCACTTCTGAAACTTCGTACTTCAGTAGAAAATGCCTATTCGAGACTGTCTGCAAAGTTTCGTGCCACAATTCGAATAAATGTGGAAGTTATAAACATAGGCGATATCAACTTTAAAACGCGCTAAATTTTGTTGATGTTTTGCGTATTCAGTTTGTATCGACATATCTCCGACAGTACAATAGCTGCACTTCTGAAACTTGGTACTTCAGTAGAACATGTGACTCCGCGACGGTCTGCAAAGTTTTGTTGCACAATTCGAATAAATGTGGAAGTTATAAACAAAAGCGATATCAACTTTAAAACGCGCTAAATTTTGTTGATGTTTTGCGTATTCCGTTTGTATCGACATATCTCCGGCAGTACGAGAGCTGCACTTCTGAAACTTGGTACTTCAGTAGAAAAGGCTTATTCGAGACTGTCTGCAAAGTTTTGTTGCACAATTCGAATAAATGTGGAAGTTATAAACAAAAGCGATATCAACTTTAAAACGCGCTAAATTTTGTTGATGTTTTGCGTATTCAGTTTGTATCGACATATCTCCGGCAGTACGAGAGCTGCACTTCTGAAACTTGGTACTTCAGTAGAAAAGGCCTATCCGCTACTGTCTGCCAAGTTTCGTTGCACAATTCGAATAAATGTGGAAGTTATAAACAAAAGCGATATCAACTTTAAAACGCGCTAAATTTTGTTGATGTTTTGCGTATTCCGTTTGTATCGACATATCTCCGGCAGAACAAGAGCTGCACTTCTGAAACTTGGTACTTCAGTAGAAAGGGCCTATCCGCTACTGTCTGCTAAGTTTCGTTGCACAATTCGAATAAATGTGGAAGTTATGAACAAAAGCGATATCAACTTTAAAACGCGCTAAATTTTGTTGATGTTTTGCATATTCAGTTTGTATCGACATATCTCCGGCAGTACAATAGCTGCACTTCTGAAACGTGGTACTTCAGTAGAAAAGGCCTGTTAAAGACTGTCTGCAAAGTTTCGTCGCACAATTCGAATAAATGTGGAAGTTATAAACAAAAGCGATATCAACTTTAACACGCGCTTAATTTTGTTGATGTTTTGCGTATTCAGTTTGTATCGACATATCTCCGGCAGTACAAGAGCTGCACTTCTGAAACTTGGTACTTCAGTAGAAAAGGCCTATGTAAGACAGTCGGCAAAGTTTCGTCGCACAATTCGAATAAATGTGGAAGTTATAAACAAAAGCGATATCAACTTTAAAACGCGCTAAATTTTGTTGATGTTTTGCGTATTCAGTTTGTATCGACATATCTCCGGCAGTACAAGAGCTGCACTTCTGAAACTTGGTACTTCAGTAGAAAACGCCTTTCCGCTACTGTCTGCCAAGTTTCGTTGCACAATTCGAATAAATGTGGAAGTTATAAACAAAAGCGATATCAACTTTAAAACGCGCTAAATTTTGTTGATGTTTTGCGTATTCCGTTTGTATCGAGATATCTCCGACAGTACTAGAGCTGCACTTCTGAAACTTGGTACTTCAGTAGAAAAAACCTATCCGCTACTGTCTGCTAAGTTTCGTTGCACAATTCGAATAAATGTGGAAGTTATGAACAAAAGCGATATCAACTTTAAAACGCGCTAAATTTTGTTGATGTTTTGCATATTAAGTTTGTATCGACATATCTCCGGCAGTACAAGAGCTGCACTTCTGAAACTTGGTACTTCAGTAGCAAAAGCACCATTTAAGACTGTCTGCAAAGTTTCGTTGCACAATTCGAATAAATGTGGAAGTTATAAACAAAAGCGATATCAACTTTAAAACGCGCTAAATTTTGTTGATGTTTTGCGTATTCAGTTTGTATAACCATATCTCCGGCAGTACAAGAGCTGCACTTCTGAAACTTGGTACTTCAGTAGAAAATGCCTATTCGAGACTGTCTGCAAAGGTTCGTTGCACAATTCGAATAAATGTGGAAGTTATAAACAAAAGCGATATCGACTTTAAAACGCGCTAAATTTTGTTGATGTTTTGCGTATTTAGTTTGTATCGACATATCTCCGGCAGTACAAGAGCTGCACTTCTTAAACTTGGTACTTTCGTAGAAAAGGCCTGTTCGAGACTGTCTGCAAAGTTTCGTTGCACAATTCGAATAAATGTGGAAGTTATAAACATAGGCGATATCAACTATAAAACGCGCTAAATTTTGTTTATGTTTTGCGTATTCAGTTTGTATCGACATATCTCCGACAGTACAAGAGCTGCACTTCTGAAACTTGGTACTTCAGTAGAACATGTGACTCCGCGACGGTCTGCAAAGTTTTGTTGCACAATTCGAATAAATGTGGAAGTTATAAACAAAAGCGATATCAACTTTAAAACGCGCTAAATTTTGTTGATGTTTTGCGTATTCAGTTTGTATCGACATATCTCCGGTAGTACGAGAGCTGCACTTCTGAAACTTGGTACTTCAGTAGAAAAGGCCTATTCGAGACTGTCTGCCAAGTTTCGTTGCACAATTCGAATAAATGTGGAAGTTATAAACAAAAGCGATATCAACTTTAAAACGCGCTAAATTTTGTTGATGTTTTGCGTATTCAGTTTGTATCGACATATCTCCGGCAGTACAAGAGCTGCACTTCTGAAACTTGGTACTTCAGTAGAAAAGGCCTGTTCGAAACTGTCTGCAAAGTTTCGTTGCACAATTCGAATAAATGTGGAAGTTATAAACATAGGCGATATCAACTTTAAAACGCGCTAAATTTTGTTGATGTTTTGCGTATTCAGTTTGTATCGACATATCTCCGACAGTACAAGAGCTGCACTTCTGAAACTTGGTACTTCAGTAGAACATGTGACTCCGCGACGGTCTGCAAAGTTTTGTTGCACAATTCGAATAAATGTGGAAGTTATAAACAAAAGCGATATCAACTTTAAAACGCGCTTAATTTTGTTGATGTTTTGCGTATTCAGTTTGTATCGACATATCTCTGGTAGTACGAGAGCTGCACTTCTGAAACTTGGTACTTCAGTAGAAAAGGCCTATTCGAGACTGTCTGCCAAGTTTTGTTGCACAATTCGAATAAATGTGGAAGTTATAAACAAAAGCGATATCAACTTTAAAACGCGCTAAATTTTGTTGATGTTTTGCGTATTCAGTTTGTATCGACATATCTCCGGCAGTACAAGAGCTGCACTTCTGAAACTTGGTACTTCAGTAGAAAAGGCCTGTTCGAAACTGTCTGCAAAGTTTCGTTGCACAATTCGAATAAATGTGGAAGTTATAAACATAGGCGATATCAACTTTAAAACGCGCTAAATTTTGTTTATGTTTTGCGTATTCAGTTTGTATCGACATATCTCCGACAGTACAAGAGCTGCACTTCTGAAACTTGGTACTTCAGTAGAACATGTGACTCCGGGACGGTCTGCAAAGTTTTGTTGCACAATTCGAATAAATGTGGAAGTTATAAACAAAAGCGATATCAACTTTAAAACGCGCTAAATTTTGTTGATGTTTTGCGTATTCAGTTTGTATCGACATATCTCCGGCAGTACGAGAGCTGCACTTCTGAAACTTGGTACTTCAGTAGAAAAGGCCTATTCGAGACTGTCTGCAAACTTTCGTTGCACAATTCGAATAAAAGTTGAAGTTATAAACAAAAGCGATATCAACTTTAAAACGCGCTAAATTTTGTTGATGTTTTGCGTATTCAGTTTGTATCGACATATCTCCGGCAGTACAAGACCTGCACTTCTGAAACCTGGTACTTCAGTAGAAAGGGCCTATCCGCTACTGTCTGCAAAGTTTCGTTGCACAATTCGAATAAATGTGGAAGTTATGAACAAAAGCGATATCAACTTTTAAAAGCGCTAAATTTTGTTGATGTTTTGCGTATTCAGTTTGTATCGACATATCTCCGGCAGTACAAGAGCTGCACTTCGGAAACTTGGTACTTCAGTAGAAAAGGCCTATTCGAGCCTGTCTGCAAAGTTTCGTTGCACAATGCGAATTAATGTGGAAGTTATATACAAAAGCGATATCAACTTTAAAACGCGCTAAATTTTGTTGATGTTTTGCGTATTCAGTTTGTATCGACATATCTCCGGCAGTACAAAAGCTGCACTTCTGAAACTTGGTACTTCAGTACAACATGTGTCCCCGCGACTGTCTGCAAAGTTTCGTCGCACAATTCGAATAAATGTGGAAGTTATAAACAAAAGCGATAGCAACTTTAAAACGCGCTAAATTTTGTTGATGTTTTGCGTATTCCGTTTGTATCGAGATATCTCCGACAGTACTAGAGCTGCACTTCTGAAACTTGGTACTTCAGTAGAAAAAACCTATCCGCTACTGTCTGCTAAGTTTCGTTGCACAATTCGAATAAATGTGGAAGTTATGAACAAAAGCGATATCAACTTTAAAACGCGCTAAATTTTGTTGATGTTTTGCATATTAAGTTTGTATCGACATATCTCCGGCAGTACAAGAGCTGCACTTCTGAAACTTGGTACTTCAGTAGAAAATGCCTATTCGAGACTGTCTGCAAAGGTTCGTTGCACAATTCGAATAAATGTGGAAGTTATAAACAAAAGCGATATCAACTTTAAAACGCGCTAAATTTTGTTGATGTTTTGCGTATTCAGTTTGTATAACCATATCTCCGGCAGTACAAGAGCTGCACTTCTGAAACTTGGTACTTCAGTAGAAAATGCCTATTCGAGACTGTCTGCAAAGGTTCGTTGCACAATTCGAATAAATGTGGAAGTTATAAACAAAAGCGATATCGACTTTAAAACGCGCTAAATTTTGTTGATGTTTTGCGTATTTAGTTTGTATCGACATATCTCCGGCAGTACAAGAGCTGCACTTCTTAAACTTGGTACTTTCGTAGAAAAGGCCTGTTCGAGACTGTCTGCAAAGTTTCGTTGCACAATTCGAATAAATGTGGAAGTTATAAACATAGGCGATATCAACTATAAAACGCGCTAAATTTTGTTTATGTTTTGCGTATTCAGTTTGTATCGACATATCTCCGACAGTACAAGAGCTGCACTTCTGAAACTTGGTACTTCAGTAGAACATGTGACTCCGCGACGGTCTGCAAAGTTTTGTTGCACAATTCGAATAAATGTGGAAGTTATAAACAAAAGCGATATCAACTTTAAAACGCGCTAAATTTTGTTGATGTTTTGCGTATTCAGTTTGTATCGACATATCTCCGGTAGTACGAGAGCTGCACTTCTGAAACTTGGTACTTCAGTAGAAAAGGCCTATTCGAGACTGTTTGCCAAGTTTCGTTGCACAATTCGAATAAATGTGGAAGTTATAAACAAAAGCGATATCAACTTTAAAACGCGCTAAATTTTGTTGATGTTTTGCGTATTCAGTTTGTATCGACATATCTCCGGCAGTACAAGAGCTGCACTTCTGAAACTTGGTACTTCAGTAGAAAAGGCCTGTTCGAAACTGTCTGCAAAGTTTCGTTGCACAATTCGAATAAATGTGGAAGTTATAAACATAGGCGATATCAACTTTAAAACGCGCTAAATTTTGTTTATGTTTTGCGTATTCAGTTTGTATCGACATATCTCCGACAGTACAAGAGCTGCACTTCTGAAACTTGGTACTTCAGTAGAACATGTGACTCCGCGACGGTCTGCAAAGTTTTGTTGCACAATTCGAATAAATGTGGAAGTTATAAACAAAAGCGATATCAACTTTAAAACGCGCTAAATTTTGTTGATGTTTTGCGTATTCAGTTTGTATCGACATATCTCTGGTAGTACGAGAGCTGCACTTCTGAAACTTGGTACTTCAGTAGAAAAGGCCTATTCGAGACTGTCTGCCAAGTTTTGTTGCACAATTCGAATAAATGTGGAAGTTATAAACAAAAGCGATATCAACTTTAAAACGCGCTAAATTTTGTTGATGTTTTGCGTATTCAGTTTGTATCGACATATCTCCGGCAGTACAAGAGCTGCACTTCTGAAACTTGGTACTTCAGTAGAAAAGGCCTGTTCGAAACTGTCTGCAAAGTTTCGTTGCACAATTCGAATAAATGTGGAAGTTATAAACATAGGCGATATCAACTTTAAAACGCGCTAAATTTTGTTTATGTTTTGCGTATTCAGTTTGTATCGACATATCTCCGACAGTACAAGAGCTGCACTTCTGAAACTTGGTACTTCAGTAGAACATGTGACTCCGGGACGGTCTGCAAAGTTTTGTTGCACAATTCGAATAAATGTGGAAGTTATAAACAAAAGCGATATCAACTTTAAAACGCGCTAAATTTTGTTGATGTTTTGCGTATTCAGTTTGTATCGACATATCTCCGGCAGTACGAGAGCTGCACTTCTGAAACTTGGTACTTCAGTAGAAAAGGCCTATTCGAGACTGTCTGCAAACTTTCGTTGCACAATTCGAATAAAAGTTGAAGTTATAAACAAAAGCGATATCAACTTTAAAACGCGCTAAATTTTGTTGATGTTTTGCGTATTCAGTTTGTATCGAAATATCTCCGGCAGTACAAGACCTGCACTTCTGAAACCTGGTACTTCAGTAGAAAGGGCCTATCCGCTACTGTCTGCAAAGTTTCGTTGCACAATTCGAATAAATGTGGAAGTTATGAACAAAAGCGATATCAACTTTTAAAAGCGCTAAATTTTGTTGATGTTTTGCGTATTCAGTTTGTATCGACATATCTCCGGCAGTACAAGAGCTGCACTTCGGAAACTTGGTACTTCAGTAGAAAAGGCCTATTCGAGCCTGTCTGCAAAGTTTCGTTGCACAATGCGAATTAATGTGGAAGTTATATACAAAAGCGATATCAACTTTAAAACGCGCTAAATTTTGTTGATGTTTTGCGTATTCAGTTTGTATCGACATATCTCCGGCAGTACAAAAGCTGCACTTCTGAAACTTGGTACTTCAGTACAACATGTGTCCCCGCGACTGTCTGCAAAGTTTCGTCGCACAATTCGAATAAATGTGGAAGTTATAAACAAAAGCGATAGCAACTTTAAAACGCGCTAAATTTTGTTGATGTTTTGCGTATTAAGTTTGTATCGACATATCTCCGGCAGTACAAGAGCTGCACTTCTGAAACTTGGTACTTCAGTAGAAAAGGCTTATCGGCTACTGTCTGCAAAGTTTCGTTGCACAATTCGAATAAATGTGGAAGCTATAAACAAAAGCGATATCAACTTTAAAACGCGCTAAATTTTGTTGATGTTTTGCGTATTCAGTTTGTATCGACATATCTCCGGCAGTACAAGAGCTGCACTTCTGAAACTTAGTACTTCAGTAGAAAAGGCCTATCCGCTACTGTCTGCAAAGTTTCGTTGCACAATTCGAATAAATGTGGAAGTTATAAACAAAAGCGATATCAACTTTAAAACGCGCTAAATTTTGTTGATGTTTTGCGTATTCAGTTTGTATCGACATATCTCCGGCAGTACAAGAGCTGCACTTCTGAAACTTGGTACTTCAGTAGAAAAGGCCTATTTGAGACTGTCTGCAAAGTTTCGTTGCACAATTCGAATAAATGTGGAAGTTATAAAAAAAAGCGATATCAACTTTAAAACGCGCTAAATTTTGTTGATGTTTTGCGTATTCAGTTTGTATCGACATATCTCCGGCAGTACAAGAGCTGCCCTTCTGAAACTTGGTACTTCAGTAGAAAAGGCCTGTCCGAGACTGTCTGCAAAGTTTCGTTGCACAATTCGAATAAATGTGGAAGTTATAAACATAAGCGATATCAACTTTAAAACGCGCTAAATTTTGTTTATGTTTTGCGTATTCAGTTTGTATCGACATATCTCCGACAGTACAAGAGCTGCACTTCTGAAACTTGGTACTTCAGTAGAACATGTGACTCCGCGACGGTCTGCAAAGTTGTGTTGCACAATTCGAATAAATGTGGAAGTTATAAACAAAAGCGATATCAACTTTAAAACGCGCTAAATTTTGTTGATGTTTTGCGTATTCAGTTTGTATCGACATATCTCCGGCAATACAAGACCTGCACTTCTGAAACTTGGTACTGCAGTAGAAAAGGCCTATTCGAGACTGTCTGCAAAGTTTCGTTGCACAATTCGAATAAATGTGGAAGTTATGAACAAAAGCGATATCAACTTTAAAACGCGCTAAATTTTGTTGATGTTTTGCGTATTCAGTTTGTATCGACATATCTCCGGCAGTACAAGAGCTGCACTTCTGAAACCCGGTACGTCAGTAGAAAGGGCCTATCCGCTACTGTCTGCAAAGTTTCGTTGCACAATTCGAATAAATGTGGAAGTTATGAACTAAAGCGATATCAACTTTTAAACGCGCTAAATTTTGTTGATGTTTTGCATATTCAGTTTGTATCGACATATCTCCGGCAGTACAAGAGCTGCACTTCTGAAACTTGGTACTTCAGTAGAAAAGGCCTATTCGAGACTGTCTGCAAAGTTTCGTTGCACAATTCGAATAAATGTGGAAGTTATAAACAAAAGCGATATCAACTTTAAAACGCGCTAAATTTTGTTGATGTTTTGCGTATTCAGTTTGTATCGACATATCTCCGGCAGTACAAGAGCTGCACTTCTGAAACTGCATACTTCAGTACAAAAGGCCTATTTGAGACTGTCTGCAAACTTTCGTTGCACAGTTCGAATAAATGTGGAAGTTATAAACAAAAGCGATATCAACTTTAAAACGCGCTAAATTTTGTTGATGTTTTGCGTATTCAGTTTGTATCGACATATCTCCGGCAGTACAAGAGCTGCACTTCTGAAGCTTGGTACTTCGGTAGAAAAGGCCTATTCGAGCCTGTCTGCAAAGTTTCGTTGCACAATGCGAATTAATGTGGAAGTTATATACAAAAGCGATATCAACTTTAAAACGCGCTAAATTTTGTTGATGTTTTGCGTATTCAGTTTGTATCGACATATCTCCGGCAGTACAAGAGCTGCACTTCTGAAACTTGGTACTTCAGTACAACATGTGTCCCCGCGACTGTCTGCAAAGTTTCGTCGCACAATTCGAATAAATGTGGAAGTTATAAACAAAAGCGATATCAACTTTAAAACGCGCTAAATTTTGTTGATGTTTTGCGTATTAAGTTTGTATCGACATATCTCCGGCAGTACAAGAGCTGCACTTCTGAAACTTGGTACTTCAGTAGAAAAGGCTTATCGGCTACTGTCTGCAAAGTTTCGTTGCACAATTCGAATAAATGTGGAAGCTATAAACAAAAGCGATATCAACTTTAAAACGCGCTAAATTTTGTTGATGTTTTGCGTATTCAGTTTGTATCGACATATCTCCGGCAGTACAAGAGCTGCACTTCTGAAACTTGGTACTTCAGTACAACATGTGTCCCCGCGACTGTCTGCAAAGTTTCGTCGCACAATTCGAATAAATGTGGAAGTTATAAACAAAAGCGATATCAACTTTAAAACGCGCTAAATTTTGTTGATGTTTTGCGTATTAAGTTTGTATCGACATATCTCCGGCAGTACAAGAGCTGCACTTCTGAAACTTGGTACTTCAGTAGAAAAGGCTTATCGGCTACTGTCTGCAAAGTTTCGTTGCACAATTCGAATAAATGTGGAAGCTATAAACAAAAGCGATATCAACTTTAAAACGCGCTAAATTTTGTTGATGTTTTGCGTATTCAGTTTGTATCGACATATCTCCGGCAGTACAAGAGCTGCACTTCTGAAACTTGGTACTTCAGTAGAAAAGGCCTATCCGCTACTGTCTGCAAAGTTTCGTTGCATAATTCGAATAAATGTGGAAGTTATAAACAAAAGCGATATCAACTTTAAAACGCGCTAAATTTTGTTGATGTTTTGCGTATTCAGTTTGTATCGACATATCTCCGGCAGTACAAGAGCTGCACTTCTGAAACTTGGTACTTCAGTAGAAAAGGCATATTTGAGACTGTCTGCAAAGTTTCGTTGCACAATTCGAATAAATGTGGAAGTTATAAAAAAAAGCGATATCAACTTTAAAACGCGCTAAATTTTGTTGATGTTTTGCGTATTCAGTTTGTATCGACATATCTCCGGCAGTACAAGAGCTGCACTTCTGAAACTTGGTACTTCAGTAGAAAAGGCCTGTTAAAGACTGTCTGCAAAGGTTCGTTTCACAATTCGAATTGATGTGGCAGTTATAAACAAAAGCGATATCAACTTTAAAACGCGCTAAATTGTGTTGATGTTTTGCGTATTCAGTTTGTATCGACATATCTCCGACAGTACTAGAGCTGCACTTCTTAAACTTGGTACTTCAGTAGAACATGTGACTCGGCGACGGTCTGCAAAGTTTTGTTGCACAATTCGAATAAATGTGGAAGTTATAAACAAAAGCGATATCAACTTTAAAACGCGCTAAATTTTGTTGATGTTTTGCGTATTGAGTTTGTATCGACATATCTCCGGCAGTACGAGATCTGCACTTCTGAAACGTAGTTCTTCAGTAGAACATGTGTCTCCGCGACTGTGTGCAAAGTTTCGTCGCACAATTCGAATAAATGTGGAAGTTATAAACAATGCAATATCAACTTTAAAACGCGCTAAATTTTGTTGATGTTTTGCGTATTCAGTTTGTATCGACATATCTCCGGCAGTACAAGAGCTGCACTTCTGAAACTTGGTACTTCAGTAGAAAAGGCCTATTCGAGACTGTCTGCAAAGTTTCGTTGCACAATTCGAATGAATGTGGAAGTTATAACCAAAACCGATATCAACTTTAAAACGCGCTAAATTTTGTTGATTTTTTGCGTATTCAGTTTGTATCGACATATCTCCGGCAGTACAAGAGCTGCACTTCTGAAACTTGGTACTTCAGTAGAAAAGGCCTATCCGCTACTGTCTGCTAAGTTTCGTTGCACAATTCGAATAAATGTGGAAGTTATGAACAAAAGCGATATCAACTTTAAAACGCGCTAAATTTTGTTGATGTTTTGCATATTAAGTCTGTATCGACATATCTCCGGCAGTACAAGAGCTGCACTTCTGAAACTTGGTACTTTAGTAGAAAATGCTTATTAGAGACTGTCTGCAAAGTTTCGTTGCACAATTCGAATAAATGTGGAAGTTATAAACAAAAGCGATATCAACTTTAAAACGCGCTAAATTTTGTTGATGTTTTGCGTATTCAGTTTGTATAACCATATCTCCGGCAGTACAAGAGCTGCACTTCTGAAACTTGGTACTTCAGTAGAAAATGCCTATTCGAGACTGTCTGCAAAGTTTCGTTGCACAATTCGAATAAATGTGGAAGTTATAAACAAAAGCGATATCGACTTTAAAACGCGCTAAATTTTGTTGATGTTTTGCGTATTAAGTTTGTATCGACATATCTCCGGCAGTACAATAGCTGCACTTCTGAAACTTGGTACTTAAGTAGAAAAGGCCTGTTCGAGACTGTCTGCAAAGTTTCGTGCCACAATTCGAATAAATGTGGAAGTTATAAACATAGGCGATATCAACTTTAAAACGCGCTAAATTTTGTTTATGTTTTGCGTATTCAGTTTGTATCGACATATCTCCGACAGTACAAGAGCTGCACTTCTGAAACTTAGTACTTCAGTAGAACATGTGACTCCGCGACGGTCTGCAAAGTTTTGTTACACAATTCGAATAAATGTGGAAGTTATAAACACAAGCGATATCAACTTTAAAACGCGCTAAATTTTGTTGATGTTTTGCGTATTCAGTTTGTATCGACATATCTCCTGCAGTACAAGAGCTGCACTTCTGAAACTTGGTACTTCAGTAGAAAAGGCCTATCCGCTACTGTCTGCAAAGTTTCGTTGCACAATTCGAATAAATGTTGAAGTTATAAACAAAAGCGATATCAACTTTAAAACGCGCTAAATTTTGTTGATGTTTTGCGTATTCAGTTTGTATCGACATATCTCCGGCAGTACAAGAGCTGCACTTCTGAGACTTGGTACTTCAGTAGAAAAGGCCTATTCGAGATAGTCTGCAAAGTTTCTTTGCACAATGCGAATTAATGTGGAAGTTATAAACAAAAGGTATATCAACTTTAAAACGCGCTAAATTTTGTTGATGTTTTACGTATTCAGTTTGTATCGACATATCTCCGGAAGTACAAGAGCTGCACTTCTGAAACTTAGTACTTCAGTAGAACATGTGTCTCCGCGACTGTCTGCAAAGTTTCGTCGCACAATTCGAATAAATGTGGAAGTTATAAACAAAAGCAATATCAACTTTAAAACGCGTTAAATTTGATTGATGTTTTGCGTATTCAGTTTGTATCGACATATCTCCGGCAGTACAAGAGCTGCACTTCTGAAACTTGGTACTTCAGTAGAACATGTGTCTCCGCGACGATCTGCAAAGTTTCGTCGCACAATTCGAATAAATGTGGAAGTTATTAACAAAAGCAATATCAACTTTAAAACGCGCTAAATTTTGTTGATGTTTTGCGTATTCAGTTTGTATCGACATATCTCCGGCAGTACAAGAGCTGCACTTCTGAAACTTGGTACTTCAGTAGAAAAGGCCTGTTCGAGACTGTCTGCAAAGTTTCGTTGCACAATTCGAATAAATGTGGCAGTTATAAACAAAAGCGATATCGACTTTAAAACGCGCTAAATTTTGTTGATGTTTTGCGTATTCAGTTTGTATCGACATATCTCCGGCAGTACAAGAGCTGCACTTCTGAAACTTGGTACTTCAGTAGAAAAGGCCTGTTGGAGACTGTCTGGAAAGTTTCGTGCCACAATTCGAATAAATGTGGAAGTTATAAACATAGGCGATATCAACTTTAAAACGCGCTAAATTTTGTTTATGTTTTGCGTATTCAGTTTGTATCGACATATCTCCGACAGTACAAGAGCTGCACTTCTGAAACTTGGTACTTTAGTAGAACATGTTACTCCGCGACGGTCTGCAAAGTTTTGTTGCACAATTCGAATAAATGTGGAAGTTATAAACAAAAGCGATATCAACTTTAAAACGCGCTAAATTTTGTTGATGTTTTGCGTATTCAGTTTGTATCGACATATCTCCGGCAGTACAAGAGCTGCACTTCTGAAACTTGGTACTTCAGTAGAAAAGGCCTATCCGCTACTGTCTGCAAAGTTTCGTTGCACAATTCGAATAAATGTTGAAGTTATAAACAAAAGCGATATCAACTTTAAAACGCGCTAAATTTTGTTGATGTTTTGCGTATTCAGTTTGTATCGACATATCTCCGGCAGTACAAGAGCTGCACTTCTGAAACTTGGTACTTCAGTAGAAAAGGCCTATTCGAGACTGTCTGCAAAGTTTCGTTGCACAATTCGAATTAATGTGGCAGTTATAAACAAAAGCGATATCAACTTTAAAACGCGCTAAATTTTGTTGATGTTTTGCGTATTCAGTTTGTATCAACATATCTCCGGCAGTACAAGAGCTGCACTTCTGAAACTTGGTAGTTCAGTAGAAAAGGGGTATCTGAGATAGTCTGCAAAGTTTCTTTGCACAATGCGAATTAATGTGGAAGTTATAAACAAAAGCGATATCAACTTTAAAACGCGCTAACTTTTGTTGATGTTTTGCGTATTCAGTTTGTATCGACATATCTCCGGAAGTAGAAGAGCTGCACTTCTGAAACTTAGTACTTCAGTAGACCATGTGTCTCCGCGACGGTCTGCAAAGTTTTGTCGCACAATTCGAATAAATGTGGAAGTTATAAACAAAAGCAATATCAACTTTAAAACGCGTTAAATTTGATTGATGTTTCGCGTATTCAGTTTGTATCGACATATCTCCGGCAGTACAAGAGCTGCACTTCTGAAACGTGGTACTTCAGTAGAACATGTGTCTCCGCGACGGTCTGCAAAGTTTCGTCGCACAATTCGAATAAATGTGGAAGTTATAAACAAAAGCACTATCAACTTTAAAACGCGCTAAATTTTGTTGATGTTTTGCGTATTCAGTTTGTATCGACATATCTCCGACAGTACAATAGCTGCAATTCTGAAACTTGGTACTTCAGTAGAAAAGGCCTATTCGAGCCTGTCTGCAAAGTTTCGTTGCACAATGCGAATTAATGTGGAAGTTATATACAAAAGCGATATCAACTTTAAAATGCGCTAAATTTTGTTGATGTTTTGCGTATTCAGTTTGTATCGACATATCTCCGGCAGTACAAGAGCTGCACTTCTGAAACCTGGTACTTCAGTAGAAAAGGCCTATCTGCTACTGTCTGCAAAGTTTCGTTGCACAATTCGAATAAATGTGGAAGTTATGAACAAAAGCGATATCAACTTTAAAACGCGCTAAATTTAGTTGATATTTTGCGTATTCAGTTTGTATCGACATATCTCCGACAGTACAAGAGCTGCACTTCTGAAACTTTGTACTTCAGTAGAACATGTGTCTCCGCGACTGTCTGCAAAGTTTCGTCGCACAATTCGAATAAATGTGGAAGTTATAAACAAAAGCAATATCAACTTTAAAACGCGTTAAATTTGATTGATGTTTTGCGTATTCAGTTTGTATCGACATATCTCCGGCAGTACAAGAGCTGCACTTCTGAAACTTGGTACTTCAGTAGAAAAGGCCTATCCGCTACTGTCTGCTAAGTTTCGTTGCACAATTCGAATAAATGTGGAAGTTATGAACAAAAGCGATATCAACTTTAAAACGCGCTAAATTTTGTTGATGTTTTGCATATTAAGTCTGCATCGACATATCTCGTGCAGTACAAGAGCTGCACTTCTGAAACTTGGTACTTCAGTAGAAAATGCCTATTAGAGACTGTCTGCAAAGTTTCGTGGCACAATTCGAATAAATGTGAAAGTTATAAACAAAAGCGATATCGACTTCAAAACGCGCTAAATTTTGTTGATGTTTTGCGTATTCAGTTTGTATCAACATATCTCCGGCAGTACAAGAGCTGCACTTCTGAAACTTGGTACTTCAGTAGAAAAGGCCTATTTGAGACTGTCTGCAAAGTTTCGTTGAACAATTCGAATAATTGTGGAAGTTATAAACATAGGCGATATCAACTTTAAAACGCGCTAAATTTTGTTTATGTTTTGCGTATTCAGTTTGTATCGACATATCTCCGACAGTACAAGAGCTGCACTTCTGAAACTTAGTACTTCAGTAGAACATGTGTCTCCGCGACTGTGTGCAAAGTTTCGTCGCACAATTCGAATAAATGTGGAAGTTATAAACAATGCAATATCAACTTTAAAACGCGCTAAATTTTGTTGATGTTTTGCGTATTCAGTTTGTATCGACATATCTCCGGCAGTACAAGAGCTGCACTTCTGAAACTTGGTACTTCAGTAGAAAAGGCCTATTCGAGACTGTCTGCAAAGTTTCGTTGCACAATTCGAATGAATGTGAAAGTTATAACCAAAACCGATATCAACTTTAAAACGCGCTAAATTGTGTTGATGTTTTGCGTATTCAGTTTGTATCGACATATCTCCGGCAGTACAAGAGCTGCACTTCTGAAACTTGGTACTTCAGTAGAAAAGGCCTATCCGCTACTGTCTGCTAAGTTTCGTTGCACAATTCGAATAAATGTGGAAGTTATGAACAAAAGCGATATCAACTTTAAAACGCGCTAAATTTTGTTGATGTTTTGCATATTAAGTCTGTATCGACATATCTCCGGCAGTACAAGAGCTGCACTTCTGAAACTTGGTACTTCAGTAGAAAATGCTTATTAGAGACTGTCTGCAAAGTTTCGTTGCACAATTCGAATAAATGTGGAAGTTATAAACAAAAGCGATATCAACTTTAAGACGCGCTAAATTTTGTTGATGTTTTGCGTATTCAGTTTGTATAACCATATCTCCGGCAGTACAAGAGCTGCACTTCTGAAACTTGGTACTTCAGTAGAAAATGCCTATTCGAGACTGTCTGCAAAGTTTCGTTGCACAATTCGAATAAATGTGGAAGTTATAAACAAAAGCGATATCAACTTTAAAACGCGCTAAATTTTGTTGATGTTTTGCGTATTCAGTTTGTATCGACATATCTCCGGCAGTACAATAGCTGCACTTCTGAAACTTGGTACTTCAGTAGAAAAGGCCTGTTCGAGACTGTCTGCAAAGTTTCGTGCCACAATTCGAATAAATGTGGAAGTTATAAACATAAGCGATATCAACTTTAAAACGCGCTAAATTTTGTTTATGTTTTGCGTATTCAGTTTGTATCGACATATCTCCGACAGTACAAGAGCTGCACTTCTGAAACTTAGTACTTCAGTAGAACATGTGACTCCGCGACGGTCTGCAAAGTTTTGTTACACAATTCGAATAAATGTGGAAGTTATAAACAAAAGCGATATCAACTTTAAAACGCGCTAAATTTTTTTGATGTTTTGCGTATTCAGTTTGTATCGACATATCTCCTGCAGTACAAGAGCTGCACTTCTGAAACTTGGTACTTCAGTAGAAAAGGCTTATTCGAGACTGTCTGCAAAGTTTCGTTGCACAATTCGAATAAATGTGGAAGTTATAAACAAAAGCGATATCGACCTTAAAACGCGCTAAATTTTGTTGATGTTTTGCGTATTCAGTTTGTATCGACATATCTCCGGCAGTACAAGAGCTGCACTTCTGAAACTTGGTACTTCAGTAGAAAAGGCCTGTTGGAGACTGTCTGCAAAGTTTCGTGCCACAATTCGAATAAATGTGGAAGTTATAAACATAGGCGATATCAACTTTAAAACGCGCTAAATTTTGTTGATATTTTGCGTATTCAGTTTGTATCGACATATCTCCGACAGTACAAGAGCTGCACTTCTGAAACTTAGTACTTCAGTAGAACATGTGTCTCCGCGACTGTCTGCAAAGTTTCGTCGCACAATTCGAATAAATGTGGAAGTTATAAACAAAAGCAATATCAACTTTAAAACGCGTTAAATTTGATTGATGTTTTGCGTATTCAGTTTGTATCGACATATCTCCGGCAGTACAAGAGCTGCACTTCTGAAACTTGGTACTTCAGTAGAAAAGGCCTATTCGAGACTGTCTGCAAAGTTTCGTTGCACAATTCGAATGAATGTTGAAGTTATAACCAAAAGCGATATCAACTTTAAAACGCGCTAAATTTTGTTGATGTTTTGCGTATTCAGTTTGTATCGACATATCTCCGGCAGTACAAGAGCTGCACTTCTGAAACTTGGTACTTCAGTAGAAAAGGCCTATCCGCTACTGTCTGCTAAGTTTCGTTGCACAATTCGAATAAATGTGGAAGTTATGAACAAAAGCGATATCAACTTTAAAACGCGCTAAATTTTGTTGATGTTTCGCATATTAAGTCTGCATCGACATATCTCCGGCAGTACAAGAGCTGCACTTCTGAAACTTGGTACTTCAGTAGAAAATGCCTATTTGAGACTGTCTGCAAAGTTTCGTGGCACAATTCGAATAAATGTGGAAGTTATAAACAAAAGCGATATCGACTTCAAAACGCGCTAAATTTTGTTGATGTTTTGCGTATTCAGTTTGTATCAACATATCTCCGGCAGTACATGAGCTGCACTTCTGAAACTTGGTACTTCAGTAGCAAAGGCCTGTTCGAGACTGTCTGCAAAGTTTCGTGCCACAATTCGAATAAATGTGGAAGTTATAAACATAGGCGATATCAACTTTAAAACGCGCAAAATTTTGTTTATGTTTTGCGTATTCAGTTTGTATCGACATATCTCCGACAGTACAAGAGCTGCACTTCTGAAACTTAGTACTTCAGTAGAACATGTGTCTCCGCGACTGTCTGCAAAGTTTCGTCGCACAATTCGAATAAATGTGGAAGTTATAAACAATGCAATATCAACTTTAAAACGCGCTAAATTGTGTTGATGTTTTGCGTATTCAGTTTGTATCGACATATCTCCGGCAGTACAAGAGCTGCACTTCTGAAACTTGGTACTTCAGTAGCAAAGGCCTATTCGAGACTGTCTGCAAAGTTTCGTTGCACAATTCGAATGAATGTTGAAGTTATAACCAACAGCGATATCAACTTTAAAACGCGCTAAATTTTGTTGATGTTTTGCGTATTCAGTTTGTATCGACATATCTCCGGCAGTACAAGAGCTGCACTTCTGAAACTTGGTACTTCAGTAGAAAAGGCCTATCCGCTACTGTCTGCTAAGTTTCGTTGCACAATTTGAATAAATGTGGAAGTTATGAACAAAAGCGATATCAACTTTAAAACGCGCTAAATTTTGTTATGTTTTGCATATTAAGTCTGCATCGACATATCTCCGGCAGTACAAGAGCTGCACTTCTGAAACTTGGTACTTCAGTAGAAAATGCCTATTAGAGACTGTCAGCAAAGTTTCGTTGCACAATTCGAATAAATGTGGAAGTTATAAACAAAAGCGATATCAACTTTAAAACGCGCTAAATTTTGTTGATGTTTTGCGTATTCAGTTTGTATAACCATATCTCCGGCAGTACAAGAGCTGCACTTCTGAAACTTAGTACTTCAGTAGAAAAGGCCTGTTCGAGACTGTCTGCAAAGTTTCGTGCCACAATTCGAATAAATGTAGAAGTTATAAACATAGGCGATATCAACTTTAAAACGCGCTAAATTTTGTTTATGTTTTGCGTATTCAGTTTGTATCGACATATCTCCGACAGTACAAGAGCTGCACTTCTGAAACTTGGTACTTCAGTAGAACATGTGATTTCGCGACGGTCTGCAAAGTTTTGTTACACAATTCGAATAAATGTGGAAGTTATAAACAAAAGCGATATCAACTTTAAAACGCGCTAAATTTTGTTGATGTGTTGCGTATTCAGTTTGTATCGACATATCTCCGGCAGTACAAGAACTGCACTTCTGAAACTTGGTACTTCAGTAGAAAAGGCCTATCCGCTACTGTCTGCAGAGTTTCGTTGCACAATTCGAATAAATGTTGAAGTTATAAACAAAAGCGATATCAACTTTAAAACGCGCTAAATTTTGTTGATGTTTTGCGTATTCAGTTTGTATCGACATATCTCCGGCAGTACAAGAGCTGCACTTCTGAAACTTGGTACTTCAGTAGAAAAGCCCAATTGAGACTGTCTGCAAAGTTTCGTCGCACAATTCGAATAAATGTGGAAGTTATAAACAAAAGCGATATCAACTTTAAAACGCGCTAAATTTTGTTGATGTTTTGCGTATTCAGTTTGTATCGACATATCTCCGGCAGTACAAGAGCTGCACTTCTGAAACTTGGTACTTCAGTAGAAAAGGCCTATTCGAGACTGTCTGCAAAGTTTCGTTGCACAATTCGAATTAATGTAGCAGTTATAAACAAAAGCGATATCAACTTTAAAACGCGCTAAATTTTGTTGATGTTTTGCGTATTCAGTTTGTATCGACATATCTCCGGCAGTACAAGAGCTGCACTTCTGAAACTTAGTACTTCAGTAGAACATGTGTCTCCGCGACGGTCTGCAAAGTTTCGTCGCACAATTCGAATAAATGTGGAAGTTATAAACAAAAGCAATATCAACTTTAAAACGCGTTAAATTTGATTGATGTCTTGCGTATTCAGTTTGTATCGACATATCTCCGGCAGTACAAGAGCTGCACTTCTGAAACTTGGTACTTCAGAAGAACATGTGTCTCCGCGACGATCTGCAAAGTTTCGTCGCACAATTCGAATAAATGTGGAAGTTATAAACAAAAGCAATATCAACTTTAAAACGCGCTAAATTTTGTTGATGTTTTGCGTATTCAGTTTGTATCGACATATCTCCGGCAGTACAAGAGCTGCACTTCTGAAACTTGGTACTTCAGTAGAAAAGGCCTGTTCGAGACTGTCTGCAAAGTTTCGTGCCACAATTCGAATAAATGTGGAAGTTATAAACATAGGCGATATCAACTTTAAAACGCGCTAAATTTTGTTGATGTTTTGCGTATTCAGTTTGTATCGACATATCTCCGACAGTACAAGAGCTGCACTTCTGAAACTTGGTACTTTAGTAGAACATGTGACTCCGCGACGGTCTGCAAAGTTTTGTTGCACAATTCGAATAAATGTGGAAGGTATAAACAAAAGCGATATCAACTTTAAAACGCGCTAAATTTTGTTGATGTTTTGCGTATTCAGTTTGTATCGACATATCTCCGGAAGTACAAGAGCTGCACTTCTGAAACTTAGTACTTCAGTAGAAAAGGCCTATCCGCTACTGTCTGCAAAGTTTCGTTGCACAATTCGAATAAATGTTGACATTATAAACAAAAGCGATATCAACTTTAAAACGCGCTAAATTTTGTTGATGTTTTGCGTATTCAGTTTGTATCGACATATCTCCGGCAGTACAAAAGCTGCACTTCTGAAACTTGGTACTTCAGTAGAAAAGCCCTATTTGAGACTGTCTGCAAAGTTTCATCGAACAATTCGAATAAATGTGGAAGTTATAAACAAAAGCGATATCAACTTTAAAACGCGCTAAATTTTGTTGATGTTTTGCGTATTCAGTTTGTATCGACATATCTCAAACAGTACAAGAGCTGCACTTCTGAAACTTGGTACTTCAGTAGAAAAGGCCTATTCGAGACTGTCTGCAAAGTTTCGTTGCACAATTCGAATTAATGTGGCAGTTATAAACAAAAGCGATATCAACTTTAAAACGCGCTAAATTTTGTTGATGTTTTGCGTATTCAGTTTGTATCGACATATCTCCGGCAGTACAAGAGCTGCACTTCTGAAACTTGGTACTTCAGTAGAAAAGGCCTATCTGAGATAGTCTGCAAAGTTTCTTTGCACAATGCGAATTAATGTAGAAGTTTTGAACAAAAGCGATATCAACTTTAAAACGCGCTAAATTTTGTTGATGTTTTGCATATTCAGTTTGTATCGACCTATCTCCGGCAGTACAATAGCTGCACTTCTGAAACTTGGTGCTTCAGTAGAAAAGGCCTATTTGAGACTGTCTGCAAAGTTTCGTTGCACAATTCGAATAAATGTGGAAGTTATAAACAAAAGCGATATCAACTTTAAAACGCGCTAAATTTTGTTGATGTTTTGCGTATTCAGTTTGTATCGACATATCTCCGGCAGTACAAGAGCTGCACTTCTGAAACTTGGTACTTCAGTAGAAAAGGCCTATCCGCTACTGTCTGCTAAGTTTCGTTGCACAATGCGAATTAATGTGGAAGTTATAAACAAAAGCGATATCAACTTTAAAACGCGCTAAATTTTGTTGATGTTTTGCATATTAAGTCTGCATCGACATATCTCCGGCAGTACAAGAGCTGCACTTCTGAAACTTGGTACTTCAGTAGAAAATGCCTATTTGAGACTGTCTGCAAAGTTTCGTTGCGCAATTCGAATAAATGTGGAAGTTATAAACAAAAGCGATATCGACTTTAAAACGCGCTAAATTTTGTTGATGTTTTGCGTATTCAGTTTGTATCAACATATCTCCGGCAGTACAAGAGCTGCACTTCTGAAACTTGGTACTTCAGTAGAAAAGGCCTGTTCGAGACTGTCTGCAAAGTTTCGTGCCACAATTCGAATAAATGTGGAAGTTATAAACATAGGCGATATCAACTTTAAAACGCGCTAAATTTTGTTTATTTTTTGCGTATTCAGTTTGTATCGACATATCTCCGACAGTACAAGAGCTGCACTTCTGAAACTTGGTACTTCAGTAGAACAAGTGACTCCGCGACGGTCTGCAAAGTTTTGTTACACAATTCGAATAAATGTGGAAGTTATAAACAAAAGCGATATCAACTTTAAAACGCGCTAAATTTTGTTGATGTTTTGCGTATTCAGTTTGTATCGACATATCTCCGGCAGTACAAGAGCTGCACTTCTGAAACTTGGTACTTCAGTAGAAAAGGCCTATCCGCTACTGTCTGCAAAGTTTCGTTGCACAATTCGAATAAATGTTGAAGTTATAAACAAAAGCGATATCAACTTTAAAACGCGCTAAATTTTGTTGATGTTTTGCGTATTCAGTTTGTATCGACATATCTCCGGCAGTACAAGAGCTGCACTTCTGAAACTTACTACTTCAGTTGAACATGTGTCTCCGCGACGGTCTGCAAAGTTTCGTCGCACAATTCGAATAAATGTGGAAGTTATAAACAAAAGCAATATCAACTTTAAAACGCGCTAAATTTTGTTGATGTTTTGCGTATTCAGTTTGTATCGACATATCTCCGGCAGTACAAGAGCTGCGCTTCTTAAACTTGGTACTTCAGTAGAACATGTGTCTCCGCGACGGTCTGCAAAGTTTCGTCGCACAATTCGAATAAATGTGGAAGTTATAAACAAAAGCAATATCAACTTTAAAACGCGCTAAATTTTGTTGATGTTTTGCGTATTCAGTTTGTATCGACATATCTCCGGCAGTACAAGAGCTGCACTTCTGAAACTTGGTACTTCAGTAGAAAAGGCCTATCCGCTACTGTCTGCTAAGTTTCGTTGCACAATGCGAATTAATGTGGAAGTTATAAACAAAAGCGATATCAACTTTAAAACGCGCTAAATTTTGTTGATGTTTTGCATATTAAGTCTGCATCGACATATCTCCGGCAGTACAAGAGCTGCACTTCTGAAACTTCATACTTCAGTACAAAAGGCCTATTCGAGACTGTCTGCAAAGTTTCGTTGCACAATTCGAATAAATGTGGAAGTTATAAACAAAAGCGATATCAACTTTAAAACGCGCTAAATTTTGTTGATGTTTTGCGTATTCAGTTTGTATCGACATATCTCCGGCAGTACAAGAGCTGCACTTCTGAAACTTGGTACTTCAGTAGAAAAGGCCTATCCGCTACTGTCTGCAAAGTTTCGTTGCACAATTCGAATAAATGTTGAAGTTATAAACAAAAGCGATATCAACTTTAAAACGCGCTAAATTTTGTTGATGTTTTGCGTATTCAGTTTGTATCGACATATCTCCGGCAGTACAAGAGCTGCGCTTCTGAAACTTGGTACTTCAGTAGTACATGTGTCTCCGCGACGGTCTGCAAAGTTTCGTGGCACAATTCGAATAAATGTGGAAGTTATAAACAAAAGCAATATCAACTTTAAAACGCGCTAAATTTTGTTGATGTTTTGCGTATTCAGTTTGTATCGACATATCTCCGGCAGTACAATAGCTGCACTTCTGAAACTTGGTACTTCAATAGAAAAGGCCTGTTCGAGACTGTCTGCAAAGTTTCGTGCCACAATTCGAATAAATGTGGAAGTTATAAACATAGGCGATATCAACTTTAAAACGCGCTTAATTTTGTTTATGTTTTGCGTATTCAGTTTGTATCGACATATCTCCGACAGTACAAGAGCTGCACTTCTGAAACTTAGTACTTCAGTAGAACATGTGTCTCCGCGACTGTCTGCAAAGTTTCGTCGCACAATTCGAATAAATGTGGAAGTTATAAACAATGCAATATCAACTTTAAAACGCGCTAAATTTTGTTGATGTTTTGCGTATTCAGTTTGTATCGACATATCTCCGGCAGTACAAGAGCTGCACTTCTGAAACTTGGTACTTCAGTAGAAAAGGCCTATTCGAGACTGTCTGCAAAGTTTCGTTGCACAATTCGAATGAATGTTGAAGTTATAACCAACAGCGATATCAACTTTAAAACGCGCTAAATTTTGTTGATGTTTTGCGTATTCAGTTTGTATCGACATATCTCCGGCAGTACAAGAGCTGCACTTCTGAAACTTGGTACTTCAGTAGAAAAGGCCTATCCGCTACTGTCTGCTAAGTTTCGTTGCACAATTTGAATAAATGTGGAAGTTATGAACAAAAGCGATATCAACTTTAAAACGCGCTAAATTTTGTTGATGTTTTGCATATTAAGTCTGCATCGACATATCTCCGGCAGTACAAGAGCTGCACTTCTGAAACTTGGTACTTCAGTAGAAAATGCCTATTAGAGACTGTCTGCAAAGTTTCGTTGCACAATTCGAATAAATGTGGAAGTTATAAACAAAAGCGATATCAACTTTAAAACGCGCTAAATTTTGTTGATGTTTTGCGTATTCAGTTTGTATAACCATATCTCCGGCAGTACAAGAGCTGCACTTCTGAAACTTAGTACTTCAGTAGAAAAGGCCTGTTCGAGACTGTCTGCAAAGTTTCGTGCCACAATTCGAATAAATGTAGAAGTTATAAACATAGGCGATATCAACTTTAAAACGCGCTAAATTTTGTTTATGTTTTGCGTATTCAGTTTGTATCGACATATCTCCGACAGTACAAGAGCTGCACTTCTGAAACTTGGTACTTCAGTAGAACATGTGACTCCGCGACGGTCTGCAAAGTTTTGTTACACAATTCGAATAAATGTGGAAGTTATAAACAAAAGCGATATCAACTTTAAAACGCGCTAAATTTTGTTGATGTGTTGCGTATTCAGTTTGTATCGACATATCTCCGGCAGTACAAGAACTGCACTTCTGAAACTTGGTACTTCAGTAGAAAAGGCCTATCCGCTACTGTCTGCAAAGTTTCGTTGCACAATTCGAATAAATGTTGAAGTTATAAACAAAAGCGATATCAACTTTAAAACGCGCTAAATTTTGTTGATGTTTTGCGTATTCAGTTTGTATCGACATATCTCCAGCAGTACAAGAGCTGCACTTCTGAAACTTGGTACTTCAGTAGAAAAGCCTAATTGAGACTGTCTGCAAAGTTTCGTCGCACAATTCGAATAAATGTGGAAGTTATAAACAAAAGCGATATCAACTTTAAAACGCGCTAAATTTTGTTGATGTTTTGCGTATTCAGTTTGTATCGACATATCTCCGGCAGTACAAGAGCTGCACTTCTGAAACTTGGTACTTCAGTAGAAAAGGCCTATTCGAGACTGTCTGCAAAGTTTCGTTGCACAATTCGAATTAATGTGGCAGTTATAAACAAAAGCGATATCAACTTTAAAACGCGCTAAATTTTGTTGATGTTTTGCGTATTCAGTTTGTATCGACATATCTCCGGCAGTACAAGAGCTGCACTTCTGAAACTTGGTACTTCAGTAGAAAAGGCCTATTCGAGATAGTCTGCAAAGTTTCTTTGCACAATGCGAATTAATGTGGAAGTTATAAACAAAAGCGATATCAACTTTAAAACGCGCTAAATTTTGTTGATGTTTTGCGTATTCAGTTTGTATCGACATATCTCCGGAAGTACAAGAGCTGCACTTCTGAAACTTAGTACTTCAGTGGAACATGTGTCTCCGCGACGGTCTGCAAAGTTTCGTCGCACAATTCGAATAAATGTGGAAGTTATAAACAAAAGCAATATCAACTTTAAAACGCGTTAAATTTGATTGATGTCTTGCATATTCAGTTTGTATCGACATATCTCCGGCAGTACAAGAGCTGCACTTCTGAAACTTAGTACTTCAGTAGAACATGTGTCTCCGCGACTGTCTGCAAAGTTTCGTCGCACAATTCGAATAAATGTGGAAGTTATAAACAATGCAATATCAACTTTAAAACGCGCTAAATTTTGTTGATGTTTTGCGTATTCAGTTTGTATCGACATATCTCCGGCAGTACAAGAGCTGCACTTCTGAAACTTGGTACTTCAGTAGAAAAGGCCTATTCGAGACTGTCTGCAAAGTTTCGTTGCACAATTCGAATGAATGTTGAAGTTATAACCAACAGCGATATCAACTTTAAAACGCGCTAAATTTTGTTGATGTTTTGCGTATTCAGTTTGTATCGACATATCTCCGGCAGTACAAGAGCTGCACTTCTGAAACTTGGTACTTCAGTAGAAAAGGCCTATCCGCTACTGTCTGCTAAGTTTCGTTGCACAATTTGAATAAATGTGGAAGTTATGAACAAAAGCGATATCAACTTTAAAACGCGCTAAATTTTGTTGATGTTTTGCATATTAAGTCTGCATCGACATATCTCCGGCAGTACAAGAGCTGCACTTCTGAAACTTGGTACTTCAGTAGAAAATGCCTATTAGAGACTGTCTGCAAAGTTTCGTTGCACAATTCGAATAAATGTGGAAGTTATAAACAAAAGCGATATCAACTTTAAAACGCGCTAAATTTTGTTGATGTTTTGCGTATTCAGTTTGTATCGACATATCTCCGGCAGTACAAGAGCTGCACTTCTGAAACTTGGTACTTCAGTAGAAAAGGCCTGTTCGAGACTGTCTGCAAAGTTTCGTGCCACAATTCGAATAAATGTGGAAGTTATAAACATAGGCGATATCAACTTTAAAACGCGCTAAATTTTGTTTATGTTTTGCGTATTCAGTTTGTATCGACATATCTCCGACAGTACAAGAGCTGCACTACTGAAACTTGGTACTTCAGTAGAACATGTGACTCCGCGACGGTCTGCAAAGTTTTGTTGCACAATTCGAATAAATGTGGAAGGTATAAACAAAAGCGATATCAACTTTAAAACACGCTAAATTGATTGATGTTTTGCGTATTCAGTTTGTATCGACATATCTCCGGAAGTACAAGAGCTGCACTTCTGAAACTTAGTACTTCAGTAGAAAAGGCCTATCCGCTACTGTCTGCAAAGTTTCGTTGCACAATTCGAATAAATGATGACATTATAAACAAAAGCGATATCAACTTTAAAACGCGCTAAATTTTGTTGATGTTTTGCGTATTCAGTTTGTATCGACATATCTCCGGCAGTACAAGAGCTGCACTTCTGAAACTTGGTACTTCAGTAGAAAAGGCCTATCTGAGATAGTCTGCAAAGTTTCTTTGCACAATGCGAATTAATGTGGAAGTTTTGAACAAAAGCGATATCAACTTTAAAACGCGCTAAATTTTGTTGATGTTTTGCATATTCAGTTTGTATCGACCTATCTCCGGCAGTACAATAGCTGCACTTCTGAAACTTGGTACTTCAGTAGAAAAGGCCTATTTGAGACTGTCTGCAAAGTTTCGTTGCACAATTCGAATAAATGTGGAAGTTATAAACAAAAGCGATATCAACTTTAAAACGCGCTAAATTTTGTTGATGTTTTGCGTATTCAGTTTGTATCGACATATCTCCGGCAGTACAAGAGCTGCACTTCTGAAACTTGGTACTTCAGTAGAAAAGGCCTATCCGCTACTGTCTGCAAAGTTTCGTTGCACAATGCGAATTAATGTGGAAGTTATAAACAAAAGCGATATCAACTTTAAAACGCGCTAAATCTTGTTGATGTTTTGCATATTAAGTCTGCATCGACATATCTCCGGCAGTACAAGAGCTGCACTTCTGAAACTTGGTACTTCAGTAGAAAATGCCTATTTGAGACTGTCTGCAAAGTTTCGTTGCACAATTCGAATAAATGTGGAAGTTATAAACAAAAGCGATATCGACTTTAAAACGCGCTAAATTTTGTTGATGTTTTGCGTATTCAGTTTGTATCAACATATCTCCGGCAGTACAAGAGCTGCACTTCTGAAACTTGGTACTTCAGTAGTAAAAGGCCTGTTCGAGACTGTCTGCAAAGTTTCGTGCCACAATTCGAATAAATGTGGAAGTTATAAACATAGGCGATATCAACTTTAAAACGCGCTAAATTTTGTTTATTTTTTGCGTATTCAGTTTGTATCGACATATCTCCGACAGTACAAGAGCTGCACTACTGAAACTTGGTACTTCAGTAGAACATGTGACTCCGCGACGGTCTGCAAAGTTTTGTTACACAATTCGAATAAATGTGGAAGTTATAAACAAAAGCGATATCAACTTTAAAACGCGCTAAATTTTGTTGATGTTTTGCGTATTCAGTTTGTATCGACATATCTCCGGCAGTACAAGAGCTGCACTTCTGAAACTTGGTACTTCAGTAGAAAAGGCCTATCCTCTACTGTCTGCAAAGTTTCGTTGCACAATTCGAATAAATGTTGAAGTTATAAACAAAAGCGATATCAACTTTAAAACGCGCTAAATTTTGTTGATGTTTTGCGTATTCAGTTTGTATCGACATATCTCCGGCAGTACAAGAGCTGCACTTCTGAAACTTGGTACTTCAGTAGAACATGTGTCTCCGCGACGGTCTGCAAAGTTTCGTCGCACAATTCGAATAAATGTGGAAGTTATAAACAAAAGCAATATCAACTTTAAAACGCGCTAAATTTTGTTGATGTTTTGCGTATTCAGTTTGTATCGACATATCTCCGGCAGTACAAGAGCTGCACTTCTGAAATGTGGTACTTCAGTAGAAAAGGCCTATCCGCTACTGTCTGCTAAGTTTCGTTGCACAATGCGAATTAATGTGGAAGTTATAAACAAAAGCGATATCAACTTTAAAACGCGCTAAATTTTGTTGATGTTTTGCATATTAAGTCTGCATCGACATATCTCCGGCAGTACAAGAGCTGCACTTCTGAAACTTCATACTTCAGTACAAAAGGCCTATTCGAGACTGTCTGCAAAGTTTCGTTGCACAATTCGAATAAATGTGGAAGTTATAAACAAAAGCGATATCAACTTTAAAACGCGCTAAATTTTGTTGATGTTTTGCGTATTCAGTTTGTATAACCATATCTCCGGCAGTACAATAGCTGCACTTCTGAAACTTGGTACTTCAGTAGAAAAGGCCTATTTGAGACTGTCTGCAAAGTTTCGTTGCACAATTCGAATAAATGTGGAAGTTATAAACAAAAGCGATATCGACTTTAAAACGCGCTAAATTTTGTTGATGTTTTGCGTATTCAGTTTGTATCAACATATCTCCGGCAGTACAAGAGCTGCACTTCTGAAACTTGGTACTTCAGTAGAAAAGGCCTGTTCGAGACTGTCTGCAAAGTTTCGTGCCACAATTCGAATAAATGTGGAAGTTATAAACATAGGCGATATCAACTTTAAAACGCGCTAAATTTTGTTTATGTTTTGCGTATTCAGTTTGTATCGACATATCTCCGACAGTACCAGAGCTGCACTTCTGAAACTTGGTACTTCAGTAGAACATGTGACTCCGCGACGGTCTGCAAAGTTTTGTTACACAATTCGAATAAATGTGGAAGTTATAAACAAAAGCGATATCAACTTTAAAACGCGCTAAATTTTGTTGATGTTTTGCGTATTCAGTTTGTATCGACATATCTCCGGCAGTACAATAGCTGCACTTCTGAAACTTGGTACTTCAGTAGAAAAGGCCTATTCGAGCCTGTCTGCAAAGTTTCGTTGCACAATGCGAATTAATGTGGAAGTTATATACAAAAGCGATATCAACTTTAAAATGCGCTAAATTTTGTTGATGTTTTGCGTATTCAGTTTGTATCGACATATCTCCGGCAGTACAAGAGCTGCACTTCTGAAACCTGGTTCTTCAGTAGAAAAGGCCTGTTCGAGACTATCTGCAAAGTTTCGTGCTACAATTCGAATAAATGTGGAAGTTATAAACATAGGCGATATCAACTTTAAAACGCGCTAAATTTTGTTGATGTTTTGCGTATTCAGTTTGTATCGACATATCTCCGACAGTACAAGAGCTGCACTTCTGAACCTTGGTACTTCAGTAGAACATGTGACTCCGCGACGGTCTGCGAAGTTTCGTTGCACAATTCAAATAAATGTGGAAGTTATAAACAAAAGCGATATCAACTTTAAAACGCGCTAAATTCTGTTGATGTTTTGCGTATTCAGTTTGTATCGACATATCTCCGGCAGTACAAGAGCTGCACTTCTGAAACTTGGTACTTCTGTAGAAAAGGCCTATAAGCTACTGTCTGCCAAGTTTCGTGGCACAATTCGAATAAATGTGGAAGTTATAAACAAAAGCGATATCAACTTTAAAACGCGCTAAATTTTGTTGATGTTTTGCGTATTCCGTTTGTATCGACATATCTTCGGCAGTACAAGAGCTGCACTTCTGAAACTTGGTACTTCAGTAGAAAAGGCCTATCCGCTACTGTCTGCAAAGTTTCGTTGCACAATTCGAATAAATGTGGAAGTTATGAACAAAAGCGATATCAACTTTAAAACGCGCTAAATTTTGTTGATGTTTTGCATATTCAGTTTGTATCGACATATCTCCGACAGTACAATAGCTGCACTTCTGAAACTTGGTACTTCAGTAGAAAAGGCCTATTTGAGACTGTCTGCAAAGTTTCGTTGAACAATTCGAATAATTGTGGAAGTTATAAACAAAAGCGATATCAACTTTAAAACGCGCTAAATTTTGTTGATGTTTTGCTTATTCAGTTTTTATCGACATATCTCCGGCAGTACAAGAGCTGCACTTCTGAAACTTGGTACTTCAGTAGAACATGTGTCTCCGCGACGGTCTGCAAAGTTTCGTCGCACAATTCGAATAAATGTGGAATTTATAAACAAAAGCAATATCAACTTTAAAACGCGCTAAATTTTGTTGATGTTTTGCGTATTCAGTTTGTATCGACATATCTCCGGCAGTACAAGAGCTGCACTTCTGAAACTTGGTACTTCATTAGAAAAGGCCTATTCGAGCCTGTCTGCAAAGTTTCGTTGCACAATGCGAATTAATGTGGAAGTTATATACAAAAGCGATATCAACTTTAAAACGCGCTTAATTTTGTTGATGTTTTGCGTATTCAGTTTGTATCGACATATCTCCGGCAGTACAAGAGCTGCACTTCTGAAACTTGGTACTTCAGTAGAAAAGGCCTATTCGAGCCTGTCTGCAAAGTTTCGTTGCAGAATGCGAATTAATGTTGAAGTTATATACAAAAGCGATATCAACTTTAAAACGCGCTAAATTTTGTTGATGTTTTGCGTATTCAGTTTGTATCGACATGACTCCGGCAGTACAAGAGCTGCACTTCTGAAACTTGGTACTTCTGTAGAAAAGGCCTATAAGCTACTGTCTGCCAAGTTTCGTTGCACAATTCGAATAAATGTGGAAGTTATAAACAAAAGCGATATCAACTTTAAAACGCGCTAAATTTTGTTGATGTTTTGCGTATTCCGTTTGTATCGACATATCTTCGGCAGTACAAGAGCTGCACTTTTGAAACTTGGTACTTCAGTAGAAAAGGCCTATCCGCTACTGTCTGCAAAGTTTCGTTGCACAATTCGAATAAATGTGGAAGTTATGAACAAAAGCGATATCAACTTTAAAACGCGCTAAATTTTGTTGATGTTTTGCATATTCAGTTTGTATCGACATATCTCCGACAGTACAATAGCTGCACTTCTGAAACCTGGTACTTCAGTAGAAAAGGCCTGTTCGAGACTGTCTGCAAAGTTTCGTGCCACAATTCGAATAAATGTGGAAGTTATAAACATAGGCGATATCAACTTTAAAACACGCTAAATTTTGTTGATGTTTTGCGTATTCAGTTTGTATCGACATATCTCCGACAGTACAAGAGCTGCACTTCTGAAACTTGGTACTTCAGTAGAACATGTGACTCCGCGACGGTCTGCAAAGTTTCGTTGCACAATTCGAATAAATGTGGAAGTTATAACCAAAAGCGATATCAACTTTAAAACGCGGTTAATTTTGTTGATGTTTTGCGTATTCAGTTTGTATCGACATGACTCCGGCAGTACAAGAGCTGCACTTCTGAAACTTGGTACTTCAGTAGAAAAGGCCTATTCGAGACTGTCTGCAAAGTTTCGTTGCACAATTCGAATAAATGTTGAAGGTGTAAACAAAAGCGATATCAACTTTAAAACGCGCAAAATTTTGTTGATTTTTTACCTATTTAGTTTGTATCGACATATCTCCGGCAGTACAAGAGCTGCACTTCTGAAACTTAGTACCTCAGTAGAACATGTGTCTCCGCGACTGTCTGCAAAGTTTCGTCGCACAATTCGAATAAATGTGGAAGTTTAAAACACGCTAAATTTTGTTGATGTTTTGCGTATTCAGTTTGTATCGACATATCTCCGACAGTACAAGAGCTGCACTTCTGAAACTTGGTACTTCAGTAGAACATGTGACTCCGCGACGGTCTGCAAAGTTTCGTTGCACAATTCGAATAAATGTGGCACTTTAAAACACGCTAAATTTTGTTGATGTTTTGCGTATTCAGTTTGTATCGACATATCTCCGACAGTACAAGAGCTGCACTTCTGAAACTTGGTACTTCAGTAGAACATGTGACTCCGCGACGGTCTGCAAAGTTTCGTTGCACAATTCGAATAAATGTGGAAGTTATAACCAAAAGCGATATCAACTTTAAAACGCGGTTAATTTTGTTGATGTTTTGCGTATTCAGTTTGTATCGACATATCTCCGGCAGTACAAGAGCTGCACTTCTGAAACTTGGTACTTCAGTAGAAAAGCCCGATTTGAGACTGTCTGCAAAGTTTCGTTGCACAATTCGAATAAATGTGGAAGTTATAAACAAAAGCGATATCGACTTTAAAACGCGCTAAATTTTGTTGATGTTTTGCGTATTCAGTTTGTATCGACATATCTCCGGCAGTACAAGAGCTGCACTTCTGAAACTTGGTACTTCAGTAGAAAAGGCCTATTCGAGACTGTCTGCAAAGTTTCGTTGCACAATTCGAATAAATGTGGAAGTTATAAACAAAAGCGATATCAACTTTAAAACGCGCTAAATTTTGTTGATGTTTTGCGTATTCAGTTTGTATCGACATATCTCCGGCAGTACAATAGCTGCACTTCTGAGACTTGGTACTTCAGTAGAAAAGGCCTATCCGCTACTGTCTTCCAAGTTTCGTTGCACAATTCGAATACATGTGGAAGTTATAAACAAAAGCGATATAAACTTTAAAACGCGCTAAATTTTGTTGATGGTTTGCGTATTCCGTTTGTATCGACATATCTCAAGCAGTACAAGAGCTGCACTTCTGAAACCTGGTACTTTAGTAGTTTCTTATCTGCTACTGTCTGCAAAGTTTCGTTGCACAATTCGAATAAATGTGGAAGTTATGAACAAAAGCAATATCAACTTTAAAACGCGCTAAATTTTGTTGATGTTTTGCGTATTCAGTTTGTATCGACATATCTCCGGCAGTACAAGAGCTGCACTTCTGAAACTTGGTACTTCAGTAGAAAAGGCCTATTCGAGACTGTCTGCAAAGTTTCGTTGCACAATTCGAATGAATGTGGAAGTTATAAACAAAAGCGATATCAACTTTAAAACGCGCTAAATTTTGTTGATGTTTTGCGTATTCAGTTTGTATCGACATATCTCCGGCAGTACACGAGCTGCACTTCTGAAACTTGGTACTTCAGTAGAAAAGGCCTATCCGCTACTCTCTGCAAAGTTTCGTCGCATAATTCGAATAAATATGGAAGTTATAAACAAAACCGATATCAACTTTAAAACGCGCTTAATTTTGTTGATGTTTTGCGTATTCAGTTTGTATCGACATATGTCCGGCAGTACAAGAGCTGCACTTCTGAGACTTGGTACTTCAGTAGAAAAGGCCTATTCGAGACTGTCTGCAAAGTTTCGTTGCACAATTCGAATGAATGTGGAAGTTATAAACAAAAGCGATATCAACTTTAAAAGGCGCTAAATTTTGTTGATGTTTTGCGTATTCAGTTTGTATCGACATATCTCCGGCAGTACAATAGCTGCACTTCTGAAACTTGGTACTTCAGTAGAACATGTGACTCCGCGACGGTCTGCAAAGTTTCGTTGCACAATTTGAATGAATGTGGAAGTTATAAACAAAAGCGATCTCAACTTTAAAACGCGCTAAATTTTGTTGATGTTTTGCGTATTTAGTTTGTATCGACATATCTCCGGCAGTACAAGAGCTGCACTTCTGAAACTTGGTACTTCAGTAGTAAAGGCCTATTCGAGACTGTCTGCAAAGTTTCGTTGCACAATTCGAATAAATGTTAAAGGTGTAAACAAAAGCGATATCAACTTTAAAACGCGCAAAATTTTGTTGATGTTTTGCGTATTTAGTTTGTATCGACATATCTCCGGCAGTACAAGAGCTGCACTTCTGAAACTTAGTACCTCAGTAGAACATGTGTCTCCGCGACTGTCTGCAAAGTTTCGTCGCACAATTCGAATAAATGTTGAAGGTTTAAAACACGCTAAATTTTGTTGATGTTTTGCGTATTCAGTTTGTATCGAGATATCTCCGACAGTACAAGAGCTGCACTTCTGAAACTTGGTACTTCAGTAGAACATGTGACTCCGCGACGGTCTGCAAAGTTTCGTTGCACAATTCGAATAAATGTGGCACTTTAAAACACGCTAAATTTTGTTGATGTTTTGCGTATTCAGTTTGTATCGACATATCTCCGACAATACAAGAGCTGCACTTCTGAAACTTGGTACTTCAGTAGAACATGTGACTCCGCGACGGTCTGCAAAGTTTTGTTGCACAATTCGAATAAATGTGGAAGTTATAACCAAAAGCGATATCAACTTTAAAACGCGGTTAATTTTGTTGATGTTTTGCGTATTCAGTTTGTATCGACATATCTCCGGCATTACAAGAGCTGCACTTCTGAAACTTGGTACTTCAGTAGAAAAGGCCTATTCGAGACTGTCTGCAAAGTTTCGTTGCACAATTCGAATAAATGTGGAAGTTATGAACAAAAGCAATATCAACTTTAAAACGCTCAATTTTGTTGATGTTTTGCGTATTCAGTTTGTATCGACATATGTCCGGCAGTACAAGAGCTGCACTTCTGAAACTTGGTACTTCAGTAGAAAAGGCCTATTCGAGACTGTCTGCAAAGTTTCGTTGCACAATTCGAATGAATGTGGAAGTTATAAACAAAAGCGATATCAACTTTAAAACGCGCTAAATTTTGTTGATGTTTTGCGTATTCAGTTTGTATCGACATATCTCCGGCAGTACACGAGCTGCACTTCTGAAACTTGGTACTTCAGTAGAACATGTGTCTCCGCGACGGTCTGCAAAGTTTCGCCGCACAATTCGAATAAATGTGGAAGTTATAAACAAAAGCAATATCAACTTTAAAACGCGCTAAATTTTGTTGATGTTTTGCGTATTCAGTTTGTATCGACATATCTCCGGGAGTACAAGAGCTGCACGTCTGAAACTTAGTACTTCAGTAGAAAAGGCCTATTCGAGCCTGTCTGCAAAGTTTCGTTGCACAATGCGAATTAATGTGGAAGTTATAAACAAAAGCAATATCAACTTTAAAACGCGCTAAATTTTGTTGATGTTTTGCGTATTCAGTTTGTATCGACATATCTCCGGCAGTACAAGAGCTGCACTTCTGAAACTTGGTACTTTAGTAGAACATGTGTCTCCGAGACGGTCTGCAAAGTTTCGTCGCACAATTCGAATAAATGTAGAAGTTATAAACAAAAGCAATATCAACTTTAAAACGCGCTAAATTTTGTTGATGTTTTGCGTATTCAGTTTGTATCGACATATCTCCGGCAGTACAAGAGCTGCACTTCTGAAACTTGGTACATCAGTAGAAAAGGCCTATTCGAGCCTGTCTGCAAAGTTTCGTTGCACAATGCGAATTAATGTGTAAGTTATATACAAAAGCGATATCAACTTTAAAACGCGCTAAATTTTGTTGATGTTTTGCGTATTCAGTTTGTATCGACATATCTCCGGCAGTACAAGAGCTGCACTTCTGAAACTTGGTGCTTCAGTAGAAAAGGCCTATTCGAGCCTGTCTGCAAAGTTTCGTTGCACAATTCGAATTAATGTGGAAGTTATATACAAAAGCGATATCAACTTTAAAACGCGCTAAATTTTGTTGATGTTTTGCGTATTCAGTTTGTATCGACATATCTCCGGCAGTACAAGAGCTGCACTTCTGAAACCTGGTACTTCAGTAGAAAAAGCTTGTTCGAAACTGTCTGCAAAGTTTCGTGCCACAATTCGAATAAATGTGGAAGTTATAAACATAGGCGATATCAACTTTAAAACGCGCTAAATTTTGTTGATGTTTTGCGTATTCAGTTTGTATCGACATATCTCCGGCAGTAAGAGCTGCACTTCTGAAACTTAATACTTCAGTAGAACATGTGACTCCGCGACGGTCTGCAAAGTTTCGTTGCACAATTCGAATAAATGTGGAAGTTATAAACAAAAGCGATATCAACTTTAAAACGCGCTAAATTTTGTTGATGTTTTGCGTATTCAGTTTGTATCGACATATCTCCGGCAGTACAAGAGCTGCACTTCTGAAACTTGGTACTTCAGTAGAAAAGGCCTATTTAAGACTGTCTGCAAAGTTTCGTTGCACAATTCGAATAAATGTGAAAGTTATAAACAAAAGCGATATCAAATTTAAAACGCGCTAAATTTTGTTGATGTTTTGCGTATTCAGTTTGTATCGACATATCTCCGGCAGTACAAGAGCTGCACTTCTGAAACTTGGTACTTCAGTAGAAAAGGCCTATTCGAGACTGTCTGCAAAGTTTCGTTGCACAATTCGAATAAATGTGGAAGTTATAAACAAAAGCGATATCAACTTTAAAACGCGCTAAATTTTGTTGATGTTTTTCGTATTCAGTTTGTATCGACAGATCTCCGGCAGTACAAGAGCTGCACTTCTGAAACTTGGTACTTCAGTAGAAAAGGCCTATCCGCTACTGTCTGGCAAGTTTCGTTGCACAATACGAATAAATGTGGAAGTTATAAACAAAAGCGATATCAACTTTAAAACGCGCTAAATTTTGTTGATGTTTTGCGTATTCAGTTTGTATAAACATATCTCCGGCAGTACAAGAGCTGCACTTCTGAAACTTGGTACTTCAGTAGAAAAGGCATGTTCGAGACTGTCTGCAAAGTTTCGTGCCACAATTCGAATAAATGTGGAAGTTATAAACATAGGCGATATCAACTTTAAAACGCGCTAAATTTTGTTGATGTTTTGCGTATTCAGTTTGTATCGACATATCTCCGGCAGTACAAGAGCTGCACTTCTGAAACTTGGTACTGCAGTAGAAAAGGCCTATTCGAGACTGTCTGCAAAGTTTCGTTGCACAATGCGAATTTATGTGGAAGTTATATACAAAAGCGATATCAACTTTAAAATGCGCTAAATTTTGTTGATTTTTTGCGTATTCAGTTTGTATCGACATATCTCCGGCAGTACAAGAGCTGCACTTCTGAAACCTGGTACTGCAGTAGAAAAGGCCTGTTCGAGACTATCTGCAAAGTTTCGTGCCACAATTCGAATAAATGTGGAAGTTATAAACATAGGCGATATCAACTTTAAAACGCGCTAAATTTTGTTGATGTTTTGCGTATTCAGTTTGTATCGACATATCTCCGACAGTACAAGAGCTGCACTTCTGAATCTTGGTACTTCAGTAGAAAATGTGACTCCGCGACGGTCTGCGAAGTTTCGTTGCACAATTCGAATAAATGTGGAAGTTATAAACAAAAGCGATATCAACTTTAAAACGCGCTAAATTTTGTTGATGTTTTGCGTATTCAGTTTGTATCGACATATCTCCGGCAGTACAAGAGCTGCACTTCTGAAACTTGGTACTTCTGTAGAAAAGGCCTATAAGCTACTGTCTGCCAAGTTTCGTTGCACAATTCGAATAAATGTGGAAGTTATAAACAAAAGCGATATCAACTTTAAAACGCGCTAAATTTTGTTGATGTTTTGCGTATTCCGTTTGTATCGACATATCTCCGGCAGTACAAGAGCTGCACTTCTGAAACTGAGTACTTCAGTAGAAAAGGCCTATCCGCTACTGTCTGCAAAGTTTCGTTGCACAATTCGAATAAATGTGGAAGTTATGAACAAAAGCGATATCAACTTTAAAACGGGCTAAATATTGTTGATGTTTTGCATATTCAGTTTGTATCGACATATCTCCGGCAGTACAATAGCTGCACTTCTGAAACTTGGTACTTCAGTAGAAAAGGCCTATTTGAGACTGTCTGCAAAGTTTCGTTGCACAATTCGAATAAATGTGGAAGTTATAAACAAAAGCGATATCAACTTTAAAACGCGCTAAATTTTGTTGATGTTTTGCGTATTCAGTTTGTATCGACATATCTCCGGCAGTACAAGAGCTGCACTTCTGAAACTTGGTACTTCAGTAGAACATGTGTCTCCGCGACGGTCTGCAAAGTTTCGTCGCACAATTCGAATAAATGTGGAAGTTATAAACAAAAGCAATATCAACTTTAAAACGCGCTAAATTTTGTTGATGTTTTGCGTATTCAGTTTGTATCGACATATCTCCGGCAGTACAAGAGCTGCACTTCTGAAACTTGGTACTTCAGTAGAACATGTGTCTCCGCGACGGTCTGCAAAGTTTCGTCGCACAATTCGAATAAATGTGGAAGTTATAAACAAAAGCAATATCAACTTTAAAACGCGCTAAATTTTGTTGATGTTTTGCGTATTCAGTTTGTATCGATATATCTCCGGCAGTACAAGAGCTGCACTTCTGAAACTTGGTACTTCAGTAGAAAAGGCCTATTCGAGCCTGTCTGCAAAGTTTCGTTGCACAATGCGAATTAATGTGGAAGTTATATACAAAAGCGATATCAACTTTAAAACGCGCTTAATTTTGTTGATGTTTTGCGTATTCAGTTTGTATCGACATATCTCCGGCAGTACAAGAGCTGCACTTCTGAAACTTGGTACTTCAGTAGAAAAGGCCTATTCGAGCCTGTCTGCAAAGTTTCGTTGCACAATGCGAATTAATGTGGAAGTTATATACAAAAGCGATATCAACTTTAAAACGCGCTAAATTTTGTTGATGTTTTGCGTATTCAGTTTGTATCGACATATCTCCGGCAGTACAAGAGCTGCACTTCTGAAACCTGGTACTTCAGTAGAAAAGGCCTGTTCGAGCTTGTCTGCAAAGTTTCGTGCCACAATTCGAATAAATGTGGAAGTTATAAACATAGGCGATATCAACTTTAAAACACGCTAAATTTTGTTGATGTTTTGCGTATTCAGTTTGTATCGACATATCTCCGACAGTACAAGAGCTGCACTTCTGAAACTTGGTACTTCAGTAGAACATGTGACTCCGCGACGGTCTGCAAAGTCTCGTTGCACAATTCGAATAAATGTAGAAGTTATAACCAAAAGCGATATCAACTTTAAAACGCGCTTAATTTTGTTGATGTTTTGCGTATTCAGTTTGTATCGACATATCTCCGGCAGTACAATAGCTGCACTTCTGAAACTTGGTACTTTAGTAGAAAAGGCCTATTCGAGACTGTCTGCAAAGTTTCGTAGCACAATTCGAATAAATGTGGAAGTTATAAACAAAAGCGATATCAACTTTAAAACGCGCTAAATTTTGTTGATGTTTTGCGTATTCAGTTTGTATCGACATATCTCCGGCAGTACAAGAGCTGCACTTCTGAAACTTGGTACTTCAGTAGAAAAGGCCTATTTGAGCCTGTCTGCAAAGTTTCGTTGCACAATTCGAATAAATGTGGAAGTTATAAACAAAAGCGATATCAACTTTAAAACGCGCTAAATTATGTTGATGTTTTGCGTATTCAGTTTGTATCGACATATCTCCGGCAGTACAAGAGCTGCACTTCTGAAACCTGGTACTTCAGTAGAAAAAGCCTGTTCGAGACTGTCTGCAAAGTTTCGTGCCACAATTCGAATAAATGTGGAAGTTATAAACATAGGCGATATCAACTTTAAAACGCGCTAAATTTTGTTGATGTTTTGCGTATTCAGTTTGTATCGACATATTTCCGGCAGTAAGAGCTGCACTTCTGAAACTTGGTACTTCAGTAGAACATGTGACTCCGCGACGGTCTGCAAAGTTTCGTTGCACAATTCGAATAAATGTGGAAGTTATAAACAAAAGCGATATCAACTTTAAAACGCGCTAAATTTTGTTGATGTTTTGCGTATTCAGTTTGTATCGACATATCTCCGGCAGTACAAGAGCTGCACTTCTGAAACTTGGTACTTCAGTAGAAAAGGCCTATTTAAGACTGTCTGCAAAGTTTCGTTGCACAATTCGAATAAATGTGAAAGTTATAAACAAAAGCGATATCAAATTTAAAACGCGCTAAATTTTGTTGATGTTTTGCGTATTCAGTTTGTATCGACATATCTCCGGCAGTACAAGAGCTGCACTTCTGAAACTTGGTACTTCAGTAGAAAAGGCCTATTCGAGACTGTCTGCAAAGTTTCGTTGCACAATTCGAATAAATGTGGAAGTTATAAACAAAAGCGATATCAACTTTAAAACGCGCTAAATTTTGTTGATGTTTTTCGTATTCAGTTTGTATCGACAGATCTCCGGCAGTACAAGAGCTGCACTTCTGAAACTTGGTACTTCAGTAGAAAAGGCCTATCCGCTACTGTCTGGCAAGTTTCGTTGCACAATTCGAATAAATGTGGAAGTTATAAACAAAAGCGATATCAACTTTAAAACGCGCTAAATTTTGTTGATGTTTTGCGTATTCAGTTTGTATAAACATATCTCCGGCAGTACAAGACCTGCACTTCTGAAACTTGGTACTTCAGTAGAAAAGGCCTGTTCGAGACTGTCTGCAAAGTTTCGTGCCACAATTCGAATAAATGTGGAAGTTATAAACATAGGCGATATCAACTTTAAAACGCGCTAAATTTTGTTGATGTTTTGCGTATTCAGTTTGTATCGACATATCTCCGGCAGTACAAGAGCTGCACTTCTGAAACTTGGTACTGCAGTAGAAAAGGCCTATTCGAGACTGTCTGCAAAGTTTCGTTGCACAATGCGAATTAATGTGGAAGATCTATACAAAAGCGATATCAACTTTAAAATGCGCTAAATTTTGTTGATTTTTTGCGTATTCAGTTTGTATCGACATATCTCCGGCAGTACAAGAGCTGCACTTCTGAAACCTGGTACTTCAGTAGAAAAGCCCTGTTCGAGACTATCTGCAAAGTTTCGTGCCACAATTCGAATAAATGTGGAAGTTATAAACATAGGCGATATCAACTTTAAAACGCGCTAAATTTTGTTGATGTTTTGCGTATTCAGTTTGTATCGACATATCTCCGACAGTACAAGAGCTGCACTTCTGAATCTTGGTACTTCAGTAGAAAATGTGACTCCGCGACGGTCTGCGAAGTTTCGTTGCACAATTCGAATAAATGTGGAAGTTATAAACAAAAGCGATATCAACTTTAAAACGCGCTAAATTTTGTTGATGTTTTGCGTATTCCGTTTGTATCGACATATCTCCGGCAGTACAAGACCTTCACTTCTGAAACTTGGTACTTCAGTAGAAAAGGCCTATCCGCTACTGTCTGCAAAGTTTCGTTGCACAATTCGAATAAATGTGGAAGTTATGAACAAAAGCGATATCAACTTTAAAACGCGCTAAATATTGTTGATGTTTTGCATATTCAGTTTGTATCGACATATCTCCGACAGTACAAGAGCTGCACTTCTGAAACTTTGTACTTCAGTAGAACATGTGACTCCGCGACGGTCTGCAAAGTCTCGTTGCACAATTCGAATAAATGTAGAAGTTATAACCAAAAGCGATATCAACTTTAAAACGCGCTTAATTTTGTTGATGTTTTGCGTATTCAGTTTGTATCGACATATCTCCGGCAGTACAATAGCTGCACTTCTGAAACTTGGTACTTTAGTAGAAAAGGCCTATTCGAGACTGTCTGCAAAGTTTCGTAGCACAATTCGAATAAATGTGGAAGTTATAAACAAAAGCGATATCAACTTTAAAACGCGCTAAATTTTGTTGATGTTTTGCGTATTCAGTTTGTATCGACATATCTCCGGCAGTACAAGAGCTGCACTTCTGAAACTTGGTACTTCAGTAGAAAAGGCCTATTTGAGCCTGTCTGCAAAGTTTCGTTGCACAATTCGAATAAATGTGGAAGTTATAAACAAAAGCGATATCAACTTTAAAACGCGCTAAATTATGTTGATGTTTTGCGTATTCAGTTTGTATCGACATATCTCCGGCAGTACAAGAGCTGCACTTCTGAAACCTGGTACTTCAGTAGAAAAAGCCTGTTCGAGACTGTCTGCAAAGTTTCGTGCCACAATTCGAATAAATGTGGAAGTTATAAACATAGGCGATATCAACTTTAAAACGCGCTAAATTTTGTTGATGTTTTGCGTATTCAGTTTGTATCGACATATCTCCGGCAGTAAGAGCTGCACTTCTGAAACTTGGTACTTCAGTAGAACATGTGACTCACCGACGGTCTGCAAAGTTTCGTTGCACAATTCGAATAAATGTGGAAGTTATAAACAAAAGCGATATCAACTTTAAAACGCGCTAAATTTTGTTGATGTTTTGCGTATTCAGTTTGTATCGACATATCTCCGGCAGTACAAGAGCTGCACTTCTGAAACTTGGTACTTCAGTAGAAAAGGCCTATGTAAGACTGTCTGCAAAGTTTCGTTGCACAATTCGAATAAATGTGAAAGTTATAAACAAAAGCGATATCAAATTTAAAACGCGCTAAATTTTGTTGATGTTTTGCGTATTCAGTTTGTATCGACATATCTCCGGCAGTACAAGAGCTGCACTTCTGAAACTTGGTACTTCAGTAGAAAAGGCCTATTCGAGACTGTCTGCAAAGTTTCGTTGCACAATTCGAATAAATGTGAAAGTTATAAACAAAAGCGATATCAACTTTAAAACGCGCTAAATTTTGTTGATGTTTTTCGTATTCAGTTTGTATCGACAGATCTCCGGCAGTACAAGAGCTGCCCTTCTGAAACTTGGTACTTCAGTTGAAAAGGCCTATCCGCTACTGTCTGGCAAGTTTCGTTGCACAATGCGAATTAATGTGGAAGATCTATACAAAAGCGATATCAACTTTAAAATGCGCTAAATTTTGTTGATTTTTTGCGTATTCAGTTTGTATCGACATATCTCCGGCAGTACAAGAGCTGCACTTCTGAAACCTGGTACTTCAGTAGAAAAGGCCTGTTCGAGACTATCTGCAAAGTTTCGTGCCACAATTCGAATAAATGTGGAAGTTATGAACAAAAGCGATATCAACTTTAAAACGCGCTAAATATTGTTGATGTTTTGCATATTCAGTTTGTATCGACATATCTCCGGCAGTACAATAGCTGCACTTCTGAAACTTGGTACTTCAGTAGAAAGGCCTATTTGAGACTGTCTGCAAAGTTTCGTTGCACAATTCGAATAAATGTGGAAGTTATAAACAAAAGCGATATCAACTTTAAAACGCGCTAAATTTTGTTGATGTTTTGCGTATTCAGTTTGTATCGACATATCTCCGGCAGTACAAGAGCTGCACTTCTGAAACTTGGTACTTCAGTAGAACATGTGTCTCCGCGACGGTCTGCAAAGTTTCGTCGCACAATTCGAATAAATGTGGAAGTTATAAACAAAAGCAATATCAACTTTAAAACGCGCTAAATTTTGTTGATGTTTTGCGTATTCAGTTTGTATCGACATATCTCCGGCAGTACAAGAGCTGTACTTCTGAAACTTGGTACTTCAGTAGAACATGTGTCTCCGCGACGGTCTACAAAGTTTCGTCGCACAATTCGCATAAATGTGGAAGTTATAAACAAAAGCAATATCAACTTTAAAACGCGCTAAATTTTGTTGATGTTTTGCGTATTCAGTTTGTATCGACATATCTCCGGCAGTACAAGAGCTGCACTTCTGAAACTTGGTACTTCAGTAGAAAAGGCCTATTCGAGCCTGTCTGCAAAGTTTCGTTGCACAATGCGAATTAATGTGGAAGTTATATACAAAAGCGATATCAACTTTAAAACGCGCTTAATTTTGTTGATGTTTTGCGTATTCAGTTTGTATCGACATATCTCCGGCAGTACAAGAGCTGCACTTCTGAAACTTGGTACTTTAGTAGAAAAGGCCTATTCGAGACTGTCTGCAAAGTTTCGTAGCACAATTCGAATAAATGTGGAAGTTATAAACAAAAGCGATATCAACTTTAAAACGCGCTAAATTTTGTTGATGTTTTGCGTATTCAGTTTGTATCGACATATCTCCGGCAGTACAAGAGCTGCACTTCTGAAACTTGGTACTTCAGTAGAAAAGGACTATTTGAGCCTGTCTGCAAAGTTTCGTTGCACAATTCGAATAAATGTGGAAGTTATAAACAAAAGCGATATCAACTTTAAAACGCGCTAAATTTTGTTGATGTTTTGCGTATTCAGTTTGTATCGACATATCTCCGGCAGTACAAGAGCTGCACTTCTGAAACCTGGTACTTCAGTAGAAAAAGCCTGTTCGAGACTGTCTGCAAAGTTTCGTGCCACAATTCGAATAAATGTGGAAGTTATAAACATAGGCGATATCAACTTTAAAACGCGCTAAATTTTGTTGATGTTTTGCGTATTCAGTTTGTATCGACATATCTCCGGCAGTAAGAGCTGCACTTCTGAAACTTGGTACTTCAGTAGAACATGTGACTCCGCGACGGTCTGCAAAGTTTCGTTGCACAATTCGAATAAATGTGGAAGTTATAAACTAAAGCGATATCAACTTTAAAACGCGCTAAATTTTGTTGATGTTTTGCGTATTCAGTTTGTATCGACATATCTCCGGCAGTACAAGAGCTGCACTTCTGAAACTTGGTACTTCAGTAGAAAAGGCCTATTTAAGACTGTCTGCAAAGTTTCGTTGCACAATTCGAATAAATGTGAAAGTTATAAACAAAAGCGATATCAAATTTAAAACGCGCTAAATTTTGTTGATGTTTTGCGTATTCAGTTTGTATCGACATATCTCCGGCAGTACAAGAGCTGCACTTCTGAAACTTGGTACTTCAGTAGAAAAGGCCTATTCGAGACTGTCTGCAAAGTTTCGTTGCACAATTCGAATAAATGTGGAAGTTATAAACAAAAGCGATATCAACTTTAAAACGCGCTAAATTTTGTTGATGTTTTTCGTATTCAGTTTGTATCGACAGATCTCCGGCAGTACAAGAGCTGCACTTCTGAAACTTGGTACTTCAGTAGAAAAGGCCTATCCGCTACTGTCTGGCAAGTTTCGTTGCACAATTCGAATAAATGTGGAAGTTATAAACAAAAGCGATATCAACTTTAAAACGCGCTAAATTTTGTTGATGTTTTGCGTATTCAGTTTGTATAAACATATCTCCGGCAGTACAAGACCTGCACTTCTGAAACTTGGTACTTCAGTAGAAAAGGCCTGTTCGAGACTGTCTGCAAAGTTTCGTGCCACAATTCGAATAAATGTGGAAGTTATAAACATAGGCGATATCAACTTTAAAACGCGCTAAATTTTGTTGATGTTTTGCGTATTCAGTTTGTATCGACATATCTCCGGCAGTACAAGAGCTGCACTTCTGAAACTTGGTACTGCAGTAGAAAAGGCCTATTTGAGACTGTCTGCAAAGTTTCGTTGCACAATGCGAATTAATGTGGAAGATTTATACAAAAGCGATATCAACTTTAAAATGCGCTAAATTTTGTTGATTTTTTGCGTATTCAGTTTGTATCGACATATCTCCGGCAGTACAAGAGCTGCACTTCTGAAACCTGGTACTTCAGTAGAAAAGGCCTGTTCGAGACTATCTGCAAAGTTTCGTGCCACAATTCGAATAAATGTGGAAGTTATAAACATAGGCGATATCAACTTTAAAACGCGCTAAATTTTGTTGATGTTTTGCGTATTCAGTTTGTATCGACATATCTCCGACAGTACAAGAGCTGCACTTCTGAATCTTGGTACTTCAGTAGAAAATGTGACTCCGCGACGGTCTGCGAAGTTTCGTTGCACAATTCGAATAAATGTGGAAGTTATAAACAAAAGCGATATCAACTTTAAAACGCGCTAAATTTTGTTGATGTTTTGCGTATTCCGTTTGTATCGACATATCTCCGGCAGTACAAGACCTTCACTTCTGAAACTTGGTACTTCAGTAGAAAAGGCCTATCCGCTACTGTCTGCAAAGTTTCGTTGCACAATTCGAATAAATGTGGAAGTTATGAACAAAAGCGATATCAACTTTGAAAGTCGCAAAATATTGTTGATGTTTTGCATATTCAGTTTGTATCGACATATCTCCGGCAATACAATAGCTGCACTTCTGAAACTTGGTACTTCAGTAGAAAAGGCCTATTTGAGACTGTCTGCAAAGTCTCGTTGCACAATTCGAATAAATGTGGAAGTTATAAACAAAAGCGATATCAACTTTAAAACGCGCTAAATTTTGTTGATGTTTTGCGTATTCAGTTTGTATCGACATATCTCCGGCAGTACAAGAGCTGCACTTCTGAAACTTGGTACTTCAGTAGAACATGTGTCTCCGCGACGGTCTGCAAAGTTTCGTCGCACAATTCGAATAAATGTGGAAGTTATAAACAAAAGCAATATCAACTTTAAAACGCGCTAAATTTTGTTGATGTTTTGCGTATTCAGTTTGTATCGACATATCTCCGGCAGTACAAGAGCTGCACTTCTGAAACTTGGTACTTCAGTAGAACATGTGTCTCCGCGACGGTCTGCAAAGTTTCGTCGCACAATTCGAATAAATGTGGAAGTTATAAACAAAAGCAATATCAACTTTAAAACGCGCTAAATTTTGTTGATGTTTTGCGTATTCAGTTTGTATCGACATATCTCCGGCAGTACAAGAGCTGCACTTCTGAAACTTGGTACTTCAGTAGAAAAGGCCTATTCGAGCCTGTCTGCAAAGTTTCGTTGCACAATGCGAATTAATGTGGAAGTTATATACAAAAGCGATATCAACTTTAAAACGCGCTTAATTTTGTTGATGTTTTGCGTATTCAGTTTGTATCGACATATCTCCGGCAGTACAAGAGCTGCACTTCTGAAACTTGGTACTTCAGTAGAAAAGGCCTATTCGAGCCTGTCTGCAAAGTTTCGTTGCACAATGCGAATTAATGTGGAAGTTATATACAAAAGCGATATCAACTTTAAAACGCGCTAAATTTTGTTGATGTTTTGCGTATTCAGTTTGTATCGACATATCTCCGGCAGTACAAGAGCTGCACTTCTGAAACCTGGTACTTCAGTAGAAAAGGCCTGTTCGAGACTGTCTGCAAAGTTTCGTGCCACAATTCGAATAAATGTGGAAGTTATAAACATAGGCGATATCAACTTTAAAACACGCTAAATTTTGTTGATGTTTTGCGTATTCAGTTTGTATCGACATATCTCCGACAGTACAAGAGCTGCACTTCTGAAACTTGGTACTTCAGTAGAAAAGGCCTATTTGAGACTGTCTGCAAACTTTCGTTGCACAATTCGAATAAATGTGGAAGTTATAAACAAAAGCGATATCAACTTTAAAACGCGCTAAATTTTGTTGATGTTTTGCGTATTCAGTTTGTATCGACATATCTCCGGCAGTACAAGAGCTGCACTTCTGAAACTTGGTACTTTAGTAGTAAAAGCATATTCGAGACTGTCTGCAAAGTTTCGTGGCACAATTCGAATAAATGTGGAAGTTATAAACAAAAGCGATATCAACTTTAAAACGCGCTAAATTTTGTTGATGTTTTTCGTATTCAGTTTGTATCGACAGATCTCCGGCAGTACAAGAGCTGCACTTCTGAAACTTGGTACTTCAGTAGAAAAGGCCTATCCGCTACTGTCTGGCAAGTTTCGTTGCACAATTCGAATAAATGTGGAAGTTATAAACAAAAGCGATATCAACTTTAAAACGCGCTAAATTTTGTTGATGTTTTGCGTATTCAGTTTGTATCGACATATCTCCGGCAGTACAAGAGCTGCACTTCTGAAACTTGGTACTTCAGTAGAAAAGGCCTGTTCGAGACTGTCTGCAAAGTTTCGTGCCACAATTCGAATAAATGTGGAAGTTATAAACATAGGCGATATCAACTTTAAAACGCGCTAAATTTTGTTGATGTTTTGCGTATTCAGTTTGTATCGACATATCTCCGGCAGTACAAGAGCTGCACTTCTGAAACTTGGTACTGCAGTAGAAAAGGCCTATTCGAGACTGTCTGCAAAGTTTCGTTGCACAATGCGAATTAATGTGGAAGATCTATACAAAAGCGATATCAACTTTAAAATGCGCTAAATTTTGTTGATTTTTTGCGTATTCAGTTTGTATCGACATATCTCCGGCAGTACAAGAGCTGCACTTCTGAAACCTGGTACTTCAGTAGAAAAGGCCTGTTCGAGACTATCTGCAAAGTTTCGTGCCACAATTCGAATAAATGTGGAAGTTATAAACATAGGCGGTATCAACTTTAAAACGCGCTAAATTTTGTTGATGTTTTGCGTATTCAGTTTGTATCGACATATCTCCGACAGTACAAGAGCTGCACTTCTGAATCTTGGTACTTCAGTAGTAAATGTGACTCCGCGACGGTCTGCGAAGTTTCGTTGCACAATTCGAATAAATGTGGAAGTTATAAACAAAAGCGATATCAACTTTAAAACGCGCTAAATTTTGTTGATGTTTTGCGTATTCCGTTTGTATCGACATATCTCCGGCAGTACAAGACCTTCACTTCTGAAACTTGGTACTTCAGTAGAAAAGGCCTATCCGCTACTGTCTGCAAAGTTTCGTTGCACAATTCGAATAAATGTGGAAGTTATGAACAAAAGCGATATCAACTTTAAAACGCGCTAAATATTGTTGATGTTTTGCATATTCAGTTTGTATCGACATATCTCCGGCAGTACAATAGCTGCACTTCTGAAACTTGGTACTTCAGTAGAAAAGGCCTATTTGAGACTGTCTGCAAAGTTTCGTTGCACAATTCGAATAAATGTGGAAGTTATAAACAAAAGCGATATCAACTTTAAAACGCGCTAAATTTTGTTGATGTTTTGCGTATTCAGTTTGTATCGACATATCTCCGGCAGTACAAGAGCTGCACTTCTGAAACTTGGTACTTCAGTAGAACATGTGTCTCCGCGACGGTCTGCAAAGTTTCGTCGCACAATTCGAATAAATGTGGAAGTTATAAACAAAAGCAATATCAACTTTAAAACGCGCTAAATTTTGTTGATGTTTTGCGTATTCAGTTTGTATCGACATATCTCCGGCAGTACAAGAGCTGCACTTCTGAAACTTTGTACTTCAGTAGAACATGTGCTTCCGCGACGGTCTGCAAAGTTTCGTCGCACAATTCGAATAAATGTGGAAGTTATAAACAAAAGCAATATCAACTTTAAAACGCACTAAATTTTGTTGATGTTTTGCGTATTCAGTTTGTATCGACATATCTCCGGCAGTACAAGAGCTGCACTTCTGAAAATTGGTACTTCAGTAGAAAAGGCCTATTCGAGCCTGTCTGCAAAGTTTCGTTGCACAATGCGAATTAATGTGGAAGTTATATACAAAAGCGATATCAACTTTAAAACGCGCTTAATTTTGTTGATGTTTTGCGTATTCCGTTTGTATCGACATATCTCCGGCAGTACAAGAGCTGCACTTCTGAAACTTGGTACTTCAGTAGAAAAGGCCTATTCGAGACTGTCTGCAAAGTTTCGTTGCACAATGCGAATTAATGTGGAAGTTATATACAAAAGCGATATCAACTTTAAAACGCGCTAAATTTTGTTGATGTTTTGCGTATTCAGTTTGTATCGACATATCTCCGGCAGTACAAGAGCTGCACTTCTGAAACCTGGTACTTCAGTAGAAAAGGCCTGTTCGAGACTGTCTGCAAAGTTTCGTGCCACAATTCGAATAAATGTGGAAGTTATAAACATAGGCGATATCAACTTTAAAACACGCTAAATTTTGTTGATGTTTTGCGTATTCAGTTTGTATCGACATATCTCCGACAGTACAAGAGCTGCACTTCTGAAACTTGGTACTTCAGTAGAAAAGGCCTATTTGAGACTGTCTGCAAACTTTCGTTGCACAATTCGAATAAATGTGGAAGTTATAAACAAAAGCGATATCAACTTTAAAACGCGCTAAATTTTGTTGATGTTTTGCGTATTCAGTTTGTATCGACATATCTCCGGCAGTACAAGAGCTGCACTTCTGAAACTTGGTACTTTAGTAGTAAAGGCATATTCGAGACTGTCTGCAAAGTTTCGTGGCACAATTCGAATAAATGTGGAAGTTATAAACAAAAGCGATATCAACTTTAAAACGCGCTAAATTTTGTTGATGTTTTGCGTATTCCGTTTGTATCGACATATCTCCGGCAGTACAAGACCTTCACTTCTGAAACTTGGTACTTCAGTAGAAAAGTCCTATCCGCTACTGTCTGCAAAGTTTCGTTGCACAATTCGAATAAATGTGGAAGTTATGAACAAAAGCGATATCAACTTTAAAACGCGCTAAATATTGTGGATGTTTTGCATATTCAGTTTGTATCGACATATCTCCGGCAGTACAATAGCTGCACTTCTGAAACTTGGTACTTCAGTAGAAAAGGCCTATTCGAGACTGTCTGCAAAGTTTCGTTGCACAATTCGAATAAATGTGGAAGTTATAAACAAAAGCGATATCAACTTTAAAACGCGCTAAATTTTGTTGATGTTTTGCGTATTCAGTTTGTATCGACATATCTCCGGCAGTACAAGAGCTGCACTTCTGAAACTTGGTACTTCAGTAGAACATGTGTCTCCGCGACGGTCTGCAAAGTTTCGTCGCACAATTCGAATAAATGTGGAAGTTATAAACAAAAGCAATATCAACTTTAAAACGCGCTAAATTTTGTTGATGTTTTGCGTATTCAGTTTGTATCGACATATCTCCGGCAGTACAAGAGCTGCACTTCTGAAACTTGGTACTTCAGTAGAACATGTGTCTCCGCGACGGTCTGCAAAGTTTCGTCGCACAATTCGAATAAATGTGGAAGTTATAAACAAAAGCAATATCAACTTTAAAACGCGCTAAATTTTGTTGATGTTTTGCGTATTCAGTTTGTATCGACATATCTCCGGCAGTACAAGAGCTGCACTTCTGAAACTTGGTACTTCAGTAGAAAAGGCCTATTCGAGCCTGTCTGCAAAGTTTCGTTGCACAATGCGAATTAATGTGGAAGTTATATACAAAAGCGATATCAACTTTAAAACGCGCTTAATTTTGTTGATGTTTTGCGTATTCCGTTTGTATCGACATATCTCCGGCAGTACAAGAGCTGCACTTCTGAAACTTGGTACTTCAGTAGAAAAGGCCTATTCGAGACTGTCTGCAAAGTTTCGTTGCACAATGCGAATTAATGTGGAAGTTATATACAAAAGCGATATCAACTTTAAAACGCGCTAAATTTTGTTGATGTTTTGCGTATTCAGTTTGTATCGACATATCTCCGGCAGTACAAGAGCTGCACTTCTGAAACCTGGTACTTCAGTAGAAAAGGCCTGTTCGAGACTGTCTGCAAAGTTTCGTGCCACAATTCGAATAAATGTGGAAGTTATAAACATAGGCGATATCAACTTTAAAACACGCTAAATTTTGTTGATGTTTTGCGTATTCAGTTTGTATCGACATATCTCCGACAGTACAAGAGCTGCACTTCTGAAACTTGGTACTTCAGTAGAAAAGGCCTATTTGAGACTGTCTGCAAACTTTCGTTGCACAATTCGAATAAATGTGGAAGTTATAAACAAAAGCGATATCAACTTTAAAACGCGCTAAATTTTGTTGATGTTTTGCGTATTCAGTTTGTATCGACATATCTCCGGCAGTACAAGAGCTGCACTTCTGAAACTTGGTACTTTAGTAGTAAAGGCATATTCGAGACTCTCTGCAAAGTTTCGTGGCACAATTCGAATAAATGTGGAAGTTATAAACAAAAGCGATATCAACTTTAAAACGCGCTAAATTTTGTTGATGTTTTGCGTATTCAGTTTGTATCGACATATCTCCGGCAGTACAAGAGCTGCACTTCTGAAACTTGGTACTTCAGTAGAACATGTGTCTCCGCGACGGTCTGCAAAGTTTCGTCGCACAATTCGAATAAATGTGGAAGTTATAAACAAAAGCAATATCAACTTTAAAACGCGCTAAATTTTGTTGATGTTTTGCGTATTCAGTTTGTATCGACATATCTCCGGCAGTACAAGAGCTGCACTTCTGAAACTTTGTACTTCAGTAGAACATGTGTCTCCGCGACGGTCTGCAAAGTTTCGTTGCACAATTCGAATAAATGTAGAAGTTATAACCAAAAGCGATATCAACTTTAAAACGCGCTTAATTTTGTTGATGTTTTGCGTATTCAGTTTGTATCGACATATTTCCGGCAGTACAAGAGCTGCACTTCTGAAACTTGGTACTTTAGTAGAAAAGGCCTATCCGCTACTGTCTGCCAAGTTTCGTTGCACAATTCGAATAAATGTGGAAGTTATAAACAAAAGCGATATCAACTTTAAAACGCGCTAAATTTTGTTGATTTTTTGCGTATTCCGTTTGTATCGACATATCTCCAGCAGTACAAGAGCTGCACTTCTGAAACTTGGTACTTCAGTAGAAAAGGCCTATCTGCTTCTGTCTGCAAAGTTTCGTTGCACAATTCGAATAAATGTGGAAGTTATGAACAAAAGCGATATCAACTTTAAAACGCGCTAAATTTTGTTGATATTTTGCGTATTCAGTTTGTATCGACATATCTCCGGCAGTACAAGAGCTGCACTTCTGAAACTTGGTACTTCAGTAGAAAAGGCCTATTCGAGCCTGTCTGCAAAGTTTCGTTGCGCAATGAAAATTAATGTGGAAGTTATATACAAAAGCGATATCAACTTTAAAACGCGCTAAATTTTGTTGATATTTTGCGTATTCAGTTTGTATCGACATATCTCCGGCAGTACAAGAGCTGCACTTCTGAAACCTGGTACTTCAGTAGAAAAGGCCTGTTCGAGACTGTCTGCAAAGTTTCGTGCCACAATTCGAATAAATGTGGAAGTTATAAACATAGGCGATATCAACTTTAAAACGCGCTAAATTTTGTTGATGTTTTGCGTATTCCGTTTGTATCGACATATCTCTAGCAGTACAAGAGCTGCACTTCTGAAACCTGGTACTTCAGTAGAAAAGGCCTATTCGAGCCTGTCTGCAAAGTTTCGTTGCACAAGTCGAATAAATGTGGAAGTTATGAACAAAAGCGATATCAACTTTAAAACGCGCTAGATTTTGTTGATATTTTGCGTATTCAGTTTGTATCGACATATCTCCGGCAGTACAAGAGCTGCACTTCTGAAACTTGGTACTTCAGTAGAACATGTGTCTCCGCGACGGTCTGCAAAGTTTCGTCGCACACGTCGAATAAATGTGGAAGTTATAAACAAAAGCAATATCAACTTTAAAACGCGCTAAATTTTGTTGATGTTTTGCGTATTCAGTTTGTATCGACATATCTCCGGCAGTACAAGAGCTGCACTTCTGAAACTTGGTACTTCAGTAGAACATGTGTCTCCGCGACGGTCTGCAAAGTTTCGTCGCACAATTCGAATAAATGTAGAAGTTATAACCAAAAGCGATATCAACTTTAAAACGCGCTTAATTTTGTTGATGTTTTGCGTATTCAGTTTGTATCGACATATTTCCGGCAGTACAAGAGCTGCACTTCTGAAACTTGGTACTTTAGTAGAAAAGGCCTATTTGAGACTGTCTGCAAAGTTTCGTTGCACAATTCGAATAAATGTGGAAGTTATAAACAAAAGCGATATCAACTTTAAAACGCGCTAAATTTTGTTGATATTTTGCGTATTCAGTTTGTATCGACATATCTCCGGCAGTACAAGAGCTGCACTTCTGAGACTTGGTACTTCAGTAGAAAAGGCCTATCCGCTACTGTCTGCCAAGTTTCGTTGCACAATTCGAATAAATGTGGAAGTTATAAACAAAAGCGATATCAACTTTAAAACGCGCTAAATTTTGTTGATTTTTTGCGTATTCCGTTTGTATCGACATATCTCCAGCAGTACAAGAGCTGCACTTCTTAAACTTGGTACTTCAGTAGAAAAGGCCTATCTGCTTCTGTCTGCAAAGTTTCGTTGCACAATTCGAATAAATGTGGAAGTTATGAACAAAAGCGATATCAACTTTAAAACGCGCTAAATTTTGTTGATATTTTGCGTATTCAGTTTGTATCGACATATCTCCGGCAGTACAAGAGCTGCACTTCTGAAACTTGGTACTTCAGTAGAACAGGCCTATTCGAGCCTGTCTGCAAAGTTTCGTTGCGCAATGAAAATTAATGTGGAAGTTATATACAAAAGCGATATCAACTTTAAAACGCGCTAAATTTTGTTGATGTTTTGCGTATTCAGTTTGTATCGACATATCTCCGGCAGTACAAGAGCTGCACTTCTGAAACCTGGTACTTCAGTAGAAAAGGCCTGTTCGAGACTGTCTGCAAAGTTTCGTGCCACAATTCGAATAAATGTGGAAGTTATAAACATAGGCGATATCAACTTTAAAACGCGCTAAATTTTGTTGATGTTTTGCGTATTCCGTTTGTATCGACATATCTCTAGCAGTACCAGAGCTGCACTTCTGAAACCTGGTACTTCAGTAGAAAAGGCCTATTCGAGCCTGTCTGCAAAGTTTCGTTGCACAAGTCGAATAAATGTGGAAGTTATGAACAAAAGCGATATCAACTTTAAAACGCGCTAGATTTTGTTGATATTTTGCGTATTCAGTTTGTATCGACATATCTCCGGCAGTACAAGAGCTGCACTTCTGAAACTTGGTACTTCAGTAGAACATGTGTCTCCGCGACGGTCTGCAAAGTTTCGTCGCACAATTCGAATAAATGTGGAAGTTATAAACAAAAGCAATATCAACTTTAAAACGCGCTAAATTTTGTTGAGGTTTTGCGTATTCAGTTTGTATCGACATATCTCCGGCAGTACAAGAGCTGCAGTTCTGAAACTTGGTACTTCAGTAGAACATGTGTCTCCGCGACGGTCTGCAAAGTTTCGTCGCACAATTCGAATAAATGTGGAAGTTATAAACTAAAGCAATATCAACTTTAAAACGCGCTAAATTTTGTTGATGTTTTGCGTATTCAGTTTGTATCGACATATCTCCGCCAGTCCAAGAGCTGCACTTCTGAAACTTGGTACTTCAGTAGAAAAGGCCTATTCGAGACTGTCTGCAAAGTTTCGTTGCACAATGCGAATTAATGTGGAAGTTATATACAAAAGCGATATCAACTTTAAAACGCGCTTTATTTTGTTGATGTTTTGCGTATTCAGTTTGTATCGACATATCTCCGGCAGTACAAGAGCTGCACTTCTGAAACTTGGTACTTCAGTAGAAAAGGCCTATTCGAGCCTGTCTGCAAAGTTTCGTTGCACAATGCGAATTAATGTGGAAGTTATATACAAAAGCGATATCAACTTTAAAACGCGCTAAATTTTGTTGATGTTTTGCGTATTCAGTTTGTATCCACATATCTCCGGCAGTACAACAGCTGCACTTCTGAAACCTGGTACTTCAGTAGAAAAGGCTTGTTCGAGACTGTCTGCAAAGTTTCGTGCCACAATTCGAATAAATGTGGAAGTTATAAACATAGGCGATATCAACTTTAAAACACGCTAAATTTTGTTGATGTTTTGCGTATTCAGTTTGTATCGACATATCTCCGACAGTACTAGAGCTGCACTTCTGAAACTTGGTACTTCAGTAGAACATGTGACTCTGCGACGGTCTGCAAAGTTTCGTTGCACAATTCGAATAAATGTGGAAGTTATAACCAAAAGCGATATCAACTTTCAAACGCGCTTAATTTTGTTGATGTTTTGCGTATTCAGTTTGTATCGACATATCTCCGGCAGTACAAGAGCTGCACTTCTGAAACTTGGTACTTCAGTAGAAAAGGCCTATTGTAGACTGTCTGCAAAGTTTCGTTGCACAATTCGAATAAATGTGGAAGTTATAAACAAAAGCGATATCAACTTTAAAACGCGCTAAATTTTGTTGATATTTTGCGTATTCAGTTAGTATCGACATATTTCCGGCAGTACAAAGGCTGCACTTCTGAAACTTGGTACTTCAGTTGAAAAGGCCTATTCGAGACTGTCTGCAAAGTTTCGTTGCACAATTCGAATAAATGTGGAAGTTATAAACAAAAGCGATATCAACTTTAAAACGCGCTAAATTTTGTTGATGTTTTGCGTATTCAGTTTGTATCGACATATCTCCGGCAGTACAAGAGCTGCACTTCTGAGACTTGGTACTTCAGTAGAAAAGGCCTATCCGCTACTGTCTGCCAAGTTTCGTTGCACAATTCGAATAAATGTGGAAGTTATAAACAAAAGCGATATCAACTTTAAAACGCGCTAAATTTTGTTGATGTTTTGCGTATTCCGTTTGTATCGACATATCTCCAGCAGTACAAGAGCTGCACTTCTGAAACTTGGTACTTCAGTAGAAAAGGCCTATCTGCTACTGTCTGCAAAGTTTCGTTGCACAATTCGAATAAATGTGGAAGTTATGAACAAAAGCGATATCAACTTTAAAACGCGCTAAATTTTGTTGATATTTTGCGTATTAAGTTTGTATCGACATATCTCCGGCAGTACAAATGCTGCACATCTGAAACTTTGTACTTCAGTAGAAAAGGCTGATTCGAGACTGTCTGCAAAGTTTCGTTGCACAATTCGAATAAATGTGGAAGTTATGAACAAAAGCGATATCAACTTTAAAACGCGCAAAATTTTGTTGATGTTTTGCGTATTTAGTTTGTATCGACATATCTCCGGCAGTACAAGAGCTTCACTTCTGAAACTTAGTACTTCAGTAGAACATGTGTCTCCGCGACTGTCTGCAAAGTTTCGTCGCACAATTCGAAAAAATGTGGAAGTTATAAACAAAAGCAATATCAACTTTAAAACGCGCTAAATTTTGTTGATTTTTTGCGTATTCAGTTTGTATCGACATATCTCCGGGAGTACAAGAGCTGCACTTCTGAAACTTGGTACTTCAGTAGCAAAGGCCTATTCGAGACTGTCTGCAAAGTTTCGTTGCACAATGCGAATTAATGTGGAAGTTATATACAAAAGCGATATCAACTTTAAAACGCGCTAAATTTTGTTGATGTTTTGCGTATTCAGTTTGTATCGACATATCTCCGGCAGTACAAGAGCTGCACTTCTGAAACTTGGTACTTCAGTAGAAAAGACCTATTCGAGCCTGTCTGCAAAGTTTCGTTGCACAATTCGAATAAATGTGGAAGTTATAACCAAAAGCGATATCAACTTTAAAACGCGCTTAATTTTGTTGATGTTTTGCGTATTCAGTTTGTATCGACATATCTCCGGCAGTACAAGAGCTGCACTTCTGAAACTTAGTACTTCAGTTGAAAAGGCCTATTCGAGACTGTCTGCAAAGTTTCGTTGCACAATTCGAATAAATGTGGAAGTTATAAACAAAAGCGATATCAACTTTCAAACGCGCTAAATTTTGTTGATGTTTTGCGTATTCAGTTTGTATCGACATATCTCCGGCAGTACAAGAGCTGCACTTCTGAAACTTGGTACTTCAGTAGAAAAGGCCTATCTGCTACTGTCTGCAAAGTTTCGTTGCACAATTCGAATAAATGTGGAAGTTATGAACAAAAGCGATATCAACTTTAAAACGCGCTAAATTTTGTTGATATTTTGCGTATTCAGTTTGTATCGACATATCTCCGGCAGTACAAATGCTGCACATCTGAAACTTGGTACTTCAGTAGAAAAGGCCTATTCGAGACTGTCTGCAAAGTTTCGTTGCACAATTCGAATGAATGTGGAAGTTATAAACAAAAGCGATATCAACTTTAAAACGCGCTAAATTTTGTTGATGTTTTGCGTATTCAGTTTGTATCGACATATTACCGGCAGTACAAGAGCTGCACTTCTGAAACTTAGTACTTCAGTAGAAAAGGCCTATCCGCTACTGTCTGCAAAGTTTCGTCGCACAATTCGAATAAATATGGAAGTTATAAACAAAAGCGATTTCAACTTTAAAACGCGCTAAATTTTGTTGATGTTTTGCGTATTCCGTTTGTATCGACATATCTCCGGCAGTACAAGAGCTGCACTTCTGAAACTTGGTACTTAAGTAGTACAGGCATATCCGCTACTGTCTGCAAAGTTTCGTTGCACAATTCGAATAAATGTGGAAGTTATGAACAAAAGCGATATCAACTTTAAAACGCGCTAAACTTTGTTGATGTTTTGCATATTCAGTTTGTATCGACATATCTCCGGCAGTACAAGAGCTGCACTTCTGAAACTTGGTACTTCAGTAGAACATGTGTCTCCGCGACGGTCTGCAAAGTTTCGTCGCACAATTCGAATAAATGTGGAAGTTATAAACAAAAGCGATATCAACTTTAAAACGCGCTAAATTTTGTTGATGTTTTGCGTATTCCGTTTGTATCGACATATCTCCAGCAGTACAAGAGCTGCACTTCTGAAACTTGGTACTTCAGTAGAAAAGGCCTATCTGCTACTGTCTGCAAAGTTTCGTTGCACAATTCGAATAAATGTGGAAGTTATGAACAAAAGCGATATCAACTTTAAAACGCGCTAAATTTTGTTGATATTTTGCGTATTCAGTTTGTATCGACATATCTCCGGCAGTACAAGACCTTCACTTCTGAAACTTGGTACTTCAGTAGAAAAGGCCTATTCGAGACTGTCTGCCAAGTTTCGTGGCACAATCCGAATAAATGTTGAAGGTGTCAACAAAAGCGATATCAACTTTAAAACGCGCAAAATTTTGTTGATGTTTTGCGTATTTAGTTTGTATCGACATATCTCCGGCAGTACAAGAGCTGCACTTCTGAAACTTAGTACTTCAGTAGAACATGTGTCTCCGCGACTGTCTGCAAAGTTTCGTCGCACAATTCGAATAAATGTGGAAGTTATAAACAAAAGCAATATCAACTTTAAAACGCGCTAAATTTTGTTGATGTTTTGCGTATTCAGTTTGTATCGACATCTCTCCGGGAGTACAAGAGCTGCACTTCTGAAACTTGGTATTTTCGTCGAAAAGGCCTATTCGAGACTGTCTGCAAAGTTTCGTTGCACAATTCGAATGAATGTGGAAGTTATAAACAAAAGCGATATCAACTTTAAAACGCGCTAAATTTTGTTGATGTTTTGCGTATTCAGTTTGTATCGACATATCTCCGACAGTACAAGAGCTGCACTTCTGAAACTTGGTACTTCAGTAGAAAAGGCCTATTCGAGACTGTCTGCAAAGTTTCGTTGCACAATTCGAATGAATGTGGAAGTTATAAACAAAAGCGATATCAACTTTAAAACGCGCTAAATTTTGTTGATGTTTTGCGTATTCCGTTTGTATCGACATATCTCCGGCAGTACAAGAGCTGCACTTCTGAAACTTGGTACTTAAGTAGTAAAGGCATATCCGCTACTGTCTGCAAAGTTTCGTGGCACAATTCGAATAAATGTGGAAGTTATGAACAAAAGCAATATCAACTTTAAAACGCGCTAAATTTTGTTGATGTTTTGCATATTCAGTTTGTATCGACATATCTCCGGCAGTACAATAGCTGCACTTCTGAAACTTGGTACTTCAGTAGAACATGTGTCTCCGCGACGGTCTGCAAAGTTTCGTCGCACAATTCGAATAAATGTGGAAGTTATAAACAAAAGCAATATCAACTTTAAAACGCGCTAAATTTTGTTGATGTTTTGCGTATTCAGTTTGTATCGACATATCTCCGGCAGTACAAGAGCTGCACTTCTGAAACTTGGTACTTCAGTAGAACATGTGACTCCGCGACAGTCTGCAAAGTTTCGTCGCACAATTCGAATAAATGTAGAAGTTATAAACAAAAGCAATATCAACTTTAAAACGCGCTAAATTTTGTTGATGTTTTGCGTATTCAGTTTGTATCGACATATCTCCGGCAGTACAAGAGCTGCACTTCTGAAACTTGGTACTTCAGTAGAACATGTGTCTCCGCGACGGTCTGCAAAGTTTCGTCGCACAATTCGAATAAATGTAGAAGTTATAAACAAAAGCAATATCAACTTTAAAACGCGCTAAATTTTGTTGATGTTTTGCGTATTCAGTTTGTATCGACATATCTCCGGCAGTACAAGAGCTGCACTTCTGAAACTTGGTACTTCAGTAGAAAAGGCCTATTCGAGCCTGTCTGCAAAGTTTCGTTGCACAATGCGAATTAATGTGGAAGTTATATACAAAAGCGATATCAACTTTAAAACGCGCTAAATTGTGTTGATGTTTTGCGTATTCAGTTTGTATCGACATATCTCCGGCAGTACAAGAGCTGCACTTCTGAAACTTGGTACTTCAGTAGAAAAGGCCTATTCGAGCCTGTCTGCAAAGTTTCGTTGCACAATGCGAATTAATGTGGAAGTTATATACAAAAGCGATATCAACTTTAAAACGCGCTAAATTTTGTTGATGTTTTGCGTATTCAGTTTGTATCGACATATCTCCGGCAGTACAAGAGCTGCACTTCTGAAACCTGGTACTTCAGCAGAAAAGGCCTGTTCGAGACTGTCTGCAAAGTTTCGTGCCACAATTCGAATAAATATGGAAGTTATAAGCATAGGCGATATCAACTTTAAAACGCGCTAAATTTTGTTGATGTTTTGCGTATTCCGTTTGTATCGACATATCTCTAGCAGTACAAGAGCTGCACTTCTGAAACCTAGTACTTCAGTAGAAAAGGCCTATCTGCTACTGTCTGCAAAGTTTCGTTGCACAATTCGAATAAATGTGGAAGTTATGAACAAAAGCGATATCAACTTTAAAACGCGCTAAATTTTGTTGATATTTTGCGAATTCAGTTTGTATCGACATATCTCCGGCAGTACAAGAGCTGCACTTCTGAAACTTGGTACTTCAGTAGAAAAGGCCTATTCGAGACTGTCTGCAAAGTTTCGTCGCACAATTCGAATAAATGTGGAAGGTGTAAACAAAAGCGATATCCACTTTAAAACGCGCAAAATTTTGTTGATGTTTTGCGTATTTAGTTTGTATCGACATATCTCCGGCAGTACAAGAGCTGCACTTCTGAAACTTAGTACTTCAGTAGAACATGTGTCTCCGCGACTGTCTGCAAAGTTTCGTCGCACAATTCGAATAAATGTGGAAGTTATAAACAAAAGCAATATCAACTTTAAAACGCGCTAAATTTTGTTGATGTTTTGCGTATTCAGTTTGTATCGACATCTCTCCGGGAGTACAAGAGCTGCACTTCTGAAACTTGGTATTTCCGTAGAAAAGGCCTATTCGAGACTGTCTGCAAAGTTTCGTTGCACAATTCGAATGAATGTGGAAGTTATAAACAAAAGCGATATCAACTTTAAAACGCGCTAAATTTTGTTGATGTTTTGCGTATTCAGTTTGTATCGACATATCTCCGACAGTACAAGAGCTGCACTTCTGAAACTTGGTACTTCAGTAGAAAAGGCCTATTCGAGACTGTCTGCAAAGTTTCGTTGCACAATTCGAATGAATGTGGAAGTTATAAACAAAAGCGATATCAACTTTAAAACGCGCTAAATTTTGTTGATGTTTTGCGTATTCCGTTTGTATCGACATATCTCCGGCAGTACAAGAGCTGCACTTCTGAAACTTGGTACTTCAGTAGAACATGTGTCTCCGCGACGGTCTGCAAAGTTTCGTCGCACAATTCGAATAAATGTGGAAGTTATAAACAAAAGCAATATCAACTTTAAAACGCGCTAAATTTTGTTGATGTTTTGCGTATTCAGTTTGTATCGACATATCTCCGGCAGTACAAGAGCTGCACTTCTGAAACTTGGTACTTCAGTAGAACATGTGTCTCTGCGACGGTCTGCAAAGTTTCGTCGCACAATTCGAATAAATGTAGAAGTTATAAACAAAAGCAATATCAACTTTAAAACGCGCTAAATTTTGTTGATGTTTTGCGTATTCAGTTTGTATCGACATATCTCCGGCAGTACAAGAGCTGCACTTCTGAAACTTGGTACTTCAGTAGAACATGTGTCTCCGCGACGGTCTGCAAAGTTTCGTCGCACAATTCGAATAAATGTAGAAGTTATAAACAAAAGCAATATCAACTGTAAAACGCGCTAAATTTTGTTGATGTTTTGCGTATTCAGTTTGTATCGACATATCTCCGGCAGTACAAGAGCTGCACTTCTGAAACTTGGTACTTCAGTAGAAAAGGCCTATTCGAGCCTGTCTGCAAAGTTTCGTTGCACAATGCGAATTAATGTGGAAGTTATATACAAAAGCGATATCAACTTTAAAACGCGCTAAATTGTGTTGATGTTTTGCGTATTCAGTTTGTATCGACATATCTCCGGCAGTACAAGAGCTGCACTTCTGAAACTTGGTACTTCAGTAGAAAAGGCCTATTCGAGCCTGTCTGCAAAGTTTCGTTGCACAATGCGAATTAATGTGGAAGTTATATACAAAAGCGATATCAACTTTAAAACGCGCTAAATTTTGTTGATGTTTTGCGTATTCAGTTTGTATCGACATATCTCCGGCAGTACAAGAGCTGCACTTCTGAAACCTGGTACTTCAGTAGAAAAGGCCTGTTCGAGACTGTCTGCAAAGTTTCGTGCCACAATTCGAATAAATGTGGAAGTTATAAGCATAGGCGATATCAACTTTAAAACGCGCTAAATTTTGTTGATGTTTTGCGTATCTCGTTTGTATCGACATATCTCTAGCAGTACAAGAGCTGCACTTCTGAAACCTGGTACTTCAGTAGAAAAGGCCTATCTGCTACTGTCTGCAAAGTTTCGTTGCACAATTCGAATAAATGTGGAAGTTATGAACAAAAGCGATATCAACTTTAAAACGCGCTAAATTTTGTTGATATTTTGCGAATTCAGTTTGTATCGACATATCTCCGGCAGTACAAGAGCTGCACTTCTGAAACTTGGTACTTCAGTAGTAAAGGCCTATTCGAGACTGTCTGCAAAGTTTCGTCGCACAATTCGAATAAATGTGGAAGGTGTAAACAAAAGCGATATCAACTTTAAAACGCGCAAAATTTTGTTGATGTTTTGCGTATTTAGTTTGTATCGACATATCTCCGGCAGTACAAGAGCTGCACTTCTGAAACTTAGTACTTCAGTAGAACATGTGTCTCCGCGACTGTCTGCAAAGTTTCGTCGCACAATTCGAATAAATGTGGAAGTTATAAACAAAAGCAATATCAACTTTAAAACGCGCTAAATTTTGTTGATGTTTTGCGTATTCAGTTTGTATCGACATCTCTCCGGGAGTACAAGAGCTGCACTTCTGAAACTTGGTATTTCCGTAGAAAAGGCCTATTCGAGACTGTCTGCAAAGTTTCGTTGCACAATTCGAATGAATGTGGAAGTTATAAACAAAAGCGATATCAACTTTAAAACGCGCTAAATTTTGTTGATGTTTTGCGTATTCAGTTTGTATCGACATATCTCCGACAGTACAAGAGCTGCACTTCTGAAACTTGGTACTTCAGTAGAAAAGGCCTATTCGAGACTGTCTGCAAAGTTTCGTTGCACAATTCGAATGAATGTGGAAGTTATAAACAAAAGCGATATCAACTTTAAAACGCGCTAAATTTTGTTGATGTTTTGCGTATTCCGTTTGTATCGACATATCTCCGGCATTACAAGAGCTGCACTTCTGAAACTTGGTACTTAAGTAGTAAAGGCATATCCGCTACTGTCTGCAAAGTTTCGTGGCACAATTCGAATAAATGTGGAAGTTATGAACAAAAGCAATATCAACTTTAAAACGCGCTAAATTTTGTTGATGTTTTGCATATTCAGTTTGTATCGACATATCTCCGGCAGTACAATAGCTGCACTTCTGAAACTTGGTACTTCAGTAGAACATGTGTCTCCGCGACGGTCTGCAAAGTTACGTCGCACAATTCGAATAAATGTGGAAGTTATAAACAAAAGCAATATCAACTTTAAAACGCGCTAAATTTTGTTGATGTTTTGCGTATTCAGTTTGTATCGACATATCTCCGGCAGTACAAGAGCTGCACTTCTGAAACTTGGTACTTCAGTAGAACATGTGTCTCTGCGACGGTCTGCAAAGTTTCGTCGCACAATTCGAATAAATGTAGAAGTTATAAACAAAAGCAATATCAACTTAAAAACGCGCTAAATTTTGTTGATGTTTTGCGTATTCAGTTTGTATCGACATATCTCCGGCAGTACAAGAGCTGCACTTCTGAAACTTGGTACTTCAGTAGAAAAGGCCTATTCGAGCCTGTCTGCAAAGTTTCGTTGCACAATGCGAATTAATGTGGAAGTTATATACAAAAGCGATATCAACTTTAAAACGCGCTAAATTTTGTTGATGTTTTGCGTATTCAGTTTGTATCGACATATCTCCGGCAGTACAAGAGCTGCACTTTTGAAACTTGGTACTTCAGTAGAAAAGGCCGATTCGAGCCTTTCTGCAAAGTTTCGTTGCACAATGCGAATTAATGTGGAAGTTATATACAAAAGCGATATCAACTTTAAAACGCGCTAAATTTTGTTGATGTTTTGCGTATTCAGTTTGTATCGACATATCTCTGGCAGTACAAGAGCTGCACTTCTGAAACCTGGTACTTCAGTAGAAAAGGCCTGTTCGAGACTGTCTGCAAAGTTTCGTGCCACAATTCGAATAAATGTGGAAGTTATAAACATAGGCGATATCTACTTTAAAACGCGGTAAATTTTGTTGATGTTTTGCGTATTCAGTTTGTATCGACATATCTCCGACAGTACAAGAGCTGCACTTCTGAAACTTGGTACTTCAGTAGTACATGTGACTCCGCGACGGTCTGCAAAGTTTCGTTGCACAATTCGAATAAATGTGGAAGTTATAAACAAAAGCGATATCAACTTTAAAACGCGCTAAATTTTGTTGATGTTTTTCGTATCTAGTTTGTATCGACATATCTCCGGCAGTACAAGAGCTGCACTTCTGAAACTTGGTACTTCAGTAGAAAAGGCCTATCCGCTACTGTCTGCAAAGTTTCGTTGCACAATTCGAATAAATGTGGAAGTTATGAACAAAAGCGATATCAACTTTAAAACGCGCTAAATTTTGTTGATGTTTTGCATATTCAGTAGGTATCGACATATCTCCGGCAGTACAAGACCTGCACTTCTGAAACTTGGTACTTCAGTAGAAAAGGCCTGTTCGAGACTGTCTGCAAAGTTTCGTGCCACAATTCGAATAAATGTGGAAGTTATAAACATAGGCGATATCAACTTTAAAACGCGCTAAATTTTGTTGATGTTTTGCGTATTCAGTTTGTATCGACATATCTCCGACAGTACAAGAGCTGCACTTCTGAAACTTGGTACTTCAGTAGAAAAGGCCTATTTGAGACTGTCTGCAAACTTTCGTTGCACAATTCGAATGAATGTGGAAGTTATAAACAAAAGCGATATCAACTTTAAAACGCGCTAAATTTTGTTGATGTTTTGCGTATTCAGTTTGTATCGACATATCTCCGGTAGTACAAGAGCTGCACTTCTGAAACTTGGTACTTCAGAAGAACATGTGTCTCCGCGACGGTCTGCAAAGTTTCGTCGCACAATTCGAATAAATGTGGAAGTTATAAACAAAAGCAATATCAACTTTAAAACGCGCTAAATTTTGTTGATGTTTTGCGTATTCAGTTTGTATCGACATATCTCCGGCAGTACAATAGCTGCACTTCTGAAACTTGGTACTTCAGTAGAACATGTGTCTCCGCGACGGTCTGCAAAGTTTCGTCGCACAATTCGAATAAATGTGGAAGTTATATACAAAAGCAATATCAACTTTAAAACGCGCTAAATTGTGTTGATGTTTTGCGTATTCAGTTTGTATCGACATATCTCCGGCAGTACAAGAGCTGCACTTCTGAAACTTGGTACTTCAGTAGAAAAGGCCTAGCCGCTACTGTCTGCAAAGTTTCGTCGCACAATTCGAATAAATATGGAAGTTATAAACAAAAGCGATATCAACTTTAAAACGCGCTAAATTTTGTTGATGTTTTGCGTATTCCGTTTGTATCGATATATCTCCGGCAGTACAAGAGCTGCACTTCTGAAACTTGGTACTTAAGTAGTAAAGGCATATCCGCTACTGTCTGCAAAGTTTCGTTGCACAATTCGAATAAATGTGGAAGTTATGAACAAAAGCGATATCAACTTTAAAACGCGCTAAATTTTGTTGATGTTTTGCATATTCAGTTTGTATCGACATATCTCCGGCAGTACAAGAGCTGCACTTCTGAAACTTGGTACGTCAGTAGAACATGTGTCTCCGCGACGGTCTGCAAAGTTTCGTCGCACAATTCGAATAAATGTGGAAGTTATAAACAAAAGCAATATCAACTTTAAAACGCGCTAAATTTTGTTGATGTTTTGCGTATTCAGTTTGTATCGACATATCTCCGGCAGTACAAGAGCTGCACTTCTGAAACTTGGTACTTCAGTAGAACATGTGTCTCCGCGACGGTCTACAAAGTTTCGTCGCACAATTCGAATAAATGTAGAAGTTATAAACAAAAGCAATATCAACTTTAAAACGCGCTAAATTTTGTTGATGTTTTGCGTATTCAGTTTGTATCGACATATCTCCGGCAGTACAAGAGCTGCACTTCTGAAACTTGGTACTTCAGTAGAAAAGGCCTATTCAAGCCTGTCTGCAAAGTTTCGTTGCACAATGCGAATTAATGTGGAAGTTATATACAAAAGCGATATCAACTTTAAAACGCGCTAAATTTTGTTGATGTTTTGCGTATTCAGTTTGTATCGACATATCTCCGGCAGTACAAGAGCTGCACTTCTGAAACTTGGTACTACAGTAGAAAAGGCCTATTTGAGCCTGTCTGCAAAGTTTCGTTGCACAATGCGAATTAATGTGGAAGTTATATACAAAAGCGATATCAACTTTAAAACGCGCTAAATTTTGTTGATGTTTTGCGTATTCAGTTTGTATCGACATATCTCCGGCAGTACAAGAGCTGCACTTCTGAAACCTGGTACTTCAGTAGAAAAGGCCTGTTCGAGACTGTTTGCAAAGTTTCGTTCCACAATTCGAATAAATTTGGAAGTTATAAACATAGGCGATATCAACTTTAAAACGCGCTAAATTTTGTTGATGTTTTGCGTATTCCGTTTGTATCGACATATCTCTAGCAGTACAAGAGGTGCACTTCTGAAACCTGGTACTTCAGTAGAAAAGGCCTATCTGCTACTGTCTGCAAAGTTTCGTTGCACAATTCGAATAAATGTGGAAGTTATGAACAAAAGCGATATCAACTTTAAAACGCGCTAAATTTTGTTGATATTTTGCGTATTCAGTTTGTATCGACATATCTCCGGCAGTACAAGAGCTGAACTTCTGAAACTTGGTACTTCAGTAGCAAAGGCCTATTCGAAACTGTCTGCAAAGTTTCGTTGCACAATTCGAATAAATTTTGAAGGTGTAAACAAAAGCGATATCAACTTTAAAACGCGCAAAATTTTGTTGATGTTTTGCGTATTTAGTTTGTATCGACATATCTCCGGCAGTACAAGAGCTGCACTTCTGAAACTTAGTACTTCAGTAGAACATGTGTCTCCGCGACTGTCTGCAAAGTTTCGTCGCACAATTCGAATAAATGTGGAAGTTATAAACAAAAGCAATATCAACTTTAAAACGCGCTAAATTTTGTTGATGTTTTGCGTATTCAGTTTGTATCGACATATCTCCGGCAGTACAGGAGCTGCACTTCTGAAACTTGGTACTTAAGTAGTAAAGGCATATCCGCTACTGTCTGCAAAGTTTCGTTGCACAATTCGAATAAATGTGGAAGTTATGAACAAAAGCGATATCAACTTTAAAACGCGCTAAATTTTGTTGATGTTTTGCATATTCAGTTTGTATCGACATATCTCCGGCAGTACAAGAGCTGCACTTCTGAAACTTGGTACTTCAGTAGTAAAGGCCTATTCGAGACTGTCTGCAAAGTTTCGTCGCACAATTCGAATAAATGTGGAAGGTGTAAACAAAAGCGATATCAACTTTAAAACGCGCAAAATTTTGTTGATGTTTTGCGTATTTAGTTTGTATCGACATATCTCCGGCAGTACAAGAGCTGCACTTCTGAAACTTAGTACTTCAGTAGAACATGTGTCTCCGCGACTGTCTGCAAAGTTTCGTCGCACAATTCGAATAAATGTGGAAGTTATAAACAAAAGCAATATCAACTTTAAAACGCGCTAAATTTTGTTGATGTTTTGCGTATTCAGTTTGTATCGACATCTCTCCGGGAGTACAAGAGCTGCACTTCTGAAACTTGGTATTTCCGTAGAAAAGGCCTATTCGAGACTGTCTGCAAAGTTTCGTTGCACAATTCGAATGAATGTGGAAGTTATAAACAAAAGCGATATCAACTTTAAAACGCGCTAAATTTTGTTGATGTTTTGCGTATTCAGTTTGTATCGACATATCTCCGACAGTACAAGAGCTGCACTTCTGAAACTTGGTACTTCAGTAGAAAAGGCCTATTCGAGACTGTCTGCAAAGTTTCGTTGCACAATTCGAATGAATGTGGAAGTTATAAACAAAAGCGATATCAACTTTAAAACGCGCTAAATTTTGTTGATGTTTTGCGTATTCCGTTTGTATCGACATATCTCCGGCATTACAAGAGCTGCACTTCTGAAACTTGGTACTTAAGTAGTAAAGGCATATCCGCTACTGTCTGCAAAGTTTCGTGGCACAATTCGAATAAATGTGGAAGTTATGAACAAAAGCAATATCAACTTTAAAACGCGCTAAATTTTGTTGATGTTTTGCATATTCAGTTTGTATCGACATATCTCCGGCAGTACAATAGCTGCACTTCTGAAACTTGGTACTTCAGTAGAACATGTGTCTCCGCGACGGTCTGCAAAGTTACGTCGCACAATTCGAATAAATGTGGAAGTTATAAACAAAAGCAATATCAACTTTAAAACGCGCTAAATTTTGTTGATGTTTTGCGTATTCAGTTTGTATCGACATATCTCCGGCAGTACAAGAGCTGCACTTCTGAAACTTGGTACTTCAGTAGAACATGTGTCTCTGCGACGGTCTGCAAAGTTTCGTCGCACAATTCGAATAAATGTAGAAGTTATAAACAAAAGCAATATCAACTTAAAAACGCGCTAAATTTTGTTGATGTTTTGCGTATTCAGTTTGTATCGACATATCTCCGGCAGTACAAGAGCTGCACTTCTGAAACTTGGTACTTCAGTAGAAAAGGCCTATTCGAGCCTGTCTGCAAAGTTTCGTTGCACAATGCGAATTAATGTGGAAGTTATATACAAAAGCGATATCAACTTTAAAACGCGCTAAATTTTGTTGATGTTTTGCGTATTCAGTTTGTATCGACATATCTCCGGCAGTACAAGAGCTGCACTTTTGAAACTTGGTACTTCAGTAGAAAAGGCCGATTCGAGCCTTTCTGCAAAGTTTCGTTGCACAATGCGAATTAATGTGGAAGTTATATACAAAAGCGATATCAACTTTAAAACGCGCTAAATTTTGTTGATGTTTTGCGTATTCAGTTTGTATCGACATATCTCTGGCAGTACAAGAGCTGCACTTCTGAAACCTGGTACTTCAGTAGAAAAGGCCTGTTCGAGACTGTCTGCAAAGTTTCGTGCCACAATTCGAATAAATGTAGAAGTTATAAACATAGGCGATATCTACTTTAAAACGCGGTAAATTTTGTTGATGTTTTGCGTATTCAGTTTGTATCGACATATCTCCGACAGTACAAGAGCTGCACTTCTGAAACTTGGTACTTCAGTAGTACATGTGACTCCGCGACGGTCTGCAAAGTTTCGTTGCACAATTCGAATAAATGTGGAAGTTATAAACAAAAGCGATATCAACTTTAAAACGCGCTAAATTTTGTTGATGTTTTTCGTATCTAGTTTGTATCGACATATCTCCGGCAGTACAAGAGCTGCACTTCTGAAACTTGGTACTTCAGTAGAAAAGGCCTATCCGCTACTGTCTGCAAAGTTTCGTTGCACAATTCGAATAAATGTGGAAGTTATGAACAAAAGCGATATCAACTTTAAAACGCGCTAAATTTTGTTGATGTTTTGCATATTCAGTAGGTATCGACATATCTCCGGCAGTACAAGACCTGCACTTCTGAAACTTGGTACTTCAGTAGAAAAGGCCTGTTCGAGACTGTCTGCAAAGTTTCGTGCCACAATTCGAATAAATGTGGAAGTTATAAACATAGGCGATATCAACTTTAAAACGCGCTAAATTTTGTTGATGTTTTGCGTATTCAGTTTGTATCGACATATCTCCGACAGTACAAGAGCTGCACTTCTGAAACTTGGTACTTCAGTAGAAAAGGCCTATTTGAGACTGTCTGCAAACTTTCGTTGCACAATTCGAATGAATGTGGAAGTTATAAACAAAAGCGATATCAACTTTAAAACGCGCTAAATTTTGTTGATGTTTTGCGTATTCAGTTTGTATCGACATATCTCCGGTAGTACAAGAGCTGCACTTCTGAAACTTGGTACTTCAGTAGAACATGTGTCTCCGCGACGGTCTGCAAAGTTTCGTCGCACAATTCGAATAAATGTGGAAGTTATAAACAAAAGCAATATCAACTTTAAAACGCGCTAAATTTTGTTGATGTTTTGCGTATTCAGTTTGTATCGACATATCTCCGGCAGTACAATAGCTGCACTTCTGAAACTTGGTACTTCAGTAGAACATGTGTCTCCGCGACGGTCTGCAAAGTTTCGTCGCACAATTCGAATAAATGTGGAAGTTATATACAAAAGCAATATCAACTTTAAAACGCGCTAAATTGTGTTGATGTTTTGCGTATTCAGTTTGTATCGACATATCTCCGGCAGTACAAGAGCTGCACTTCTGAAACTTGGTACTTCAGTAGAAAAGGCCTAGCCGCTACTGTCTGCAAAGTTTCGTCGCACAATTCGAATAAATATGGAAGTTATAAACAAAAGCGATATCAACTTTAAAACGCGCTAAATTTTGTTGATGTTTTGCGTATTCCGTTTGTATCGATATATCTCCGGCAGTACAAGAGCTGCACTTCTGAAACTTGGTACTTAAGTAGTAAAGGCATATCCGCTACTGTCTGCAAAGTTTCGTTGCACAATTCGAATAAATGTGGAAGTTATGAACAAAAGCGATATCAACTTTAAAACGCGCTAAATTTTGTTGATGTTTTGCATATTCAGTTTGTATCGACATATCTCCGGCAGTACAAGAGCTGCACTTCTGAAACTTGGTACGTCAGTAGAACATGTGTCTCCGCGACGGTCTGCAAAGTTTCGTCGCACAATTCGAATAAATGTGGAAGTTATAAACAAAAGCAATATCAACTTTAAAACGCGCTAAATTTTGTTGATGTTTTGCGTATTCAGTTTGTATCGACATATCTCCGGCAGTACAAGAGCTGCACTTCTGAAACTTGGTACTTCAGTAGAACATGTGTCTCCGCGACGGTCTACAAAGTTTCGTCGCACAATTCGAATAAATGTAGAAGTTATAAACAAAAGCAATATCAACTTTAAAACGCGCTAAATTTTGTTGATGTTTTGCGTATTCAGTTTGTATCGACATATCTCCGGCAGTACAAGAGCTGCACTTCTGAAACTTGGTACTTCAGTAGAAAAGGCCTATTCAAGCCTGTCTGCAAAGTTTCGTTGCACAATGCGAATTAATGTGGAAGTTATATACAAAAGCGATATCAACTTTAAAACGCGCTAAATTTTGTTGATGTTTTGCGTATTCAGTTTGTATCGACATATCTCCGGCAGTACAAGAGCTGCACTTCTGAAACTTGGTACTACAGTAGAAAAGGCCTATTTGAGCCTGTCTGCAAAGTTTCGTTGCACAATGCGAATTAATGTGGAAGTTATATACAAAAGCGATATCAACTTTAAAACGCGCTAAATTTTGTTGATGTTTTGCGTATTCAGTTTGTATCGACATATCTCCGGCAGTACAAGAGCTGCACTTCTGAAACCTGGTACTTCAGTAGAAAAGGCCTGTTCGAGACTGTTTGCAAAGTTTCGTTCCACAATTCGAATAAATTTGGAAGTTATAAACATAGGCGATATCAACTTTAAAACGCGCTAAATTTTGTTGATGTTTTGCGTATTCCGTTTGTATCGACATATCTCTAGCAGTACAAGAGGTGCACTTCTGAAACCTGGTACTTCAGTAGAAAAGGCCTATCTGCTACTGTCTGCAAAGTTTCGTTGCACAATTCGAATAAATGTGGAAGTTATGAACAAAAGCGATATCAACTTTAAAACGCGCTAAATTTTGTTGATATTTTGCGTATTCAGTTTGTATCGACATATCTCCGGCAGTACAAGAGCTGAACTTCTGAAACTTGGTACTTCAGTAGCAAAGGCCTATTCGAAACTGTCTGCAAAGTTTCGTTGCACAATTCGAATAAATTTTGAAGGTGTAAACAAAAGCGATATCAACTTTAAAACGCGCAAAATTTTGTTGATGTTTTGCGTATTTAGTTTGTATCGACATATCTCCGGCAGTACAAGAGCTGCACTTCTGAAACTTAGTACTTCAGTAGAACATGTGTCTCCGCGACTGTCTGCAAAGTTTCGTCGCACAATTCGAATAAATGTGGAAGTTATAAACAAAAGCAATATCAACTTTAAAACGCGCTAAATTTTGTTGATGTTTTGCGTATTCAGTTTGTATCGACATATCTCCGGCAGTACAGGAGCTGCACTTCTGAAACTTGGTACTTAAGTAGTAAAGGCATATCCGCTACTGTCTGCAAAGTTTCGTTGCACAATTCGAATAAATGTGGAAGTTATGAACAAAAGCGATATCAACTTTAAAACGCGCTAAATTTTGTTGATGTTTTGCATATTCAGTTTGTATCGACATATCTCCGGCAGTACAAGAGCTGCACTTCTGAAACTTGGTACTTCAGTAGTAAAGGCCTATTCGAGACTGTCTGCAAAGTTTCGTCGCACAATTCGAATAAATGTGGAAGGTGTAAACAAAAGCGATATCAACTTTAAAACGCGCAAAATTTTGTTGATGTTTTGCGTATTTAGTTTGTATCGACATATCTCCGGCAGTACAAGAGCTGCACTTCTGAAACTTAGTACTTCAGTAGAACATGTGTCTCCGCGACTGTCTGCAAAGTTTCGTCGCACAATTCGAATAAATGTGGAAGTTATAAACAAAAGCAATATCAACTTTAAAACGCGCTAAATTTTGTTGATGTTTTGCGTATTCAGTTTGTATCGACATCTCTCCGGGAGTACAAGAGCTGCACTTCTGAAACTTGGTATTTCCGTAGAAAAGGCCTATTCGAGACTGTCTGCAAAGTTTCGTTGCACAATTCGAATGAATGTGGAAGTTATAAACAAAAGCGATATCAACTTTAAAACGCGCTAAATTTTGTTGATGTTTTGCGTATTCAGTTTGTATCGACATATCTCCGACAGTACAAGAGCTGCACTTCTGAAACTTGGTACTTCAGTAGAAAAGGCCTATTCGAGACTGTCTGCAAAGTTTCGTTGCACAATTCGAATGAATGTGGAAGTTATAAACAAAAGCGATATCAACTTTAAAACGCGCTAAATTTTGTTGATGTTTTGCATATTCAGTTTGTATCGACATATCTCCGGCAGTACAAGAGCTGCACTTCTGAAACTTGGTACGTCAGTAGAACATGTGTCTCCGCGACGGTCTGCAAAGTTTCGTCGCACAATTCGAATAAATGTGGAAGTTATAAACAAAAGCAATATCAACTTTAAAACGCGCTAAATTTTGTTGATGTTTTGCGTATTCAGTTTGTATCGACATATCTCCGGCAGTACAAGAGCTGCACTTCTGAAACTTGGTACTTCAGTAGAACATGTGTCTCCGCGACGGTCTACAAAGTTTCGTCGCACAATTCGAATAAATGTAGAAGTTATAAACAAAAGCAATATCAACTTTAAAACGCGCTAAATTTTGTTGATGTTTTGCGTATTCAGTTTGTATCGACATATCTCCGGCAGTACAAGAGCTGCACTTCTGAAACTTGGTACTTCAGTAGAAAAGGCCTATTCAAGCCTGTCTGCAAAGTTTCGTTGCACAATGCGAATTAATGTGGAAGTTATATACAAAAGCGATATCAACTTTAAAACGCGCTAAATTTTGTTGATGTTTTGCGTATTCAGTTTGTATCGACATATCTCCGGCAGTACAAGAGCTGCACTTCTGAAACTTGGTACTACAGTAGAAAAGGCCTATTTGAGCCTGTCTGCAAAGTTTCGTTGCACAATGCGAATTAATGTGGAAGTTATATACAAAAGCGATATCAACTTTAAAACGCGCTAAATTTTGTTGATGTTTTGCGTATTCAGTTTGTATCGACATATCTCCGGCAGTACAAGAGCTGCACTTCTGAAACCTGGTACTTCAGTAGAAAAGGCCTGTTCGAGACTGTTTGCAAAGTTTCGTTCCACAATTCGAATAAATTTGGAAGTTATAAACATAGGCGATATCAACTTTAAAACGCGCTAAATTTTGTTGATGTTTTGCGTATTCCGTTTGTATCGACATATCTCTAGCAGTACAAGAGGTGCACTTCTGAAACCTGGTACTTCAGTAGAAAAGGCCTATCTGCTACTGTCTGCAAAGTTTCGTTGCACAATTCGAATAAATGTGGAAGTTATGAACAAAAGCGATATCAACTTTAAAACGCGCTAAATTTTGTTGATATTTTGCGTATTCAGTTTGTATCGACATATCTCCGGCAGTACAAGAGCTGAACTTCTGAAACTTGGTACTTCAGTAGCAAAGGCCTATTCGAAACTGTCTGCAAAGTTTCGTTGCACAATTCGAATAAATTTTGAAGGTGTAAACAAAAGCGATATCAACTTTAAAACGCGCAAAATTTTGTTGATGTTTTGCGTATTTAGTTTGTATCGACATATCTCCGGCAGTACAAGAGCTGCACTTCTGAAACTTAGTACTTCAGTAGAACATGTGTCTCCGCGACTGTCTGCAAAGTTTCGTCGCACAATTCGAATAAATGTGGAAGTTATAAACAAAAGCAATATCAACTTTAAAACGCGCTAAATTTTGTTGATGTTTTGCGTATTCAGTTTGTATCGACATATCTCCGGCAGTACAGGAGCTGCACTTCTGAAACTTGGTACTTAAGTAGTAAAGGCATATCCGCTACTGTCTGCAAAGTTTCGTTGCACAATTCGAATAAATGTGGAAGTTATGAACAAAAGCGATATCAACTTTAAAACGCGCTAAATTTTGTTGATGTTTTGCATATTCAGTTTGTATCGACATATCTCCGGCAGTACAAGAGCTGCACTTCTGAAACTTGGTACTTCAGTAGTAAAGGCCTATTCGAGACTGTCTGCAAAGTTTCGTCGCACAATTCGAATAAATGTGGAAGGTGTAAACAAAAGCGATATCAACTTTAAAACGCGCAAAATTTTGTTGATGTTTTGCGTATTTAGTTTGTATCGACATATCTCCGGCAGTACAAGAGCTGCACTTCTGAAACTTAGTACTTCAGTAGAACATGTGTCTCCGCGACTGTCTGCAAAGTTTCGTCGCACAATTCGAATAAATGTGGAAGTTATAAACAAAAGCAATATCAACTTTAAAACGCGCTAAATTTTGTTGATGTTTTGCGTATTCAGTTTGTATCGACATCTCTCCGGGAGTACAAGAGCTGCACTTCTGAAACTTGGTATTTCCGTAGAAAAGGCCTATTCGAGACTGTCTGCAAAGTTTCGTTGCACAATTCGAATGAATGTGGAAGTTATAAACAAAAGCGATATCAACTTTAAAACGCGCTAAATTTTGTTGATGTTTTGCGTATTCAGTTTGTATCGACATATCTCCGACAGTACAAGAGCTGCACTTCTGAAACTTGGTACTTCAGTAGAAAAGGCCTATTCGAGACTGTCTGCAAAGTTTCGTTGCACAATTCGAATGAATGTGGAAGTTATAAACAAAAGCGATATCAACTTTAAAACGCGCTAAATTTTGTTGATGTTTTGCGTATTCCGTTTGTATCGACATATCTCCGGCATTACAAGAGCTGCACTTCTGAAACTTGGTACTTAAGTAGTAAAGGCATATCCGCTACTGTCTGCAAAGTTTCGTGGCACAATTCGAATAAATGTGGAAGTTATGAACAAAAGCAATATCAACTTTAAAACGCGCTAAATTTTGTTGATGTTTTGCATATTCAGTTTGTATCGACATATCTCCGGCAGTACAATAGCTGCACTTCTGAAACTTGGTACTTCAGTAGAACATGTGTCTCCGCGACGGTCTGCAAAGTTACGTCGCACAATTCGAATAAATGTGGAAGTTATAAACAAAAGCAATATCAACTTTAAAACGCGCTAAATTTTGTTGATGTTTTGCGTATTCAGTTTGTATCGACATATCTCCGGCAGTACAAGAGCTGCACTTCTGAAACTTGGTACTTCAGTAGAACATGTGTCTCTGCGACGGTCTGCAAAGTTTCGTCGCACAATTCGAATAAATGTAGAAGTTATAAACAAAAGCAATATCAACTTAAAAACGCGCTAAATTTTGTTGATGTTTTGCGTATTCAGTTTGTATCGACATATCTCCGGCAGTACAAGAGCTGCACTTCTGAAACTTGGTACTTCAGTAGAAAAGGCCTATTCGAGCCTGTCTGCAAAGTTTCGTTGCACAATGCGAATTAATGTGGAAGTTATATACAAAAGCGATATCAACTTTAAAACGCGCTAAATTTTGTTGATGTTTTGCGTATTCAGTTTGTATCGACATATCTCCGGCAGTACAAGAGCTGCACTTTTGAAACTTGGTACTTCAGTAGAAAAGGCCGATTCGAGCCTTTCTGCAAAGTTTCGTTGCACAATGCGAATTAATGTGGAAGTTATATACAAAAGCGATATCAACTTTAAAACGCGCTAAATTTTGTTGATGTTTTGCGTATTCAGTTTGTATCGACATATCTCTGGCAGTACAAGAGCTGCACTTCTGAAACCTGGTACTTCAGTAGAAAAGGCCTGTTCGAGACTGTCTGCAAAGTTTCGTGCCACAATTCGAATAAATGTAGAAGTTATAAACATAGGCGATATCTACTTTAAAACGCGGTAAATTTTGTTGATGTTTTGCGTATTCAGTTTGTATCGACATATCTCCGACAGTACAAGAGCTGCACTTCTGAAACTTGGTACTTCAGTAGTACATGTGACTCCGCGACGGTCTGCAAAGTTTCGTTGCACAATTCGAATAAATGTGGAAGTTATAAACAAAAGCGATATCAACTTTAAAACGCGCTAAATTTTGTTGATGTTTTTCGTATCTAGTTTGTATCGACATATCTCCGGCAGTACAAGAGCTGCACTTCTGAAACTTGGTACTTCAGTAGAAAAGGCCTATCCGCTACTGTCTGCAAAGTTTCGTTGCACAATTCGAATAAATGTGGAAGTTATGAACAAAAGCGATATCAACTTTAAAACGCGCTAAATTTTGTTGATGTTTTGCATATTCAGTAGGTATCGACATATCTCCGGCAGTACAAGACCTGCACTTCTGAAACTTGGTACTTCAGTAGAAAAGGCCTGTTCGAGACTGTCTGCAAAGTTTCGTGCCACAATTCGAATAAATGTGGAAGTTATAAACATAGGCGATATCAACTTTAAAACGCGCTAAATTTTGTTGATGTTTTGCGTATTCAGTTTGTATCGACATATCTCCGACAGTACAAGAGCTGCACTTCTGAAACTTGGTACTTCAGTAGAAAAGGCCTATTTGAGACTGTCTGCAAACTTTCGTTGCACAATTCGAATGAATGTGGAAGTTATAAACAAAAGCGATATCAACTTTAAAACGCGCTAAATTTTGTTGATGTTTTGCGTATTCAGTTTGTATCGACATATCTCCGGTAGTACAAGAGCTGCACTTCTGAAACTTGGTACTTCAGTAGAACATGTGTCTCCGCGACGGTCTGCAAAGTTTCGTCGCACAATTCGAATAAATGTGGAAGTTATAAACAAAAGCAATATCAACTTTAAAACGCGCTAAATTTTGTTGATGTTTTGCGTATTCAGTTTGTATCGACATATCTCCGGCAGTACAATAGCTGCACTTCTGAAACTTGGTACTTCAGTAGAACATGTGTCTCCGCGACGGTCTGCAAAGTTTCGTCGCACAATTCGAATAAATGTGGAAGTTATATACAAAAGCAATATCAACTTTAAAACGCGCTAAATTGTGTTGATGTTTTGCGTATTCAGTTTGTATCGACATATCTCCGGCAGTACAAGAGCTGCACTTCTGAAACTTGGTACTTCAGTAGAAAAGGCCTAGCCGCTACTGTCTGCAAAGTTTCGTCGCACAATTCGAATAAATATGGAAGTTATAAACAAAAGCGATATCAACTTTAAAACGCGCTAAATTTTGTTGATGTTTTGCGTATTCCGTTTGTATCGATATATCTCCGGCAGTACAAGAGCTGCACTTCTGAAACTTGGTACTTAAGTAGTAAAGGCATATCCGCTACTGTCTGCAAAGTTTCGTTGCACAATTCGAATAAATGTGGAAGTTATGAACAAAAGCGATATCAACTTTAAAACGCGCTAAATTTTGTTGATGTTTTGCATATTCAGTTTGTATCGACATATCTCCGGCAGTACAAGAGCTGCACTTCTGAAACTTGGTACGTCAGTAGAACATGTGTCTCCGCGACGGTCTGCAAAGTTTCGTCGCACAATTCGAATAAATGTGGAAGTTATAAACAAAAGCAATATCAACTTTAAAACGCGCTAAATTTTGTTGATGTTTTGCGTATTCAGTTTGTATCGACATATCTCCGGCAGTACAAGAGCTGCACTTCTGAAACTTGGTACTTCAGTAGAACATGTGTCTCCGCGACGGTCTACAAAGTTTCGTCGCACAATTCGAATAAATGTAGAAGTTATAAACAAAAGCAATATCAACTTTAAAACGCGCTAAATTTTGTTGATGTTTTGCGTATTCAGTTTGTATCGACATATCTCCGGCAGTACAAGAGCTGCACTTCTGAAACTTGGTACTTCAGTAGAAAAGGCCTATTCAAGCCTGTCTGCAAAGTTTCGTTGCACAATGCGAATTAATGTGGAAGTTATATACAAAAGCGATATCAACTTTAAAACGCGCTAAATTTTGTTGATGTTTTGCGTATTCAGTTTGTATCAACATATCTCCGGCAGTACAAGAGCTGCACTTCTGAAACTTGGTACTACAGTAGAAAAGGCCTATTTGAGCCTGTCTGCAAAGTTTCGTTGCACAATGCGAATTAATGTGGAAGTTATATACAAAAGCGATATCAACTTTAAAACGCGCTAAATTTTGTTGATGTTTTGCGTATTCAGTTTGTATCGACATATCTCCGGCAGTACAAGAGCTGCACTTCTGAAACCTGGTACTTCAGTAGAAAAGGCCTGTTCGAGACTGTTTGCAAAGTTTCGTTCCACAATTCGAATAAATTTGGAAGTTATAAACATAGGCGATATCAACTTTAAAACGCGCTAAATTTTGTTGATGTTTTGCGTATTCCGTTTGTATCGACATATCTCTAGCAGTACAAGAGGTGCACTTCTGAAACCTGGTACTTCAGTAGAAAAGGCCTATCTGCTACTGTCTGCAAAGTTTCGTTGCACAATTCGAATAAATGTGGAAGTTATGAACAAAAGCGATATCAACTTTAAAACGCGCTAAATTTTGTTGATATTTTGCGTATTCAGTTTGTATCGACATATCTCCGGCAGTACAAGAGCTGAACTTCTGAAACTTGGTACTTCAGTAGCAAAGGCCTATTCGAAACTGTCTGCAAAGTTTCGTTGCACAATTCGAATAAATTTTGAAGGTGTAAACAAAAGCGATATCAACTTTAAAACGCGCAAAATTTTGTTGATGTTTTGCGTATTTAGTTTGTATCGACATATCTCCGGCAGTACAAGAGCTGCACTTCTGAAACTTAGTACTTCAGTAGAACATGTGTCTCCGCGACTGTCTGCAAAGTTTCGTCGCACAATTCGAATAAATGTGGAAGTTATAAACAAAAGCAATATCAACTTTAAAACGCGCTAAATTTTGTTGATGTTTTGCGTATTCAGTTTGTATCGACATATCTCCGGCAGTACAGGAGCTGCACTTCTGAAACTTGGTACTTAAGTAGTAAAGGCATATCCGCTACTGTCTGCAAAGTTTCGTTGCACAATTCGAATAAATGTGGAAGTTATGAACAAAAGCGATATCAACTTTAAAACGCGCTAAATTTTGTTGATGTTTTGCATATTCAGTTTGTATCGACATATCTCCGGCAGTACAATAGCTGCACTTCTGAAACTATGTACTTCAGTAGAACATGTGTCTCCGCGACGGTCTGCAAAGTTTCGTCGCACAATTCGAATAAATGTGGAAGTTATAAACAAAAGCAATATCAACTTTAAAACGCGCTAAATTTTGTTGATGTTTTGCGTATTCAGTTTGTATCGACATATCTCTGGCAGTACAAAGGCTGCACTTCTGAAACTTGGTACTTCAGTAGAACATGTGTCTCCGCGACGGTCTGCAAAGTTTCGTCGCACAATTCGAATAAATGTAGAAGTTATAAACAAAAGCAATATCAACTTTAAAACGCGCTAAATTTTGTTGATGTTTTGCGTATTCAGTTTGTATCGACATATCTCCGGCAGTACAAGAGCTGCACTTCTGAAACTTGGTACTTCAGTAGAAAAGGCCTATTCGAGCCTGTCTGCAAAGTTTCGTTGCACAATGCGAATTAATGTGGAAGTTATATACAAAAGCGATATCAACTTTAAAACGCGCTAAATTTTGTTGATGTTTTGCGTATTCAGTTTGTATCGACATATCTCCGGCAGTACAAGAGCTGCACTTCTGAAACTTGGTACTTCAGTAGAAAAGGCCTATTCGAGCCTGTCTGCAAAGTTTCGTTGCACAATGCGAATTAATGTGGAAGTTATATACAAAAGCGATATCAACTTTAAAACGCGCTAAATTTTGTTGATGGTTTGCGTATTCAGTTTGTATCGACATATCTCCGGCAGTACAAGAGCTGCACTTCTGAAACCTAGTACTTCAGTAGAAAAGGCCTGTTCTAGACTGTCTGCAAAGTTTCGTGCCACAATTCGAATAAATGTGGAAGTTATAAACATAGGCGATATCAACTTTAAAACGCGCTAAATTTTGTTGATGTTTTGCGTATTCAGTTTGTATCGACATATCTCCGACAGTACAAGAGCTGCACTTCTGAAACTTGGTACTTCAGTAGAACATGTGACTCCGCGACAGTCTGCAAAGTTTCGTTGCACAATTCGAATAATTGTGGAAGTTATAAACAAAAGCGATATCAACTTTAAAACGCGCTAAATTTTGTTGATGTTTTTCGTATTCAGTTTGTATCGACATATCTCCGGCAGTACAAGAGCTGCACTTCTGAAACTTGGTACTTCAGTAGAAAAGGCCTATTCGAGACTGTCTGCAAAGTTTCGTTGCACAATTCGAATAAATGTGGAAGTTATAAACAAAAGCGATATCAACTTTAAAACGCGCTAAATTTTGTTGATGTTTTGCGTATTCAGTTTGTATCGACATATCTCCGGCAGTACAAGAGCTGCACTTCTGAAACTTGGTACTTCAGTAGAAAAGGCCTATTCGAGACTGTCTGCAAAGTTTCGTTGCACAATGCGAATAAATGTGGAAGTTATAAACAAAAGCGATATCAACTTTAAAACGCGCTAAATTTTGTTGATGTTTTTCGTGGTCAGTTTGTATCGACATATCTCCGACAGTACAAGAGCTGCACTTCTGAAACTTGGTACTTCAGTAGAAAAGGCCTATCCGCTACTGTCGGCAAAGTTTCGTTGCACAATTCGAATAAATGTGGAAGTTATGAACAAAACCGATATCAACTTTAAAACGCGCTAAATTTTGTTGATGTTTTGCATATTCAGTAGGTATCGACATATCTCCGGCAGTACAAGAGCTGCACTTCTGAAACTTGGTACTTCAGTAGAAAAGGCCTGTTCGAGACTGTCTGCAAAGTTTCGTGCCACAATTCGAATAAATGTGGAAGTTATAAACATAGGCGATATCAACTTTAAAACGCGCTAAATTTTGTTGATGTTTTGCGTATTCAGTTTGTATCGACATATCTCCGACAGTACAAGAGCTGCACTTCTGAAACTTGGTACTTCAGTAGAAAAGGCCTATTTGAGACGGTCTGCAAACTTTCGTTGCACAATTCGAATAAATGTGGAAGTTATAAACAAAAGCGATATCAACTTTAAAACGCGCTAAATTTTGTTGATGTTTTGCGTATTCAGTTTGTATCGACATATCTCCGGCAGTACAAGAGCTGCACTTCTGAAACTTGGTACTTTAGTAGTAAAGGCATATTCGAGACTGTCTGCAAAGTTTCGTGGCACAATTCGAATAAATGTGGAAGTTATAAACAAAAGCGATATCAACTTTAAAACGCGCTAAATTTTGTTGATGTTTTGCGTATTCAGTTTGTATCGACATATCTCCGGCAGTACAAGAGCTGCACTTCTGAAACTTGGTACTTCAATAGAACATGTGTCTCCGCGACGGTCTGCAAAGTTTCGTCGCACAATTCGAATAAATGTGGAAGTTATAAACAAAAGCAATATCAACTTTAAAACGCGCTAAGATTTGTTGATGTTTTGCGTATTCAGTTTGTATCGACATATCTCCGGCAGTACAATAGCTGCACTTCTGAAACTTGGTACTTCAGTAGAAAAGGCCTATTCGAGCCTGTCTGCAAAGTTTCGTTGCACAATGCCAATTAATGTGGAAGTTATATACAAAAGCGATATCAACTTTAAAATGCGCTAAATTTTGTTGATGTTTTGCGTATTCAGTTTGTATCGACATATCTCCGGCAGTACAAGATCTGCACTTCTGAAACCTGGTACTTCAGTAGAAAAGGCCTGTTCGAGACTATCTGCAAAGTTTCGTGCCACAATTCGAATAAATGTGGAAGTTATAAACATAGGCGATATCAACTTTAAAACGCGCTAAATTTTGTTGATGTTTTGCGTATTCAGTTTGTATCGACATATCTCCGGCAGTACAAGAGCTGCACTTCTGAAACCTAGTACTTCAGTAGAAAAGGCCTGTTCTAGACTGTCTGCAAAGTTTCGTGCCACAATTCGAATAAATGTGGAAGTTATAAACATAGGCGATATCAACTTTAAAACGCGGTAAATTTTGTTGATGTTTTGCGTATTCAGTTTGTATCGACATATCTCCGACAGTACAAGAGCTGCACTTCTGAAACTTGGTACTTCAGTAGAACATGTGACTCCGCGACAGTCTGCAAAGTTTCGTTGCACAATTCGAATAATTGTGGAAGTTATAAACAAAAGCGATATCAACTTTAAAACGCGCTAAATTTTGTTGATGTTTTTCGTATTCAGTTTGTATCGACATATCTCCGGCAGTACAAGAGCTGCACTTCTGAAACTTGGTACTTCAGTAGAAAAGGCCTATTCGAGACTGTCTGCAAAGTTTCGTTGCACAATTCGAATAAATGTGGAAGTTATAAACAAAAGCGATATCAACTTTAAAACGCGCTAAATTTTGTTGATGTTTTGCGTATTCAGTTTGTATCGACATATCTCCGGCAGTACAAGAGCTGCACTTCTGAAACTTGGTACTTCAGTAGAAAAGGCCTATTCGAGACTGTCTGCAAAGTTTCGTTGCACAATGCGAATAAATGTGGAAGTTATAAACAAAAGCGATATCAACTTTAAAACGCGCTAAATTTTGTTGATGTTTTTCGTGGTCAGTTTGTATCGACATATCTCCGACAGTACAAGAGCTGCACTTCTGAAACTTGGTACTTCAGTAGAAAAGGCCTATCCGCTACTGTCGGCAAAGTTTCGTTGCACAATTCGAATAAATGTGGAAGTTATGAACAAAACCGATATCAACTTTAAAACGCGCTAAATTTTGTTGATGTTTTGCATATTCAGTAGGTATCGACATATCTCCGGCAGTACAAGAGCTGCACTTCTGAAACTTGGTACTTCAGTAGAAAAGGCCTGTTCGAGACTGTCTGCAAAGTTTCGTGCCACAATTCGAATAAATGTGGAAGTTATAAACATAGGCGATATCAACTTTAAAACGCGCTAAATTTTGTTGATGTTTTGCGTATTCAGTTTGTATCGACATATCTCCGACAGTACAAGAGCTGCACTTCTGAAACTTGGTACTTCAGTAGAAAAGGTATATTTGAGACTGTCTGCAAACTTTCGTTGCACAATTCGAATAAATGTGGAAGTTATAAACAAAAGCGATATCAACTTTAAAACGCGCTAAATTTTGTTGATGTTTTGCGTATTCAGTTTGTATCGACATATCTCCGGCAGTACAAGAGCTGCACTTCTGAAACTTGGTACTTTAGTAGTAAAGGCATATTCGAGACTGTCTGCAAAGTTTCGTGGCACAATTCGAATAAATGTGGAAGTTATAAACAAAAGCGATATCAACTTTAAAACGCGCTAAATTTTGTTGATGTTTTGCGTATTCAGTTTGTATCGACATATCTCCGGCAGTACAAGAGCTGCACTTCTGAAACTTGGTACTTCAATAGAACATGTGTCTCCGCGACGGTCTGCAAAGTTTCGTCGCACAATTCGAATAAATGTGGAAGTTATAAACAAAAGCAATATCAACTTTAAAACGCGCTAAGATTTGTTGATGTTTTGCGTATTCAGTTTGTATCGACATATCTCCGGCAGTACAATAGCTGCACTTCTGAAACTTGGTACTTCAGTAGAAAAGGCCTATTCGAGCCTGTCTGCAAAGTTTCGTTGCACAATGCCAATTAATGTGGAAGTTATATACAAAAGCGATATCAACTTTAAAATGCGCTAAATTTTGTTGATGTTTTGCGTATTCAGTTTGTATCGACATATCTCCGGCAGTACAAGATCTGCACTTCTGAAACCTGGTACTTCAGTAGAAAAGGCCTGTTCGAGACTATCTGCAAAGTTTCGTGCCACAATTCGAATAAATGTGGAAGTTATAAACATAGGCGATATCAACTTTAAAACGCGCTAAATTTTGTTGATGTTTTGCGTATTCAGTTTGTATCGACATATCTCCGACAGTACAAGAGCTGCACTTCTGAAACTTGGTACTTCAGTAGAACATGTGACTCCGCGACGGTCTGCGAAGTTTCGTTGCACAATTCGAATAAATGTGGAAGTTATAAACAAAAGCGATATCAACTTTAAAACGCGCTAAATTTTGTTGATGTTTTGCGTATTCAGTTTGTATCGACATATCTCCGGCAGTACAAGAGCTGCACTTCTGAAACTTGGTACTTCTGTAGAAAAGGTTTATAAGCTACTGTCTGCCAAGTTTCGTAGCACAATTTTGAATAAATGTGGAAGTTATAAACAAAAGCGATATCAACTTTAAAACGCGCTAAATTTTGTTGATGTTTTGCGTATTCCGTTTGTATCGACATATCTCCGGCAGTACAAGAGCTGCACTTCTGAAACTTGGTACTTCAGTAGCAAAGGCCTATCCGCTACTGTCTGCAAAGTTTCGTTGCACAATTCGAATAAATGTGGAAGTTATGAACAAAAGCGATATCAACTTTAAAACGCGCTAAATTTTGTTGATGTTTTGCATATTCAGTAGTTATCGACATATCTCCGGCAGTACAATAGCTGCACTTCTGAAACTGGGTACTTCAGTAGAAAAGGCCTATTTGAGACTCTCTGCAAAGTTTCGTTGCACAATTCGAATAAATGTGGAAGTTATAAACAAAAGCGATATCAACTTTAAAACGCGCTAAATTTTGATTGATGTTTTGCGTATTTAGTTTGTATCGACATATCTCCGGCAGTACAAGAGCTGCACTTCTGAAACTTTGTACTTTAGTAGAACATGTGTCTCCGCGACGGTCTGCAAAGTTTCGTCGCACAATTCGAATAAATGTGGAAGTTATAAACAAAAGCAATATCAACTTTAAAACGCGCTAAATTTTGTTGATGTTTTGCGTATTCAGTTTGTATCGACATATCTCCGGCAGTACAAGAGCTGCACTTCTGAAACTTGGTACTTCAGTAGAACATGTGTCTCCGCGACGGTCTGCAAAGTTTCGTCGCACAATTCGAATAAATGTGGAAGTTATAAACAAAAGCAATATCAACTTTAAAACGCGCTAAATTTTGTTGATGTTTTGCGTATTCAGTTTGTATCGACATATCTCCGGCAGTACAAGAGCTGCACTTCTGAAACTAGGTACTTCAGTAGAAAAGGCCTATTCGAGCCTGTCTGCAAAGTTTCGTTGCACAATGCGAATTAATGTGGAAGTTATATACAAAAGCGATATCAACTTTAAAACGCGCTAAATTTTGTTGATGTTTTGCGTATTCCGATTGTTTCGACATATCCCCGGCAGTACAAGAGCTGCACTTCTGAAACTTAGTACTTAAGTAGTAAAGGCATATCCCCTGCTGTCTGCAAAGTTTCGTTGCACAATTCGAATAAATGTGGAAGTTATGAACAAAAGCGATATCAACTTTAAAACGCGCTAAATTTTGTTGATGTTTTGCATATTCAGTTTGTATCGACATATCTCCGGCAGTACAATAACTGCACTTCTGAAATTTGGTACTTCAGTAGAACATGTGTCTCCGCGACGGTCTGCAAAGTTTAGTCGCACAATTCGAATAAATGTAGAAGTTATAAACAAAAGCAATATCAACTTTAAAACGCGCTAAATTTTGTTGATGTTTTGCGTATTCAGTTTGTATCGACATATCTCCGGCAGTACAAGAGCTGCACTTCTGAAACTTGGTACTTCAGTAGAAAAGGCCTATTCGAGCCTGTCTGCAAAGTTTCGTTGCACAATGCGAATTAATGTGGAAGTTATATACAAAAGCGATATCAACTTTAAAACGCGCTAAATTTTGTTGATGTTTTGCGTATTCAGTTTGTATCGACATATCTCCGGCAGTACAAGAGCTGCACTTCTGAAACTTGGTACTTCAGTAGAAAAGGCCTATTCGAGCCTGTCTGCAAAGTTTCGTTGCACAATGCGAATTAATGTGGAAGTTATATACAAAAGCGATATCAACTTTAAAACGCGCTAAATTTTGTTGATGTTTTGCGTATTCAGTTTGTATCGACATATCTCCGGCAGTACAAGAGCTACACTTCTGAAACCTGGTACTTCAGTAGAAAAGGCCAGTTCGAGACTGTCTGCAAAGTTTCGTGCCACAATTCGAATAAATGTGGAAGTTATAAACATAGGCGATATCAACTTTAAAACGCGCTAAATTTTGTTGATGTTTTGCGTATTCCGTTTGTATCGACATATCGCTAGCAGTACAAGAGCTGCACTTCTTAAACCTGGTACTTCAGTAGAAAAGGTATATTCGAGACTGTCTGCAAAGTTTCGTTGCACAATTCGAATAAATGTTGAAGGTGTAAACAAAAGCGATATCAACTTTAAAACGCGCAAAATTTTGTTGATGTTTTGCGTATTTAGTTTGTATCGACATATCTCCGGCAGTACAAGAGCTGCACTTCTGAAACTTAGTACTTCAGTAGAACTTGTGTCTCCGCGACTGTCTGCAAAGTTTCGTCGCACAATTCGAATAAATGTGGAAGTTATAAACAAAAGCAATATCAACTTTAAAACGCGCTAAATTTTGTTGATGTTTTGCGTATTCAGTTTGTATCGACATATCTCCGGCAGTACAAGAGCTGCACTTCTGAAACTTGGTACTTCAGTAGAAAAGGCCTATTCGAGACTGTCTGCAAAGTTTCGTTGCACAATTCGAATGAATGTGGAAGTTATAAACAAAAGCGATATCAACTTTAAAACGCGCTAAATTTTGTTGATGTTTTGCGTATTCAGTTTGTATCGACATATCTCCGGCAGTACAAGAGCTGCACTTCTGAAACTTGGTACTTCAGTAGAAAAGGCCTATCCGCTACTGTCTGCAAAGTTTCGTCGCACAATTCGAATAAATATGGAAGTTATAAACAAAAGCGATATCAACTTTAAAACGCGCTAAATTTTGTTGATGTTTTGCGTATTCCGTTTGTATCGACATATCTCCGGCAGTACAAGAGCTGCACTTCTGAAACTTGGTACTTAAGTGGGAAAGGCATATCCGCTACTGTCTGCAAAGTTTCGTCGCACAATTCGAATAAATATGGAAGTTATAAACAAAAGCGATATCAACTTTAAAACGCGCTAAATTTTGTTGATGTTTTGCATATTCAGTTTGTATCGACATATCTCCGGCAGTACAATAGCTGCACTTCTGAAACTTGGTACTTCAGTAGAACATGTGTCTCCGCGACGGTCTGCAAAGTTTCGTCGCACAATTCGAATAAATGTGGAAGTTATAAACAAAAGCAATATCAACTTTAAAACGCGCTAAATTTTGTTGATGTTTTGCGTATTCAGTTTGTATCGACATATCTCCGGCAGTACAAGAGCTGCACTTCTGAAACTTGGTACTTCAGTAGTAAAGGCCTATTCGAGCCTGTCTGCAAAGTTCGTTGCACAATGCGAATTAATTTGGAAGTTATATACAAAAGCGATATCAACTTCAAAACGCGCTTAATTTTGTTGATCTTTTGCGTATTCAGTTTGTATCGACATATCTCCGGCAGTACAAGAGCTGCACTTCTGAAACTTGGTACTTCAGTAGAAAAGGCCTATCCGCTACTGTCTGCAAAGTTTCGTCGCACAATTCGAATAAATATGGAAGTTATAAACAAAAGCGATATCAACTTTAAAACGCGCTAAATTTTGTTGATGTTTTGCGTATTCCGTTTGTATCGACATATCTCCGGCAGTACAAGAGCTGCACTTCTGAAACTTGGTACTTAAGTAGTAAAGGCATATCCGCTACTGTCTGCAAAGTTTCGTAGCACAATTCGAATAAATGTGGAAGTTATGAACAAAAGCGATATCAACTTTAAAACGCGCTAAATTTTGTTGATGTTTTGCATATTCAGTTTGTATCGACATATCTCCGGCAGTACAATAGCTGCACTTCTGAAACTTGGTACTTCAGTAGAACATGTGACTCCGCGACGGTCTGCGAAGTTTCGTTGCACAATTCGAATAAATGTGCAAGTTATAAACAAAAGCGATATCAACTTTAAAACGCGCTAAATTTTGTTGATGTTTTGCGTATTCCGTTTGTATCGACATATCTCCGGCAGTACAAGAGCTGCACTTCTGAAACTTGGTACTTCAGTAGAAAAGGCCTATTCGAGCCTGTCTGCAAAGTTTCGTTGCACAATGCAAATTAATGTGGAAGTTATATACAAAAGCGATATCAACTTTAAAACGCGCTTAATTTTGTTGATGTTTTGCGTATTCAGTTTGTATCGACATATCTCCGGCAGTACAAGAGCTGCACTTCTGAAACTTGGTACTTCAGTAGAAAAGGCCTATCCGCTACTGTTTGCAAAGTTTCGTCGCACAATTCGAATAAATATGGAAGTTATAAACAAAAGCGATATCAACTTTAAAACGCGCTAAATTTTGTTGATGTTTTGCGTATTCTGTTTGTATCGACATATCTCCGGCAGTACAAGAGCTGCACTTCTGAAACTTGGTACTTAAGTAGTAAAGGCATATCCGCTAGTGTCTGCAAAGTTTCGTTGCACAATTCGAATAAATGTGGAAGTTATGAACAAAAGCGATATCAACTTTAAAACGCGCTAAATTTTGTTGATGTTTTGCATATATTTAGTTTGTATCGACATATCTATGGCAGTACAATAGCTGCACTTCTGAAACTTGGTACTTCAGTAGAACATGTGTCTCCGCGACGGTCTGCAAAGTTTCGTCGCACAATTCGAATAATTGTGGAAGTTATAAACAAAAGCAATATCAACTTTAAAACGCGCTAAATTTTGTTGATGTTTTGCGTATTCAGTTTGTATCGACATATCTCCGGGAGTACAAGAGCTGCACTTCTGAAGCTTGGTACTTCAGTAGAACACGTGTCTCCGCGACGGTCTGCAAAGTTTCGTCGCACAATTCGAATAAATGTAGAAGTTATAAACAAAAGCAATATCAACTTTAAAACGCGCTAAATTTTGTTGATGTTTTGCGTATTCAGTTTGTATCGACATATCTCCGGCAGTACAAGAGCTGCACTTCTGAAACTTGGTACTTCAGTAGAAAAGGCCTATTCGAGCCTGTCTGCAAAGTTTCGTTGCACAATGCGAATTAATGTGGAAGTTATATACAAAAGCGATATCAACTTTAAAACGCGCTTAATTTTGTTGATGTTTTGCGTATTCAGTTTGTATCGACATATCTCCGGCAGTACAAGAGCTGCACTTCTGTAACTTGGTACTTCAGTAGAAAAGGCCTTTTCGAGCCTGTCTGCAAAGTTTCGTTGCACAATGCGAATTAATGTGGAAGTTATATACAAAAGCGATATCAACTTTAAAACGCGCTAAATTTTGTTGATGTTTTGCATATTCAGTTTGTATCGACATATCTCCGGCAGTAAAAGAGCTGCACTTCTGAAACCTGGTACTTCAGTAGAAAAGGCCTGTTCGAGACTGTCTGCAAAGTTTCGTGCCACAATTCGAATAAATGTGGAAGTTATAAACATAGGCGATATCAACTTTAAAACGCGCTAAATTTTGTTGATGTTTTGTGTATTCCGTTTGTATCGACATATCTCTAGCAGTACAAGTGCTGCACTTCTGAAACCTGGTACTTCAGTAGAAAAGGCCTATCCGCTACTGTCTGCAAAGTTTCGTTGCACAATTCACATAAATGTGGAAGTTATGAACAAAAGCGATATCAACTTTAAAACGCGCTAAATTTTGTTGATATTTTGCGTATTCAGTTTGTATCGACATATCTCCAGCAGTACAAGAGCTGCACTTCTGAAACTTGGTACTTCAGTAGAAAAGGCCTATTCGAGACTGTCTGCAAAGTTTCGTTGCACAATTCGAATAAATGTTGAAGGTGTAAACAAAAGCGATATCAACTTTAAAACGCGCAAAATGTTGTTGATGTTTTGCGTATTCCGTTTGTATCGACATATCTCCGGCAGTACAAGAGCTGCACTTCTGAAACTGAGTACTTCAGTAGAACATGTGTCTCCGCGACGGTCTGCAAAGTTTCGTCGCACAATTCGAATAAATGTGGAAGTTATAAACAAAAGCAATATCAACTTTAAAACGCGCTAAATTTTGTTGATGTTTTGCGTATTCAGTTTGTATCGACATATCTCCGGCAGTACAAGAGCTGCACTTCTGAAACTTGGTACTTCAGTAGAAAAGGCCTATTCGAGACTGTCTGCAAAGTTTCGTTGCACAATTCGAATAAATGTTGAAGGTGTAAACAAAAGCGATATCAACTTTAAAACGCGCAAAATTTTGTTGATGTTTTGCGTATTTAGTTTGTATCGACATATCTCCGGCAGTACAAGAGCTGCACTTCTGAAACTTAGTACTTCAGTAGAAAAGGCCTATTCGAGACTGTCTGCAAAGTTTCGTTGCACAATTCGAATGAATGTGGAAGTTATAAACAAAAGCGATATCAACTTTAAAACGCGCTAAATTTTGTTGATGTTTTGCGTATTCAGTTTGTATCGACATATCTCCGGCAGTACAAAAGCTGCACTTCTGAAACTTGGTACTTCAGTAGAAAAGGCCTATTCGAGCCTGTCTGCAAAGTTTCGTTGCACAATGCGAATTAATGTGGAAGTTATATACAAAAGCGATATCAACTTTAAAACGCGCTTAATTTTGTTGATGTTTTGCGTATTCAGTTTGTATCGACATATCTCCGGCAGTACAAGAGCTGCACTTCTGAAACTTGGTACTTCAGTAGTAAAGGCATATCCGCTACTGTCTGCAAAGTTTCGTCGCACAATTCGAATAAATATGGAAGTTATAAACAAAAGCGATATCAACTTTAAAACGCGCTAAATTTTGTTGATGTTTTGCGTATTCCGTTTGTATCGACATATCTCCGCCAGTACAAGAGCTGCACTTCTGAAACTTGGTACTTAAGTAGTAAAGGAATATCCGCTACTGTCTGCAAAGTTTCGTTGCACAATTCGAATAAATGTGGAAGTTATAAACAAAAGCGATATCAACTTTAAAACGCGCTAAATTTTGTTGATGTTTTGCATATTCAGTTTGTATAAACATATCTCCGGCAGTACAATAGCTGCACTTCTGAAACTTGGTACTTCAGTAGAACATGTGACTCCGCTAATGTCTGCAAAGTTTCGTCGCACAATTCGAATAAATGTGGAAGTTATAATCAAAAGCAATATCAACTTTAAAACGCGCTAAATTTTGTTGATGTTTTGCGTATTCAGTTTGTATCGACATATCTCCGGCAGTACAAGAGCTGCACTTCTGAAACTTGGTACTTCAGTAGAACATGTGTCTCCGCGACGGTCTGCAAAGTTTCGTCGCACAATTCGAATAAATGTAGAAGTTATAAACAAAAGCAATATCAACTTTAAAACGCGCTAAATTTTGTTGATGTTTTGCGTATTCAGTTTGTATCGACATATCTCCGGCAGTACAAGAGCTGCACTTCTGAAACTTGGTACTTCAGTAGAAAAGGCCTATTCGAGCCTGTCTGCAAAGTTTCGTTGCACAATGCGAATTAATGTGGAAGTTATATACAAAAGCGATATCAACTTTAAAACGCGCTAAATTTTGTTGATGTTTTGCGTATTCAGTTTGTATCGACATATCTCCCGCAGTACAAGAGCTGCACTTCTGAAACTTGGTACTTCAGTAGAAAAGGCCTATTCGAGCCTGTCTGCAAAGTTTCGTTGCACAATGCGAATTAATGTGGAAGTTATATACAAAAGCGATATCAACTTTAAAACGCGCTAAATTTTGTTGATGTTTTGCGTATTCAGTTTGTATCGACATATCTCCGGCAGTACAAGAGCTGCACTTCTGAAACCTGGTACTTCAGTAGAAAAGGCCTGTTCGAGACTGTCTGCAAAGTTTCGTGCCACAATTCGAATAAATGTGGAAGTTATAAACATAGGCGATATCAACTTTAAAACGCGCTAAATTTTGTTGATGTTTTGCGTATTCCGTTTGTATCGACATATCTCTAGCAGTACAAGAGCTGCACTTCTGAAACCTGGTACTTCAGTAGAAAAGGCCTATTCGAGACTGTCTGCAAAGTTTTTTTGCACAATTCGAATAAATGTTGAAGGTGTAAACAAAAGCGATATCAACTTTAAAACGCGCAAAATTTTGTTGATGTTTTGCGTATTTAGTTTGTATCGACATATCTCCGGCAGTACAAGAGCTGCACTTCTGAAACTTAGTACTTCAGTAGAACATGTGTCTCCGCGACTGTCTGCAAAGTTTCGTCGCACAATTCGAATAAATGTGGAAGTTATAAACAAAAGCAATATCAACTTTAAAACGCGCTAAATTTTGTTGATGTTTTGCGTATTCAGTTTGTATCGACATATCTCCGGCAGTACAAGAGCTGCACTTCTGAAACTTGGTACTTCAGTAGAAAAGGCCTATTCGAGACTGTCTGCAAAGTTTCGTTGCACAATTCGAATGAATGTGGAAGTTATAAACAAAAGCGATATCAACTTTAAAACGCGCAAAATTTTGTTGATGTTTTGCGTATTCAGTTTGTATCGACATATCTCCGCCAGTACAAGAGCTGCACTTCTGAAACTTGGTACTTCAGTAGAAAAGGCCTATCCGCTACTGTCTGCAAAGTTTCGTCGCACAATTCGAATAAATATGGAAGTTATACACAAAAGCGATATCAACTTTAAAACGCGCTAAATTTTGTTGATGTTTTGCGTATTCCGTTTGTATCGACATATCTCCGGCAGTACAAGAGCTGCACTTCTGAAACTTGGTACTTAAGTAGTAAAGGCATATCCGCTACTGTCTGCAAAGTTTCGTTGCACAATTCGAATAAATGTGGAAGTTATGAACAAAAGCGATATCAACTTTAAAACGCGCTAAATTTTGTTGATGTTTTGCATATTCAGTTTGTATCGACATATCTCCGGCAGTACAATAGCTGCACTTCTGAAACTTGGTACTTCAGTAGAACATGTGTCTCCGCGACGGTCTGCAAAGTTTCGTCGCACAATTCGAATAAATGTGGAAGTTATAAACAAAAGCAATATCAACTTTTAAACGCGCTAAATTTTGTTGATGTTTTGCGTATTCAGTTTGTATCGACATATCTCCGGCAGTACAAGAGCTGCACTTCTGAAACTTGGTACTGCAGTAGAACATGTGTCTCCGCGACGGTCTGCAAAGTTTCGTCGCACCATTCGAATAAATGTAGAAGTTATAAACAAAAGCAATATCAACTTTAAAACGCGCTAAATTTTGTTGATGTTTTGCGTATTCAGTTTGTATCGACATATCTCCGGCAGTACAAGAGCTGCACTTCTGAAACTTGGTACTTCAGTAGAAAAGGCCTATTCGAGCCTGTCTGCAAAGTTTCGTTGCACAATGCGAATTAATGTGGAAGTTATATACAAAAGCGATATCAACTTTAAAACGCGCTAAATTTTGTTGATATTTTGCGTATTCAGTTTGTATCGACATATCTCCGGCAGTACAAGAGCTGCACTTTTGAAACTTGGTACTTCAGTAGAAAAGGCCTATTCGAGCCTGTCTGCCAAGTTTCGTTGCACAATGCGAATTAATGTGGAAGTTATATACAAAAGCGATATCAACTTTAAAACGCGCTAAATTTTGTTGATGTTTTGCGTATTCAGTTTGTATCGACATATCTCCGGCAGTACAAGAGCTGCACTTCTGTAACTTGGTACTTCAGTAGAAAAGGCCTGTTCGAGACTGTCTGTCAAAGTTTCGTGCCACAATTCGAATAAATGTGGAAGTTATAAACATAGGCGATATCAACTTTAAAACGCGCTAAATTTTGTTGATGTTTTGCGTATTCCGTTTGTATCGACATATCTCTAGCAGTACAAGAGCTGCACTTCTGAAACCTGGTACTTCAGTAGAAAAGGCCTATTCGAGACTGTCTGCAAAGTTTCGTTGCACAATTCGAATAAATGTTGAAGGTGTAAACAAAAGCGATATCAACTTTAAAACGCGCAAAATTTTGTTGATGTTTTGCGTATTTAGTTTGTATCGACATATCTCCGGCAGTACAAGAGCTGCACTTCTGAAACTTGGTACTTCAGTAGAACATGTGTCTCCGCGACTGTCTGCAAAGTTTCGTCGCACAATTCGAATAAATGTGGAAGTTATAAACAAAAGCAATATCAACTTTAAAACGCGCTAAATTGTGTTGATGTTTTGCGTATTCAGTTTGTATCGACATATCTCCGGCAGTACAAGAGCTGCACTTCTGAGACTTGGTACTTCAGTAGAAAAGGCCTATTCGAGACTGTCTGCAAAGTTTCGTTGCACAATTCGAATGAATGTGGAAGTTATAAACAAAAGCGATATCAACTTTAAAACGCGCTAAATTTTGTTGATGTTTTGCGTATTCCGTTTGTATCGACATATCTCCGCCAGTACAAGAGCTGCACTTCTGAAACTTGGTACTTCAGTAGAAAAGGCCTATCCGCTACTGTCTGCAAAGTTTCGTCGCACAATTCGAATAAATATGGAAGTTATACACAAAAGCGATATCAACTTTAAAACGCGCTAAATTTTGTTGATGTTTTGCGTATTCCGTTTGTATCGACATATCTCCGGCAGTACCAGAGCTGCACTTCTGAAACTTGGTACTTAAGTAGTAAAGGCATATCCGCTACTGTCTGCAAAGTTTCGTTGCACAATTCGAATAAATGTGGAAGTTATGAACAAAAGCGATATCAACTTTAAAACGCGCTAAATTTTGTTGATGTTTTGCATATTCAGTTTGTATCGACATATCTCCGGCAGTACAATAGCTGCACTTCTGAAACTTGGTACTTCAGTAGAACATGTGTCTCCGCGACGGTCTGCAAAGTTTCGTCGCACAATTCGAATAAATGTGGAAGTTATAAACAAAAGCAATATCAACTTTAAAACGCGCTAAATGTTGTTGATGTTTTGCGTATTCAGTTTGTATCGACATATCTCCGGCAGTACAAGAGCTGCACTTCTGAAACTTGGTACTTCAGTAGAACATGTGTCTCCGCGACGGTCTGCAAAGTTTCGTCGCACAATTCGAATAAATGTAGAAGTTATAAACAAAAGCAATATCAACTTTAAAACGCGCTAAATTTTGTTGATGTTTTGCGTATTCAGTTTGTATCGACATATCTCCGGCAGTACAAGAGCTGCACTTCTGAAACTTGGTACTTCAGTAGAAAAGGCCTATCCGCTACTGTCTGCAAAGTGTCGTTGCACAATTCGAATAAATGTGGAAGTTATAAACAAAAGCGATATCAACTTTAAAACGCGCTAAATTTTGTTGATGTTTTGCGTATTCAGTTTGTATCGACATACCTCCGGCAGTACAAGAGCTGCCCTTCTGAAACTTGGTACTTCAGTAGAAAAGGCCTATTTGAGACTGTCTGCAAAGTTTCGTTGCACAATGCGAATTAATGTGGAAGTTATAAACAAAAGCGATATCAACTTTAAAACGCGCTAAATTTTGTTGATGTTTTGCATATTCAGTTTGCATCGACATATCTCCGGCAGTACAAGAGCTGCACTTCTAAAACTTAGTACTTCAGTAGAGAAGGCCTATCCGCTACTGTCTGCCAAGTTTCGTTGCACAATTCGAATAAATGTGGAAGTTATAAACAAAAGCGATATCAACTTTAAAACGCGCTAAATTTTGTTGATGTTTTGCGTATTCAGTTTGTATCGACATATCTCCGGCAGTAAAAGAGCTGCACTTCTGAAACTTGGTACTTCAGTAGAAAAGGCCTATCCGCTACTGTCTGCCAAGTTTCGTTGCACAATTCGAATAAATGTGGAAGTTATATACAAAAGCGATATCAACTTTAAAACGCGCTAAATTTTGTTGATGTTTTGCGTATTCCGTTTGTATCGACATATCTCCGGCAGTACAAGAGCTGCACTTCTGAAACTTGGTACTTCAGTAGAAAAGGCCTTTTCGAGACTGTCTGCAAAGTTTTGTTGCACAATTCAAATAAATGTGGAAGTTATGAACAAAAGCGATATGAACTTTAAAACGCACTAAATTTTGTTGATGTTTTGCGTATTCAGTTTGCATCGACATATCTCCGGCAGTACAAGAGCTGCACTTCTGAAACTTAGTACTTCAGTAGAAAAGGCCTATCCGCTACTGTCTGCAAAGTGTCGTTGCACAATTCGAATAAATGTGGAAGTTATAAACAAAAGCGATATCAACTTTAAAACGCGCTAAATTTTGTTGATGTTTTGCGTATTCAGTTTGTATCGACATACCTCCGGTAGTACAAGAGCTGCACTTCTGAAACTTGGTACTTCAGTAGAAAAGGCATATTTGAGACTTTCTGCAAAGTTTCGTTGCACAATGCGAATTAATGTGGAAGTTATAAACAAAAGCGATATCAACTTTAAAACGCGCTAAATTTTGTTGATGTTTTGCATATTCAGTTGGCATCGACATATCTCCGGCAGTACAAGAGCTGCACTTCTGAAACTTAGTACTTCAGTAGAAAAGGCCTATCCGCTACTGTCTGCAAAGTGTCGTTTCACAATTCGAATAAATGTGGAAGTTATAAACAAAAGCGATATCAACTTTAAAACGCGCTAAATTTTGTTGATGTTTTGCGTATTCAGTTTGTATCGACATACCTCCGGCAGTACAAGAGCTGCACTTGTGAAACTTGGTACTTCAGTAGAAAAGGCCTATTTGAGACTGTCTGCAAAGTTTCGTTGCACAATGCCAATTAATGTGGAAGTTATAAACAAAAGCGATATCAACTTTAAAACGCGCTAAATTTTGTTGATGTTTTGCGTATTCAGTTTGTATCGACATATCTCCGGCAGTACAAGAGCTGCACTTCTGAAACTTGGTACTTCAGTAGAAAAGGCCTATCCGCTACTGTCTGCCAAGTTTCGTTGCACAATTCGAATAAATGTGGAAGTTATAAACAAAAGCGATATCAACTTTAAAACGCGCTAAATTTTGTTGATGTTTTGCGTATCCGTTTGTATCGACATATCTCCGGCAGTACATTAGCTGCACTTCTGAAACTTGGTACTTCAGTAGAAAAGGCCTGTTAGAGACTGTCTGCAAAGTTTCGTGCCACAATTCGAATAAATGTTGATGTTATAAATAAAAGCGATATCAACTTTAAAACGCGCTAAATTTATTTGATGTTTTGCGTATTCAGTTTGTATCGACATATCTCCGGCAGTACAAGAGCTGCACTTCTGAAACTTGGTACTTCAGTAGAACAGGCCTATTCGAGACTGTCTGCAAAGTTTCGTTGCACAATGCGAATTAATGTGGGAGTTATAAACAAAAGCGATATCAACTTTAAAACGCGCTAAATTTTGTTGATGTTTTGCGTATTCAGTTTGTATCGACATATCTCCGGCAGTACAAGAGCTGCACTTCTGAACCTTGATACTTCAGTAGATAAGGCCTGTTCGAGACTGTCTGCGAAGTTTCGTGCCACAATTCGAATAAATGTCGAAGTTATAAACATAGGCGATATCAACTTTAAAACGCGCTAAATTTTGTTGATGTTTTGCGTATTCAGTTTGTATCGACATATCTCCGGCAGTACAAGAGCTGCACTTCTGAAACTTGGTACTTCAGTAGAAAAGGCCTGTTAGAGACTGTCTGCAAAGTTTCGTGCCACATTTCGAATAAATGTGGAAGTTATAAACATAGGCGATATCAACTTTAAAACGCGCTAAATTTTGTTGATGTTTTGCGTATTCAGTTTGTATCGACATATCTCTGACAGTACAAGAGCTGCATATCTGAAACTTGGTACTTCAGTAGAACAGGCTTATCCGCTACTGTCTGCAAAGTGTCGTTGCACAATTCGAATAAATGTAGAAGTTATAAACAAAAGCGATATCAACTTTAAAACGCGCTAAATTTTGTTGATGTTTTGCGTATTCAGTTTGTATCGACATACCTCCGGCAGTACAAGAGCTGCACTTCTGAAACTTGGTACTTCAGTAGAAAAGGCCTATTCAAGACTGTCTGCAAAGTTTCGTTGCACAATGCCAATTAATGTGGAAGTTATAAACAAAAGCGATATCAACTTTAAAACGCGCTAAATTTTGTTGATGTTTTGCGTATTCAGTTTGTATCGACATATCTCCGGCAGTACAAGAGCTGCACTTCTGAAACTTGGTACTTCAGTAGAAAAGGCCTATTTGAGACTGTCTGCAAAGTTTCGTGCCACAATTCGAATGAATGTGGATGTTATAAACAAAAGCGATATCAACTTTAAAACGCGCTAAATTTATTTGATGTTTTTCGTATTCAGTTTGTATCGACATATCTCCGGAAGTACAAGAGCTGCACTTCTGAAACTTGGTACTTCAGTAGAAAAGGCCTATTCGAGACTGTCTGCAAAGTTTCGTTGCACAATGCGAATTAAGGTGGAAGTTATAAACAAAAGCGATATCAACTTTAAAATGCGCTAAATTTTGTTGATGTTTTGCGTATTCAGTTTGTATCGACATATCTCCGGCAGTAAAGGAGCTGCACTTCTGAACCTTGGTACTTCAGTAGAGAAGGCCTATCCGCTACTGTCTTCCAAGTTTCGTTGCACAATTCGAATAAATGTGGAAGGTATAAACAAAAGCGATATCAACTTTAAAACGCGCTAAATTTTGTTGATGTTTTGCGTATTCAGTTTGTATCGACATATCTCCGGCAGTAAAAGAGCTGCACTTCTGAAACTTGGTACTTCAGTAGAAAAGGCCTATCCGCTACTGTCTGCCAAGTTTCGTTGCACAATTCGAATAAATGTGGAAGTTATATACAAAAGCGATATCAACTTTAAAACGCGCTAAATTTTGTTGATGTTTTGCGTATTCCGTTTGTATCGACATATCTCCGGCAATACAAGAGCTGCACTTCTGAAACTTGGTACTTCAGTAGAAAAGGCCTTTTCGAGACTGTCTGCAAAGTTTTGTTGCACAATTCGAATAAATGTGGAAGTTATGAACAAAAGCGATATGAACTTTAAACGCACTAAATTTTGTTGATGTTTTGCGTATTCAGTTTGCATCGACATATCTCCGGCAGTACAAGAGCTGCACTTCTGAAACTTAGTACTTCAGTAGAAAAGGCCTATCCGCTACTGTCTGCCAAGTTTCGTTGCACAATTCGAATAAATGTGGAAGTTATAAACAAAAGCGATATCAACTTTAAAACGCGCTAAATTTTGTTGATGTTTTGCGTATTCAGTTTGTATCGACATATCTTCGGCAGTAAAAGAGCTGCACTTCTGAAACTTGGTACTCTAGTAGAAAAGGCGTATCCGCTACTGTCTGCCAAGTTTCGTTGCACAATTCGAATAAATGTGGAAGTTATAAACAAAAGCGATATCAACTTTAAAACGCGCTAAATTTTGTTGATGTTTTGCGTATTCCGTTTGTATCGACATATCTCCGGCAGTACAAGAGCTGCACTTCTGAAACTTGGTACTTCAGTAGAAAAGGCCTATTCGAGACTGTCTGCAAAGTTTTGTTGCACAATTCGAATAAATGTGGAAGTTATGAACAAAAGCGATATGAACTTTAAAATGCACTAAATTTTGTTGATGTTTTGCGTATTCAGTTTGCATCGACATATCTCCGGCAGTACAAGAGCTGCACTTCTGAAACTTAGTACTTCAGTAGAAAAGGCCTATCCGCTACTGTCTGCAAAGTGTCGTTGCACAATTCGAATAAATGTGGAAGTTATAAACAAAAGCGATATCAACTTTAAAACGCGCTAAATTTTGTTGATGTTTTGCGTATTCAGTTTGTATCGACATACCTCCGGCAGTACAAGAGCTGCACTTCTGAAACTTGGTACTTCAGTAGAAAAGGCCTATTTGAGACTGTCTGCAAAGTTTCGTTGCACAATGCGAAATAATGTGGAAGTTATAAACAAAAGCGATATCAACTTAAAAACGCGCTAAATTTTGTTGATGTTTTGCATATTCAGTTTGCATCGACATATCTCCGGCAGTACAAGAGCTGCACTTCTGAAACTTAGTACTTCAGTAGAAAAGGCCTATACGCTACTGTCTGCAAAGTGTCGTTTCACAATTCGTATAAATGTGGAAGTTATAAACAAAAGCGATATCAACTTTAAAACGCGCTAAATTTTGTTGATGTTTTGCGTATTCAGTTTGTATCGACATACCTCCGGCAGTACACGAGCTGCACTTCTGAAACTTGGTACTTCAGTAGAAAAGGCCTATTTGAGACTGTCTGCAAAGTTTCGTTGCACAATGCGAATTAATGTGGAAGTTATAAACAAAAGCGATATCAACTTTAAAACGCGCTAAATTTTGTTGATGTTTTGCGTATTCAGTTTGTATCGACATATCTCCGGCAGTACAAGAGCTGCACTTCTGAAACTTGGTACTTCAGTAGAAAAGGCCTATCCGCTACTGTCTGCCAAGTTTCGTTGCACAATTCGAATAAATGTGGAAGTTATAAACAAAAGCGATATCAACTTTAAAACGCGCTAAATTTTGTTGACGTTTGGCGTATTCAGTTTGTATCGACATATCTCCGGCAGTACAAGAGCTGCACTTCTGATACTTGGTACTTCAGTAGAAAAGGCCTATCCGCTACTGTCTGCCAAGTTTCGTTGCACAATTCGAATAAATGTAGAAGTTATAAACAAAAGCGATATCAACTTTAAAACGCGCTAAATTTTGTTGATGTTTTGCGTATTCAGTTTGTATCGACATATCTCCGACAGTACAAAAAGCTGCACTTCTGAACTTGGTACTTCAGTAGAAAAGGCCTATTAGAGACTGTCTGCAAAGTTTCGTTGCACAATGCGAATTAATGTGGAAGTTATAAACAAAAGCGATATCAACTATAAAACGCGCTAAATTTTGTTGATGTTTTGCGTATTCAGTTTGTATCGACATATCTCCGGCAGTACAAGAGCTGCACTTCTGAAACTTGGTACTTCAGTAGAAAAGGCCTGTTAGAGACTGTCTGCAAAGTTTCGTGCCACAATTCGAATAAATGTGGAAGTTATAAACATAGGCGATATCAACTTTAAAACGCGCTAAATTTTGTTGATGTTTTGCGTATTCAGTTTGTATCGACATATCTCTGACAGTACAAGAGCTGCACTTCTGAAACTTGGTACTTCAGTAGAAAAGGCCTATCCGCTACTGTCTGCCAAGTTTCGTTGCACAATTCGAATAAATGTGGAAGTTATAAACAAAAGCGATATCAACTTTAAAACGCGCTAAATTTTGTTGATGTTTTGCGTATTCTGTTTGTATCGACATATCTCCGGCAGTACAAGAGCTGCACTTCTGAAACTTGGTACTTCAGTAGAAAAGGCCTATTCGAGACTGTCTGCAAAGTTTTGTTGCACAATTCGAATAAATGTGGAAGTTATGAACAAAAGCGATATCAACTTTAAAACGCACTAAATTTTGTTGATGTTTTGAGTATTCAGTTTGTATCGACATATCTCCGGCAGTACAAGAGCTACACTTCTGAAACTTGGTACTTCAGTAGAAAAGGCTTATCCGCTACTGTCTGCAAAGTGTCGTTGCACAATTCGAATAAATGTGGAAGTTATAAACAAAAGCGATATCAACTTTAAAACGCGCTAAATTTTGTTGATGTTTTGCGTATTCAGTTTGTATCGACATACCTTCGGCAGTACAAGAGCTGCACTTCTGAAACTTGGTACTTCAGTAGAAAAGGCCTATTTGAGACTGTCTGCAAAGTTTCGTTGCACAATGCGATTTAATGTGGAAGTTATAAACAAAAGCGATATCAACATTAAAACGCGCTAAATTTTGTTGATGTTTTGCGTATTCAGTTTGTATCGACATATCTCCGGCAGTACAAGAGCTGCATATCTGAAACTTGGTACTTCAGAAGAAAAGGCCTGTTCGAGACTGTCTGCAAAGTTTCCTACCACAATTCGAATAAATGTGGAAGTTATAAACAAAAGCGATATCAACTTTAAAACGCGCTAAATTTTGTTGATGTTTTGCGTATTCAGTTTGTATCGACATATCTCCGGCAGTACAAGAGATGCACTTCTGAAACTTGGTACTTCAGTAGAAAAGGCCTATCCGCTACTGTCTGCCAAGTTTCGTTGCACAATTCGAATAAATGTGGAAGTTATAAACAAAAGCGATATCAACTTTAAAACGCGCTAAATTTTGTTGATGTTTTTCGTATTCAGTTTGTATCGACATATCTCCGGAAGTACAAGAGCTGCACTTCTGAAACTTGGTACTTCAGTAGAAAAATCCTATTCGAGACTGTCTGCAAAGTTTCGTTGCACTATGCGAATTAATGTCGAAGTTATAAACAAAAGCGATATCAACTTTAAAACGCGCTAAATTTTGTTGATGTTTTGCGTATTCAGTTTGTATCGACATATCTCCGGCAGTACAAGAGCTGCACTTCTGAAACTTAATACTTCAGTAGAAAAGGCCTGTGAGAGACTGTCTGCAAAGTTTCGTGCCACATTTCGAATAAATGTGGAAGTTATAAACATAGGCGATATCAACTTTAAAACGCGCTAAATTTTGTTGATGTTTTGCGTATTCAGTTTGTATCGACATATCTCTGACAGTACAAGAGCTGCACTTCTGAAACTTGGTACTTCAGTAGAAAAGGCCTATCCGCTACTGTCTGCCAAGTTTCGTGGCACAATTCGAATAAATGTGGATGTTATAAACAAAAGCGATATCAACTTTAAAACGCGCTAAATTTTGTTGATGTTTTGCGTATTCAGTTTGTATCGACATATCTCCGGCAGTACAAGAGCTGCACTTCTGAAACTTGGTACTTCAGTAGAAAAGGCCTGTTAGAGACTGTCTGCAAAGTTTCGTGCCACAATTCGAATAAATGTGGAAGTTATAAACATAGGCGATATCAACTTTAAAACGCGCTAAATTTTGTTGATGTTTTGCGTATTCAGTTTGTATCGACATATCTCTGACAGTACAAGAGCTGCACTTCTGAAACTTGGTACTTCAGTAGAAAAGGCCTATCCGCTACTGTCTGCCAAGTTTCGTTGCACAATTCGAATAAATGTGGAAGTTATAAACAAAAGCGATATCAACTTTAAAACGCGCTAAATTTTGTTGATGTTTTGCGTATTCTGTTTGTATCGACATATCTCCGGCAGTACAAGAGCTGCACTTCTGAAACTTGGTACTTCAGTAGAAAAGGCCTATTCGAGACTGTCTGCAAAGTTTTGTTGCACAATTCGAATAAATGTGGAAGTTATGAACAAAAGCGATATCAACTTTAAAACGCACTAAATTTTGTTGATGTTTTGCGTATTCAGTTTGTATCGACATATCTCCGGCAGTACAAGAGCTGCACTTCTGAAACTTGGTACTTCAGTAGAAAAGGCTTATCCGCTACTGTCTGCAAAGTGTCGTTGCACAATTCGAATAAATGTGGAAGTTATAAACAAAAGCGATATCAACTTTAAAACGCGCTAAATTTTGTTGATGTTTTGCGTATTCAGTTTGTATCGACATACCTTCGGCAGTACAAGAGCTGCACTTCTGAAACTTGGTACTTCAGTAGAAAAGGCCTATTTGAGACTGTCTGCAAAGTTTCGTTGCACAATGCGATTTAATGTGGAAGTTATAAACAAAAGCGATATCAACATTAAAACGCGCTAAATTTTGTTGATGTTTTGCGTATTCAGTTTGTATCGACATATCTCCGGCAGTACAAGAGCTGCATATCTGAAACTTGGTACTTCAGAAGAAAAGGCCTGTTCGAGACTGTCTGCAAAGTTTCCTACCACAATTCGAATAAATGTGGAAGTTATAAACAAAAGCGATATCAACTTTAAAACGCGCTAAATTTTGTTGATGTTTTGCGTATTCAGTTTGTATCGACATATCTCCGGCAGTACAAGAGATGCACTTCTGAAACTTGGTACTTCAGTAGAAAAGGCCTATCCGCTACTGTCTGCCAAGTTTCGTTGCACAATTCGAATAAATGTGGAAGTTATAAACAAAAGCGATATCAACTTTAAAACGCGCTAAATTTTGTTGATGTTTTTCGTATTCAGTTTGTATCGACATATCTCCGGAAGTACAAGAGCTGCACTTCTGAAACTTGGTACTTCAGTAGAAAAGGCCTATTCGAGACTGTCTGCAAAGTTTCGTTGCACTATGCGAATTAATGTCGAAGTTATAAACAAAAGCGATATCAACTTTAAAACGCGCTAAATTTTGTTGATGTTTTGCGTATTCAGTTTGTATCGACATATCTCCGGCAGTACAAGAGCTGCACTTCTGAAACTTAATACTTCAGTAGAAAAGGCCTGTGAGAGACTGTCTGCAAAGTTTCGTGCCACATTTCGAATAAATGTGGAAGTTATAAACATAGGCGATATCAACTTTAAAACGCGCTAAATTTTGTTGATGTTTTGCGTATTCAGTTTGTATCGACATATCTCTGACAGTACAAGAGCTGCACTTCTGAAACTTGGTACTTCAGTAGAAAAGGCCTATCCGCTACTGTCTGCCAAGTTTCGTTGCACAATTCGAATAAATGTGGATGTTATAAACAAAAGCGATATCAACTTTAAAACGCGCTAAATTTTGTTGATGTTTTGCGTATTCAGTTTGTATCGACATATCTCCGGCAGTACAAGAGCTGCACTTCTGATACTTGATACTTCAGTAGAAAAGGCCTATCCGCTACTGTCTGCCAAGTTTCGTTGCACAATTCGAATAAATGTGGAAGTTATAAACAAAAGCGATATCAACTTTAAAACGCGCTAAATTTTGTTGATGTTTTGCGTATTCAGTTTGTATCGACATATCTCCGACAGTACAAGAGCTGCACTTCTGAAACTTGGTACTTCAGTAGAAAAGGCCTATTTGAGACTGTCTGCAAAGTTTCGTTGCACAATGCGAATTAATGTGGAAGTTATAAACAAAAGCGATATCAACTTTAAAACGCGCTTAATTTTGTTGATGTTTTGCGTATTCAGTTTGTATCGACATATCTGCGGCAGTACAAGAGCTGCACTTCTGAAACTTGGTACTTCAGTAGAAAAGGCCTGTTAGAGACTGTCTGCAAAGTTTCGTGCCACATTTCGAATAAATGTGGAAGTTATAAACATAGGCGATATCAACTTTAAAACGCGCTAAATTTTGTTGATGTTTTGTGTATTCAGTTTGTATCGACATATCTCTGACAGTACAAGAGCTGCACTTCTGAAACTTGGTACTTAAGTAGAAAAGGCCTATCCGCTACTGTCTGCCAAGTTTCGTTGCACAATTCGAATAAATGTGGAAGTTATAAACAAAAGCGATATCAACTTTAAAACGCGCTAAATTTTGTTGATGTTTTGCGTATTCTGTTTGTATCGACATATCTCCGGCAGTACAAGAGCTGCACTTCTGAAACTTGGTACTTCAGTAGAAAAGGCCTATTCGAGACTGTCTGCAAAGTTTTGTTGCACAATTCGAATAAATGTGGAAGTTATGAACAAAAGCGATATCAACTTTAAAACGCACTAAATTTTGTTGATGTTTTGCGTATTCAGTTTGTATCGACATATCTCCGGCAGTACAAGAGCTGCACTTCTGAAACTTGGTACTTCAGTAGAAAAGGCTTATCCGCTACTGTCTGCAAAGTGTCGTTGCACAATTCGAATAAATGTGGAAGTTATAAACAAAAGCGATATCAACTTTAAAACGCGCTAAATTTTGTTGATGTTTTGCGTATTCAGTTTGTATCGACATACCTTCGGCAGTACAAGAGCTGCACTTCTGAAACTTGGTACTTCAGTAGAAAAGGCCTATTTGAGACTGTCTGCAAAGTTTCGTTGCACAATGCGATTTAATGTGGAAGTTATAAACAAAAGCGATATCAACATTAAAATGCGCTAAATTTTGTTGATGTTTTGCGTATTCAGTTTGTATCGACATATGTCCGGCAGTAAACGAGCTGCACTTCTGAAACTTGGTACTTCAGTAGAAAAGGCCTATTCGAGACTGTCTGCAAAGTTTCGTTGCACAATTCGAATAAATGTGGAAGTTATAAACAAAAGCGATATAAACTTTAAAACGCGCTAAATTTTGTTGATGTTTTTCGTATTCAGTTTGTATCGACATATCTCCGGAAGTACAAGAGCTGCACTTCTGAAACTTGGTACTTCAGTAGAAAAGGCCTATTCGAGACTGTCTGCAAAGTTTCGTTGCACAATGCGAATTAATGTCTAAGTTATAAACAAAAGCGATATCAACTTTAAAACGCGCTAAATTTTGTTGATGTTTTGCGTATCCAGTTTGTATCGACATATCTCCGGCAGTACAAGAGCTGCACTTCTGAAACTTAATACTTCAGTAGAAAAGGCCTGTTAGAGACTGTCTGCAAAGTTCGTGCCACATTTCGAATAAATGTGGAAGTTATAAACATAGGCGATATCAACTTTAAAACGCGCTAAATTTTGTTGATGTTTTGCGTATTCAGTTTGTATCGACATATCTCTGACAGTACAAGAGCTGCACTTCTGAAACTTGGTACTTCAGTAGAAAAGGCCTATCCGCTACTGTCTGCCAAGTTTCGTTGCACAATTCGAATAAATGTGGAAGTTATAAACAAAAGCGATATCAACTTTAAAACGCGCTAAATTTTGTTGATGTTTTGCGTATTCAGTTTGTATCGACATATCTCCGGGAGTACAAGAGATGCACTTCTGAAACTTGGTACTTCAGTAGAAAAGGCCTATCCGCTACTGTCTGCCAAGTTTCGTTGCACAATTCGAATAAATGTGGAAGTTATAAACAAAAGCGATATCCACTTTAAAACGCGCTAAATTTTGTTGATGTTTTGCGTATTCAGTTTGTATCGACATATGTCCGGCAGTAAACGAGCTGCACTTCTGAAACTTGGTACTTCAGTAGAAAAGGCCTATTCGAGACTGTCTGCAAAGTTTCGTTGCACAATTCGAATAAATGTGGAAGTTATAAACAAAAGCGATATAAACTTTAAAACGCGCTAAATTTTGTTGATGTTTTTCGTATTCAGTTTGTATCGACATATCTCCGGAAGTACAAGAGCTGCACTTCTGAAACTTGGTACTTCAGTAGAAAAGGCCTATTCGAGACTGTCTGCAAAGTTTCGTTGCACAATGCGAATTAATGTCGAAGTTATAAACAAAAGCGATATCAACTTTAAAACGCGCTAAATTTTGTTGATGTTTTGCGTATTCAGTTTGTATCGACATATCTCCGGCAGTACAAAAGCTGCACTTCTGAAACTTAATACTTCAGTAGAAAAGGCCTGTGAGAGACTGTCTGCAAAGTTTCGTGCCACATTTCGAATAAATGTGGAAGTTATAAACATAGGCGATATCAACTTTAAAACGCGCTAAATTTTGTTGATGTTTTGCGTATTCAGTTTGTATCGACATATCTCTGACAGTACAAGAGCTGCACTTCTGATACTTGGTACTTCAGTAGAAAAGGCCTATCCGCTACTGTCTGCCAAGTTTCGTTGCACAATTCGAATAAATGTGGAAGTTATAAACATATGCGATATCAACTTTAAAACGCGCTAAATTTTGTTGATGTTTTGCGTATTCAGTTTGTATCGACATATCTCCGACAGTACAAGAGCTGCACTTCTGAAACTTGGTACTTCAGTAGAAAAGGTTTATTTGAGACTGTCTGCAAAGTTTCGTTGCACAATGCGAATTAATGTGGAAGTTATAAACAAAAGCGATATCAACTTTAAAACGCGCTAAATTTTGTTGATGTTTTGCGTATTCAGTTTGTATCGACATATCTCCGGCAGTACAAGAGCTGCACTTCTGAAACTTGGTACTTCAGTAGAAAAGGCCTGTTAGAGACTGTCTGCAAAGTTTCGTGCCACATTTCGAATAAATGTGGAAGTTATAAACATAGGCGATATCAACTTTAAAACGCGCTAAATTTTGTTGATGTTTTGCGTATTCAGTTTGTATCGACATATCTCTGACAGTACAAGAGCTGCACTTCTGAAACTTGGTACTTCAGTAGAAAAGGCCTATCCGCTACTGTCTGCCAAGTTTCGTTGCACAATTCGAATAAATGTGGAAGTTATAAACAAAAGCGATATCAACTTTAAAACGCGCTAAATTTTGTTGATGTTTTGCGTATTCTGTTTGTATCGACATATCTCCGGCAGTACAAGAGCTGCACTTCTGAAACTTGGTACTTCAGTAGAAAAGGTCTATTTGAGACTGTCTGCAAAGTTTCGTTGCACAATGCGATTTAATGTGGAAGTTATAAACAAAAGCGATATCAACATTAAAACGCGCTAAATTTTGTTGATGTTTTGCGTATTCAGTTTGTATCGACATATCTCCGGCAGTACAAGAGCTGCATATCTGAAACTTGGTACTTCAGAAGAAAAGGCCTGTTCGAGACTGTCTGCAAAGTTTCCTACCACAATTCGAATAAATGTGGAAGTTATAAACAAAAGCGATATCAACTTTAAAACGCGCTAAATTTTGTTGATGTTTTGCGTATTCAGTTTGTATCGACATATCTCCGGCAGTACAAGAGATGCACTTCTGAAACTTGGTACTTCAGTAGAAAAGGCCTATCCGCTACTGTCTGCCAAGTTTCGTTGCACAATTCGAATAAATGTAGAAGTTATAAACAAAAGCGATATCAACTTTGAAACGCGCTAAATTTTGTTGATGTTTTGCGTATTCAGTTTGTATCGACATATGTCCGGCAGTAAACGAGCTGCACTTCTGAAACTTGGTACTTCAGTAGAAAAGGCCTATTCGAGACTGTCTGCAAAGTTTCGTTGCACAATTCGAATAAATGTGGAAGTTATAAACAAAAGCGATATAAACTTTAAAACGCGCTAAATTTTGTTGATGTTTTTCGTATTCAGTTTGTATCGACATATCTCCGGAAGTACAAGAGCTGCACTTCTGAAACTTGGTACTTCAGTAGAAAAGGCCTATTCGAGACTGTCTGCAAAGTTTCGTGGCACAATGCGAATTAATGTCGAAGTTATAAACAAAAGCGATATCAACTTTAAAACGCGCTAAATTTTGTTGATGTTTTGCGTATTCAGTTTGTATCGACATATCTCCGGCAGTACAAGAGCTGCACTTCTGAAACTTAATACTTCAGTAGAAAAGGCCTGTTAGAGACTGTCTGCAAAGTTTCGTGCCACATTTCGAATAAATGTGGAAGTTATAAACATAGGCGATATCAACTTTAAAACGCGCTAAATTTTGTTGATGTTTTGCGTATTCAGTTTGTATCGACATATCTCTGACAGTACAAGAGCTGCACTTCTGAAACTTGGTACTTCAGTAGAAAAGGCCTATCCGCTACTGTCTGCCAAGTTTCGTTGCACAATTCGAATAAATGTGGAAGTTATAAACAAAAGCGATATCAACTTTAAAACGCACTAAATTTTGTTGATGTTTTGCGTATTCAGTTTGTATCGACATATCTCCGGCAGTACAAGAGCTGCACTTCTGAAACTTGGTACTTCAGTAGAAAAGGCCTATCCGCTACTGTCTGCAAAGTGTCGTTGCACAATTCGAATAAATGTGGAAGTTATAAACAAAAGCGATATCAACTTTAAAACGCGCTAAATTTTGTTGATGTTTTGCGTATTCGGTTTGTATCGACATATCTCCGGCAGTAAACGAGCTGCACTTCTGAAACTTGGTACTTCAGTAGAAAAGGCCTATTCGAGACTGTCTGCCAAGTTTCGTTGCACAATGCGAATTAATGTGGAAGTTATAAACAAAAGCGATATCAACTTTAAAACGCGCTAAATTTTGTTGATGTTTTGCGTATTCAGTTTGTATCGACATATCTCCGGCAGTACAAGAGCTGCACTTCTGAAACTTAATACTTCAGTAGAAAAGGCCTGTTAGAGACTGTCTGCAAAGTTTCGTGCCACATTTCGAATAAATGTGGAAGTTATAAACATAGGCGATATCAACTTTAAAACGCGCTATATTTTGGTGATGTTTTGCGTATTCAGTTTGTATCGACATATCTCTGACAGTACAAGACCTGCACTTCTGAAACTTGGTACTTTAGTAGAAAAGGCCTATCCGCTACTGTCTGCCAAGTTTCGTTGCACAATTCGAATAAATGTGGAAGTTATAAACAAAAGCGATATCAACTTTAAAACGCGCTAAATTTTGTTGATGTTTTGCGTATTCAGTTTGTATCGAATTATCTCCGGCAGTAAAAGAGCTGCACTTCTGAAACTTGGTACTTCAGTAGAAAAGGCCTATCCGCTACTGTCTGCCAAGTTTCGTTGCACTATTCGAATAAATGTGGAAGTTATAAACAAAAGCGATATCAACTTTAAAACGCGCTAAATTTTGTTGATGTTTTGCGTATTCCGTTTGTATCGACATATCTCCGGAAGTACAAGAGCTGCACTTCTGAAACTTGGTACTTCAGTAGAAAAGGCCTATTCGAGACTGTCTGCAAAGTTTTGTTGCACAATTCGAATAAATGTGGAAGTTATGAACAAAAGCGATATGAACTTTAAAACGCGCTAAATTTTGTTGATGTTTTGCGTATTCAGTTTGCATCGACATATCTCCGGCAGTACAAGAGCTGCACTTCTGAAACTTGGTACTTCAGTAGAAAAGGCCTATCCGCTACTGTCTGCAAAGTGTCGTTGCACAATTCGAATAAATGTGGAAGTTATAAACAAAAGCGATATCAACTTTAAAACGCGCTAAATTTTGTTGATGTTTTGCGTATTCAGTTTGTATCGACATACCTCCGGCAGTACAAGAGCTGCACTTCTGAAACTTGGTACTTCAGTAGAAAAGGCCTGTTAGAGACTGTCTGCAAAGTTTCGTTGCACAATGCGAATTAATGTGGAAGTTATAAACAAAAGCGATATCAACTTTAAAACGCGCTAAATTTTGTTGATGTTTTGCGTATTCAGTTTGTATCGACATATCTCCGGAAGTACAAGAGCTGCACTTCTGAAACTTGGTACTTCAGTGGAAAAGGCCTATCCGCTACTGTCTGCAAAGTGTCGTTGCACAATTCGAATAAATGTGGAAGTTATAAACAAAAGCGATATCAACTTTAAAACGCGCTAAATTTTGTTGATGTTTTGCGTATTCAGTTTGTATCGACATACCTCCGGCAGTACAAGAGCTGCACTTCTGAAACTTGGTACTTCAGTAGCAAAGGCCTATTTAAGACTGTCTGCAACGTTTCCTTGCACAATTCGAATAAATGTGGAAGTTATAAACAAAAGCGATATCAACTTTAAAACGCGCTAAATTTTGTTGATGTTTTGCGTATTCAGTTTGTATCGACATATCTCCGGCAGTACAAGAGTTGCACTTCTGAAACTTGGTACTTCAGTAGAAAAGGCCTGTTCGAGACTGTCTGCAAAGTTTCCTACCACAATTCGAATAAATGTGGAAGTTATAAACATATGCGATATCAACTTTAAAACGCGCTAAATTTTGTTGATGTTTTGCGTATTCAGTTTGTATCGACATATCTCCGACAGTACAAGAGCTGCACTTCTGAAACTTGGTACTTCAGTAGAAAAGGCCTATTTGAGACTGTTCGAAAACTTTCGTAGCACAATTCGAATAAATGTGGAAGTTATAAACAAAAGCGATATCAACTTTAAAACGCGCTAAATTTTGTTGATGTTTTGCGTATTCAGTTTGTATCGACATATCTCCGGCAGTACAAGAGATGCACTTCTGAAACTTGGTACTTCAGTAGAAATCGCCTATCCGCTACTGTCTGCCAAGTTTCGTTGCACAATTCGAATAAATGTGGAAGTTATAAACAAAAGCGATATCAACTTTAAAACGCGCTAAATTTTGTTGATGTTTTGCGTATTCAGTTTGTATCGACATATCTCCGGCAGTAAACGAGCTGCACTTCTGAAACTTGGTACTTCAGTAGAAAAGGCCTATTCGAGACTGTCTGCAAAGTTTCGTTGCACAATTTGAATAAATGTGGAAGTTATAAACAAAAGCGATATCAACTTTAAAACGCGCCAAATTTTGTTGATGTTTTTCGTATTCAGTTTGTATCGACATATCTCCGGCAGTACAAGAGCTGCACTTCTGAAACTTGGTACTGCAGTAGAAAAGGCCTATCTGAGACTGTCTGCAAAGTTTCGTTGCACAATGCGCATTAATGTGGAAGTTATAAACAAAAGCGATATCAACTTTAAAACGCGCTAAATTTTGTTGATGTTTTGCGTATTCAGTTTGTATCGACATATCTCCGGCAGTACAAGAGCTGCACTTCTGAAACTTGATACTTCAGTAGATAAGGCCTGTTCGAGACTGTCTACAAAGTTTCGTGCCACAATTCGAATAAATGTGGAAGTTATAAACATAGGCGATATCAACTTTAAAACGCGCTAAATTTTGTTGATGTTTTGCGTATTCAGTTTGTATCGACATATCTCCGGCAGTACAAGAGCTGCTATTCTGAAACTTGGTACTTCAGTAGAAAAGGCCTGTTAGAGACTGTCTGCAAAGTTTCGTGCCACATTTCGAATAAATGTGGAAGTTATAAACATAGGCGATATCAACTTTAAAACGCGCTAAATTTTGTTGATGTTTTGCGTATTCAGTTTGTATCGACATATCTCTGACAGTACATTTGCTGCACTTCTGAAACTTGGTACTTCAGTAGAAAAGGCCTATCCGCTATTGTCTGCCAAGTTTCGTAGCACAATTCGAATAAATGTGGAAGTTATAAACAAAAGCGATATCAACTTTAAAACGCGCTAAATTTTGTTGATGTTTTGCGTATTCAGTTTTTATCGACATACCTCCGGCAGTACAAGAGCTGCACTTCTGAAACTTTGTACTTCAGTAGATAAGGCCTATTTGAGACTGTCTGCAAAGTTTCGTTGCACAATGCGAATTAATGTGAAAGTTATAAACAAAAGCGATATCAACATTAAAACGCGCTAAATTTTGTTGATGTTTTGCGTATTCAGTTTGTATCCACCTATCTCCGGCAGTACGAGAGCTGCATATCTGAAACTTGGTACTTCAGTAGAAAAGGCCTGTTCGAGACTGTCTGTCAAGTTTCCTACCACAATTCGAATAAATGTGGAAGTTATAAACATATGCGATATCAACTTTAAAACGCGCTAAATTTTGTTGATGTTTTGCGTATTCAGTTTGTATCGACATATCTCCGACAGTACAAGGGCTGCACTTCTGAAACTTGGTACTTCAGTAGAAAAGGCCTATTTGAGACTGTCTGCAAACTTTCGTTGCACAATTCGAATAAATGTGGAAGTTATAAACAAAAGCGATATCAACTTTAAAACGCGCTAAATTTTGTTGATGTTTTGCGTATTCAGTTTGTATCGAGATATCTCCGGCAGTACAAGAGATGCACTTCTGATACTTGGTACTTCAGTAGAAAAGGCCTATCCGCTACTGTCTGCGAAGTTTCGTTGCACAATTCGAATAAATGTGGAAGTTATAAACAAAAGCGATATCAACTTTAAAACGCGCTAAATTTTGTTGATGTTTTTCGTATTCAGTTTGTATCGACATATCTCCGGCAGTACAAGAGCTGCACTTCTGAAACTTGGTACTTCAGTAGAAAAGGCCTATTCGAGACTGTCTGCAAAGTTTCGTTGCACAATGCGAATTAATGTGCAAGTTATAAACAAAAGCGATATCAACTTTAAAACGCGCTAAATTTTGTTGATGTTTTGCGTATTCAGTTTGTATCGACATATCTCCGGCAGTACAAGAGCTGAACTTCTGTAACTTGATACTTCAATAGATAAGGCCTGTTCGAGACTGTCTGCAAAGTTTCGTGCCACAATTCGAATAAATGTGGAAGTTATAAACATAGGCGATATCAACTTTAAAACGCGCTAAATTTTGTTGATGTTTTGCGTATTCAGTTTGTTAGACATATCTCCGGCAGTACAAGAGCTGCACTTCTGAAACTTGGTACTTTAGTAGAACATGTAACTCCGCGACTGTCTGCAAAGTTTCGTTGCACAATTCGAATAAATGTGGAAGTTATAAACAAAAGCGATATACACTTTAAAACGCGCTAAATTTTGTTGATGTATGTGCGTATTCAGTTTGTATCGATATATCTCCGGCACTACAAGAGCTGCACTTCTGAAAATTAGTACTTCAGTAGATAAGGCCTATCCGCTACTGTCTGCCAAGTTTCGTTGCACAATTCGAATAAATGTGGAAGTTATAAACAAAAGCGATATCAACTTTAAAACGGGCTAAATTTTGTTGATGTTTTGCGTATTCAGTTTGTATCGACATATCTCCGGCAGTACAAGAGCTGCACTTCTGAAACTTGGTACTTCAGTAGATCGGCCTATTCGAGACTGTCTGCAAAGTTTCGTCGCACAATTCGAATAAATGTGGAAGTTATGAACAAAAGCGATATGAACTTTAAAACGCGCTAAATTTTGTTGATGTTTTGCGTATTCAGTTTGTATCGACATATCTCCGGCAGTACAAGAGCTGCACTTCTGAAACTTAGTAATTCAGTAGAAAAGGCCTATCCGCTACTGTCTGCAAAGTGTCGTTGCACAATTCGAATAAATGTGGAAGTTATAAACAAAAGCGATATCAACTTTAAAACGCGCTAAATTTTGTTGATGTTTTTCGTATTCAGTTTGTATCGACATATCTCCGGCAGTACAAGAGCTGCACTTCTGAAACTTGGTACTTCAGTAGAAAAGGCCTATTCGAGACTGTCTGCAAAGTTTTGTTGCACAATGCGAATAAATGTGGAAGTTATAAACAAAAGCGATATCAACTTTAAAACGCGCTAAATTTTGTTGATGTTTTGCGTATTCAGTTTGTATCGACATATCTCCGGCAGTACAAGAGCTGCATATCTGAAACTTGGTACTTCAGTAGAAAAGGCCTGTTCGAGACTGTCTGCAAAGTTTCGTGCCACAATTCGAATAAATGTGGAAGTTATAAACATATGCGATATCAACTTTAAAACGCGCTAAATTTTGTTGATGTTTTGCGTATTCAGTTTGTTAGACATATCTCCGGCAGTACAAGAGCTGCACTTCTGAAACTTGGTACTTCAATAGAACATGTAACTCCGCGACTGCCTGCATAGTTTCGTTTCACAATTCGAATAAATGTGGAAGTTATAAACAAAAGCGATATACACTTTAAAACGCGCTAAATTGTGTTGATGATGTGCGTATTCAGTTTGTATCGACATATCTCCGGCAGTACAAGAGCTGCACGTCTGAAAATTAGTACTTCAGTAGAAAAGGCCTATCCGCTACTGTCTGCAAAGTTTCGTTGCACAATTCGAATAAATGTGGAAGTTATGAACAAAAGCGATATCAACTTTAAAACGCGCTAAATTTTGTTGATGTTTTGCGTATTCAGTTTGTATCGACATATCTCCGGCAGTACAAGAGCTGAACTTCTGAAACTTGGTACTTCAGTAGAAAAGGCCTGTTCGAGACTGTCTGCAAAGTTTCGTGCCACAATTCGAATAAATGTGGAAGTTATAAACATATGCGATATCAACTTTAAAACGCGCTAAATTTTGTTGATGTTTTGCGTATTCAGTTTGTATCGACATATCTCCGGCAGTACAAGAGATGCACTTCTGAAACTTGGTACTTCAGTAGAAAAGGCCTATCCGCTACTGTCTGCAAAGATTCGTTGCACAATTCGAATAAATGTGGAAGTTATAAACAAAAGCGATATACACTTTAAAACGCGCTAAATTTTGTTGATGTATGTGCGTATTCAGTTTGTATCGATATATCTCCGGCACTACAAGAGCTGCACTTCTGAAAATTAGTACTTCAGTAGATAAGGCCTATCCGCTACTGTCTGCCAAGTTTCGTTGCACAATTCGAATAAATGTGGAAGTTATAAACAAAAGCGATATCAACTTCAAAACGGGCTAAATTTTGTTGATGTTTTGCGTACTCAGTTTGTATCGACATATCTCCGGCAGTACAAGAGCTGCACTTCTGAAACTTGGTACTTCAGTAGATCGGCCTATTCGAGACTGTCTGCAAAGTTTCGTCGCACAATTCGAATAAATGTGGAAGTTATGAACAAAAGCGATATGAACTTTAAAACGCGCTAAATTTTGTTGATGTTTTGCGTATTCAGTTTGTATCGACATATCTCCGGCAGTACAAGAGCTGCACTTCTGAAACTTAGTAATTCAGTAGAAAAGGCCTATCCGCTACTGTCTGCAAAGTGTCGTTGCACAATTCTAATAAATGTGGAAGTTATAAACAAAAGCGATATCAACTTTAAAACGCGCTAAATTTTGTTGATGTTTTTCGTATTCAGTTTGTATCGACATATCTCCGGCAGTACAAGAGCTGCACTTCTGAAACTTGGTACTTCAGTAGAAAAGGCCTATTCGAGACTGTCTGCAAAGTTTTGTTGCACAATGCGAATTAATGTGGAAGTTATAAACAAAAGCGATATCAACTTTAAAACGCGCTAAATTTTGTTGATGTTTTGCGTATTCAGTTTGTATCGACATATCTCCGGCAGTACAAGAGCTGCATATCTGAAACTTGGTACTTCAGTAGAAAAGGCCTGTTCGAGACTGTCTGCAAAGTTTCGTGCCACAATTCGAATAAATGTGGAAGTTATAAACATATGCGATATCAACTTTAAAACGCGCTAAATTTTGTTGATGTTTTGCGTATTCAGTTTGTTAGACATATCTCCGGCAGTACAAGAGCTGCACTTCTGAAACTTGGTACTTCAGTAGAACATGTAACTCCGCGACTGCCTGCATAGTTTCGTTTCACAATTCGAATAAATGTGGAAGTTATAAACAAAAGCGATATACACTTTAAAACGCGCTAAATTGTGTTGATGATGTGCGTATTCAGTTTGTATCGACATATCTCCGGCAGTACAAGAGATGCACTTCTGAAACTTGGTACTTCAGTAGAAAAGGCCTATCCGCTACTGTCTGCAAAGTTTCGTTGCACAATTCGAATAAATGTGGAAGTTATAAACAAAAGCGATATAAACTTTAAAACGCGCTAAATTTTGTTGATGTATGTGCGTATTCAGTTTGTATCGATATATCTCCGGCACTACAAGAGCTGCACTTCTGAAAATTAGTACTTCAGTAGATAAGGCCTATCCGCTACTGTCTGCCAAGTTTCGTTGCACAATTCGAATAAATGTGGAAGTTATAAACAAAAGCGATATCAACTTTAAAACGGGCTAAATTTTGTTGATGTTTTGCGTATTCAGTTTGTATCGACATATCTCCGGCAGTACAAGAGCTGCACTTCTGAAACTTGGTACTTCAGTAGATCGGCCTATTCGAGACTGTCTGCAAAGTTTCGTCGCACAATTCGAATAAATGTGGAAGTTATGAACAAAAGCGATATGAACTTTAAAACGCGCTAAATTTTGTTGATGTTTTGCGTATTCAGTTTGTATCGACATATCTCCGGCAGTACAAGAGCTGCACTTCTGAAACTTAGTAATTCAGTAGAAAAGGCCTATCCGCTACTGTCTGCAAAGTGTCGTTGCACAATTCGAATAAATGTGGAAGTTATAAACAAAAGCGATATCAACTTTAAAACGCGCTAAATTTTGTTGATGTTTTTCGTATTCAGTTTGTATCGACATATCTCCGGCAGTACAAGAGCTGCACTTCTGAAACTTGGTACTTCAGTAGAAAAGGCCTATTCGAGACTGTCTGCAAAGTTTCGTTGCACAAGTCGAATTAATGTGGAAGTTATAAACAAAAGCGATATCAACTTTAAAACGCGCTAAATTTTGTTGATGTTTTTCGTATTCAGTTTGTATCGACATATCTCCGGCAGTACAAGAGCTGCACTTCTGAAACTTGGTACTTCAGTAGAAAAGGCCTGTTCGAGACTGTCTGCAAAGTTTCGTGCCACAATTCGAATAAATGTGGAAGTTATAAACATAGGCGATATCGACTTTAAAACGCGCTAAATTTTGTTGATGTTTTGCGTATTCAGTTTGTATCGACATATCTCCGGCAGTACAAGAGCTGCACTTCTGAAACTTGGTACTTTAGTAGAACATGTGACTCCGCGACTGTCTGCAAAGTTTCGTTGCACAATTCGAATAAATGTGGAAGTTATAAACAAAAGCGATATACACTTTAAAACGCGCTAAATTGTGTTGATGTATGTGCGTATTCAGTTTGTATCGATATATCTCCGGCAGTACAAGAGCTGCACTTCTGAAAATTAGTACTTCAGTAGAAAAGGCCTATCCGCTACTGTCTGCAAAGTTTCGTTGCACAATTCGAATAAATGTGGAAGTTATGAACAAAAGCGATATCAACTTTAAAACGCGCTAAATTTTGTTGATGTTTTGCGTATTCAGTTTGTATCGACATATCTCCGGCAGTACAAGAGCTGCACTTCTGAAACTTGGTACTTCAGTAGAAAAGGCCTATTCGAGACTGTCTGCAAAGTTTCGTTGCACAATTCGACTAAATGTGGAAGTTATGAACAAAAGCGATATCAACTTTAAAACGCGCTAAATTTTGTTGATGTTTTGCGTATTCAGTTTGTATCGACATATCTCAGGCAGTACAAGAGCTGCACTTCTTAAACTTGGTACTTCAGTAGAAAAGGCCTATTCGAGACTGTCTGCAAAGTTTCGTTGCACAATTACAATAAATGTGGAAGTTAAAAACAAAAGCGATATCAACTTTAAAACGCGGTAAATTTTGTTGATGTATTTCGTATTCAGTTTGTATCGACATATCTCCGACAGTACAAGAGCTGCACTTCTGAAACTTGGTACTTCAGTAGGAAAGGCCTGTTCGAGACTGTCTGCAAAGTTTCGTGCCACAATTTGAATAAATGTTGAAGTTATAAACATAGGCGATATCGACTTTAAAACGCGCTAAATTTTGTTGATGTTTTGCGTATTCAGTTTGTATCGACATATCTCCGGCAGTACAACAGCTGCACTTCTGAAACTTGATACTTCAGTCGAACATGTGACTCCGCGACTGTCTGCAAAGTTTCGTTGCACAATTCGAATAAATCTGGAAGTTATAAACAAAAGCGATATACACTTTAAAACGCGCTAAATTGTGTTGATGTATGTGCGTATTCAGTTTGTATCGACATATCTCCGGCAGTACAAGAGCTGCACTTCTGAAAATTAGTACTTCAGTAGAAAAGGCCTATCCGCTACTGTCTGCAAAGTTTCGTTGCACAATTCGAATAAATGTGGAAGTTATGAACAAAAGCGATATCAACTTTAAAACGCGCTAAATTTTGTTGATGTTTTGCGTATTCAGTTTGTATCGACATATCTCCGGCAGTACAAGAGCTGCACTTCTGAAACTTAGTACTTCAGTAGAAAAGGCCTATCCGCTACTGTCTGCAAAGTTTCGTTGCACAATGCGAATTAATGTGGAAGTTATAAACAAAAGCGATATCAACTTTAAAACGCGCTAAATTTTGTTGATGTTTTGCGTATTCAGTTTGTATTGACATATCTCCGGCAGTACAAGAGATGCACTTCTGAAACTTGGTACTTCCGTAGAAAAGGCCTGTTAGAGACTGTCTGCAAAGTTTCGTGCCACATTTCGAATAAATGTGGAAGTTATAAACATAGGCGATATCAACTTTAAAACGCGCTAAATTTTGTTGATGTATTTCGTATTCAGTTTGTATCGACATATCTCCGACAGTACAAGAGCTGCACTTCTGAAACTTGGTACTTAAGTAGTAAACGCCTATCCGCTACTGTCTACCAAGTTTCGTTGCACAATTCGAATAAATGTTGAAGTTATAAACAAAAGCGATATCAACTTTAAAACGCGCTAAATTTTGTTGATGTTTTGCGTATTCCGTTTGTATCGACATATCTCCGGCAGTACAAGAGCTGCACTTCTGAAACATAGTACTTCAGTAGAAAAGGCCTATCCGCTACTGTCTGCAAAGTGTCGTTGCACAATTCGAATAAATGTGGAAGTTATAAACAAAAGCGATATCAACTTTAAAACGCGCTAAATTTTGTTGATGTTTTTCGTATTCAGTTTGTATCGACATATCTCCGGCAGTCCAAGAGCTGCACTTCTGAAACTTGGTACTTCAGTAGAAAAGGCCTATTCGAGACCGTCTGCAAAGTTTCGTTGCACAATCCGAATTAATGTGGAAGTTATAAACAAAAGCGATATCAACTTTAAAACGCGCTAAATTTTGTTGATGTTTTTCGTATTCAGTTTGTATCGACATATCTCCGGCAGTACAATAGCTGCACTTCTGAAACTTGGTACTTCAGTAGAAAAGGCCTGTTCGAGACTGTCTGCAAAGTTTCGTGCCACAATTCGAATAAATGTGGAAGTTATAAACATAGGCGATATCGACTTTAAAACGCGCTAAATTTTGTTGATGTTTTTCGTATTCAGTTTGTATCGACATATCTCCGGCAGTACAAGAGCTGCACTTCTGAAACTTGGTACTTCAGTAGAAAAGGCCTATTCGAGACTGTCTGCAAAGTTTCGTTGCACAATGCGAATTAATGTGGAAGTTATAAACAAAAGCGATATAAACTTTAAAACGCGCTAAATTTTGTTGATGTTTTTCGTATTCAGTTTGTATCGAATTATCTCCGGCAGTACAAGAGCTGCACTTCTGAAACTTGGTACTTCAGTAGAAAAGGCCTGTTCGAGACTCTCTGCAAAGTTTCGTGCCACAATTCGAATAAATGTGGAAGTTATAAACATAGGCGATATCGACTTTAAAACGCGCTAAATTTTGTTGATGTTTTGCGTATTCAGTTTGTATCGATTTATCTCCGGCACTACAAGAGCTGCACTTCTGAAACCTGGTACTTCAGTAGTAAAAGGCCTATTCGAGACTGTCTGCAAAGTTTCGTTGCACAATTCGAATAAATGTGGAAGTTATAAACAAAAGCGATATCAACTTTAAAACGCGCTAAATTTTGTTGATGTTTTGCGTATTCAGTTTGTATCGACATATCTCCGGCAGTACAAGAGCTGCACTGGTGAAACTTGGTACTTCAGTAGAAAAAGCCTATTCGAGACTGTCTGCAAAGTTTCGTTGCACAATTACAATAAATGTGGAAGTTATGAACAAAAGCGATATCAACTTTAAAACGCGCTAAATGTTGTTGATGTTTTTCGTATTCAGTTTGTATCGACATATCTCCGGCAGTACAAGAGCTGAACTTCTGAAACTTAGTACTTCAGTAGAAAAGGCCTGTTCGAGACTGTCTGCAAAGTTTCGTGCCACAATTCGAATAAATGTGGAAGTTATAAACATAGGCGATATCGACTTTAAAACGCGCTAAATTTTGTTGATGTTTTGCGTATTCAGTTTGTATCGACATATCTCCGGGAGTACAAGAGCTGCACTTCTGAAACTTGGTACTTCAGTAGAACGTGTGACTCCGCGACTGTCTGCAAAGTTTCGTTGCACAATTCGAATAAATGTGGAAGTTATAAACAAAAGCGATATACACTTTAAAACGCGCTAAATTGTGTTGATGTATGTGCGTATTCAGTTTGTATCGATATATCTCCGGCAGTACAAGAGCTGCACTTCTGAAATATAGGTCTTCAGTAGAAATGGCCTATCCGCTACTGTCTGCAAAGTTTCGTTGCACAATTCGAATAAATGTGGAAGTTATGAACAAAAGCGATATCAGATTTAAAACGCGCTAAGTTTTGTTGATGTTTTGCGTATTCAGTTTGTATCGACATATCTCCGGCAGTACAAAAGCTGCACTTCTGAAACTTGGTACTTCAGTAGAAAAGGCCTATTCGAGACTGTCTGCAAAGTTTCGTTGCACAATTACAATAAATGTGGAAGTTATGAACAAAAGCGATATCAACTTTAAAACGCGCTAAATTTTGTTGATGTTTTGCGTATTCAGTTTGTATCGACATATCTCCTGCAGTACAAGAGCTGCACTTCTGAAACTTGGTACTTCAGTAGAAAAGGCCTGTTAGAGACTGTCTGCAAAGTTTCGTGCCACATTTCGAATAAATGTGGAAGTTATAAACATAGGCGATATCAATTTTAAAACGCGCCAAATTTTGTTGATGTATTTCGTATTCAGTTTGTATCGATATATCTCCGACAGTACAAGAGCTGCACTTCTGAAACTTGGTACTTCAGTAGAAAAGGCCTATCCGATACTGTCTGCAAAGTTTCGTTGCACAATTCGAATAAATGTGGAAGTTATAAACAAAAGCGATATCAACTTTAAAACGCGCTAAATTTTGTTGATGTTTTGCGTATTCAGTTTGTATCGAATTATCTCCGGCAGTACAAGAGCTGCACTTCTGAAACTTGGTACTTCAGTAGAAAACGCCTATCCGCTACTGTCTGCCAAGTTTCGTTGCACAATTCGAATAAATGTGGAAGTTATAAACAAAAGTGATATCAACTTTAAAACGCGCTAAATTTTGTTGATGTTTTTCGTATTCAGTTTGTATCGACATATCTCCGGCAGTACAAGATCTGCACTTCTGAAACTTGGTACTTCAGTAGAAAAGGCCTATTCGAGACTGTCTGCAAAGTTTCGTTGCACAATGCGAATTAATGTGGAAGTTATAAACAAAAGCGATATCAACTTTAAAACGCGCTAAATTTTGTTGATGTTTTGGGTATTCAGTCTGTATCGACATATCTCCGGCAGTACAAGAGCTGCACTTCTGAAACTTGGTACTTAAGTCGAACATTTGACTCCGCGACTGTCTGCAAAGTTTCGTTGCACAATTCGAATAAATGTGGAAGTTATAAACAAAAGCGATATACACTTTAAAACGCGCTAAATTGTGTTGATGTATGTGCGTATTCAGTTTGTATCGATATATCTCCGGCAGTACAAGAGCTGCACTTCTGAAAATTAGTACTTCAGTAGAAAAGGCCTATCCGCTACTGTCTGCAAAGTTTCGTTGCACAATTCGAATAAATGTGGAAGTTATGAACAAAAGCGATATCAACTTTAAAACGCGCTAAATTTTGTTGATGTTTTGCGTATTCAGTTTGTATCGACAGATCTCCGGCAGTACAAGAGCTGCACTTCTGAAACTTGGTACTTCCGTAGAAAAGGCCTGTTAGAGACTGTCTGCAAAGTTTCGTGCCACATTTCGAATAAATGTGGAAGTTATAAACATAGGCGATATCAACTTTAAAACGCGCTAAATTTTGTTGATGTATTTCGTATTCAGTTTGTATCGACATATCTCCGACAGTACAAGAGCTGCACTTCTGAAACTTGGTACTTCAGTAGAAAAGGCCTATCCGCTACTGTCTGCCAAGTTTCGTTGCACAAGTCGAATAAATGTGGAAGTTATAAACAAAAGCGATATCAACTTTAAAACGCGCTAAATTGTGTTGATGTTTTGCGTATTCAGTTTGTATCGACATATCTCCGGCAGTACAAGAGCTGCACTTCTGAAACTTGGTACTTCAGTAGAAAAGGCCTATCCGCTACTGTCTGCCAAGTTTCGTTGCACAATGCGAATAAATGTGGAAGTTATAAACAAAAGCGATATCAACTTTAAAACGCGCTAAATTTTGTGTATGTATTTCGTATTTAGTTTGTATCGACATATCTCCGACAGTACAAGAGCTGCACTTCTGAAACTTGGTACTTCAGTAGAAAAGGCTTATTCGAGACTGTCTGCAAACTTTCGTTGCACAATTCGAATAAATGTGGAAGTTATGAACAAAAGCGATATCAACTTTAAAACGCGCTAAATTTTGTTGATGTTTTGCGTATTCAGTTTGTATCGAAATATCTCCGGCAGTACAAGAGCTGCACTTCTGAAACTTGGTACTTCAGTAGCAAAAGGCCTATTCGAGACTGTCTGCAAAGTTTCGTTGCACAATTCGAATAAATGTGGAAGTTATGAACAAAAGCGATATCAACTTTAAAACGCGCTAAATTTTGTTGATGTTTTGCGTATTCAGTTTGTATCGACAGATCTCCGGCAGTACAAGAGCTGCACTTCTGAAACTTGGTACTTCAGTAGAACATGTGACTCCTCGACTGTCTGCAAAGTTTCGTTGCACAATTCGAATAAATGTGGAAGTTATAAACAAAAGCGATATACACTTTAAAACGCGCTAAATTGTGTTGATGTATGTGCGTATTCAGTTTGTATCGATATATCTCCGGCAGTACAAGAGCTGCACTTCTGAAAATTAGTACTTCAGTAGAAAAGGCCTATCCGCTACTGTCTGCCAAGTTTCGTTGCACAAGTCGAATAAATGTGGAAGTTATAAACAAAAGCGATATCAACTTTAAAACGCGCTAAATTGTGTTGATGTTTTGCGTATTCAGTTTGTATCGAATTATCTCCGGCAGTACAAGAGCTGCACTTCTGAAACTTGGTACTTCAGTAGAAAAGGCTTATGTAAGACAGTCTGCAAAGTTTCGTCGCACAATTCGAATTAATGTGGAAGTTATAAACAAAAGCGATATCAACTTTAAAACGCGCTAAATTTTGTTGATGTTTTGCGTATTCAGTTTGTATCGACATATCTCCGGCAGTACAAGAGCTGCACTTCTGAAACTTGGTACTTCAGTAGAAAACGCCTATCCGCTACTGTCTGCCAAGTTTCGTTGCACAATTCGAATAAATGTGGAAGTTATAAACAAAAGCGATATCAACTTTAAAACGCGCTAAATTTTGTTGATGTTTTTCGTATTCAGTTTGTATCGACATATCTCCGGCAGTACAAGAGCTGCACTTCTGAAACTTGGTACTTCAGTAGTAAAAGGCCTATTCGAGACTGTCTGCAAAGTTTCGTTGCACAATGCGAATTAATGTGGAAGTTATAAACAAAAGCGATATCAACTTTAAAACGCGCTAAATTTTGTTGATGTTTTTCGTATTCAGTTTGTATCGACATATCTCCGGCAGTACAAGAGCTGCACTTCTGAAACTTAGTACTTCAGTAGAAAAGGCCTGTTCGAGACTGTCTGCAAAGTTTCGTGCCACAAATCGAATAAATGTGGAAGTTATAAACATAGGCGATATCAACTTTAAAACGCGCTAAATTTTGTTGATGTTTTGCGTATTCAGTTTGTATCGACATATCTCCGACAGTACAAGAGCTGCACTTCTGAGACTTGGTACTTCAGTAGAACATGTGACTCCGCGACTGTCTGCAAAGTTTGGTTGCACAATTACAATAAATGTGGAAGTTATGAACAAAAGCGATATCAACTTTAAAACGCGCTAAATTTTGTTGATGTTTTGCGTATTCAGTTTGTATCGACATATCTCCGGCAGTACAAGAGCTGCACTTCTGAAACTTGGTACTTCAGTAGAACATGTGACTCCGCGACTGTCTGCAAAGTTTCGTTGCACAATTCGAATAAATGTGGAAGTTATAAACAAAAGCGATATACACTTTAAAACGCGCTAAATTGTGTTGATGTATGTGCGTATTCAGTTTGTATCAGTATATCTCCGGCAGTACAAGAGCTGCACTTCTGAAAATTAGTACTTCAATAGAAAAGGCCTATTCGAGACTGTCTGCAAAGTTTCGTTGCACAATTCGAATAAATGTGGAAGTTATGAACAAAAGCGATATCAACTTTAAAACGCGCTAAATTTTGTTGATGTTTTGCGTATTCAGTTTGTATCGACATATCTCCGGCAGTACAAGAGCTGCACTTCTGAAACTTGGTACTTCAGTAGAAAAGGCCTACTCGAGACTGTCTGCAAAGTTTCGTTGCACAATTCAAATAAATGTGGAAGTTATGAACAAAAGCGATATCAACTTTAAAACGCGCTAAATTTTGTTGATGTTTTGCGAATTCAGTTTGTATCGACATATCTCCGGCAGTACAAGAGCTGCACTTCTGAAACTTGGTACTTCAGTAGAAAAGGCCTATCCGCTACTGTCTCCCAAGTTTCGTTGCACAATGCGAATTAATGTGGAAGTTATAAACAAAAGCGATATCAACTTTAAAACGCGATAAATTTTGTTGATGTTTTGCGTATTCAGTTTGTATCGACATATCTCCGGAAGTACAAGAGCTGCACTTCTGAAACTTGGTACTTCAGTAGAAAAGGCCTGTTCGAGACTCTCTGCAAAGTTTCGTGCCACAATTCGAATAAATGTGGAAGTTATAAACATAGGCGATATCAACTTTAAAACGCGCTAAATTTTGTTGATGTTTTGCGTATTCAGTTTGTATCGACATATCTCCGACAGTACAAGAGCTGCACTTCTGAGACTTGGTACTTCAGTAGAACATGTGACTCCGCGACTGTCTGCAAAGTTTCGTTGCACAATTCGAATAAATGTGGAAGTTATAAACAAAAGCGATATCAACTTTAAAACGCGCTAAATTGTGTTGATGTTTTGCGTATTCAGTTTGTATCGACATATCTCCGGCAGTACAAGAGCTGCACTTCTGAAACTTGGTACTTCAGTAGAAAATGCCTATTCGAGACTGTCTGCAAAGTTTCGTTGCACAATTCGAATAAATGTGGAAGTTATAAACAAAAGCGATATACACTTTAAAACGCGCTAAATTTTGTTGATGGTTTGCGTATTCAGTTTGGATCGACATATCTCCGGCAGTACAAGAGCTGCACTTCTGAAACTTGGTACTTCAGTAGAAGGTGCCTATCTGAGACTGTCTGCAAAGTTTCGTTGCACAATTCGAATAAATGTTGAAGTTATAAACAAAAGCGATATCAACTTTAAAACGCGCTAAATTTTGTGTATGTTTTGCGTATTCAGTTTGTATCGACATATCTCCGGAAGTACAAGAGCTGCACTTCTGAAACTTGGTACTTCAGTAGAAAAGGCCTATTTGAGACTGTCTGCAAAGTTTCGTTGCACAATTCGAATAAATGTACAAGTTATAAACAAAAGCGATATCAACTTTAAAACGCGCTTAATTTTGTTGATGTTTTGCGTATTCAGTATGTATCGACAGATCTCCGGCAGTACAAGAGCTGCACTTCTGAAACTTGGTACTTCAGTAAAAAAGGCCTATTCGAGACTGTCTGCAAAGTTTCGTTGCACAATTCGAATAAATGTGGAAGTTATAAACAAAAGCGATATCAACTTTAAAACGCGCTAAATTTTGTTGATGTTTTGCGTATTCAGTATGTATCGACATATCTCCGGCAGTACAAGAGCTGCACTTCTGAAACTTGGTACTTCAGTAGAAAAGGCTTATTCAAGACTGTCTGCAAAGTTTCGTTGCACAATGCGAATTAATGTAGAAGTTATAAACAAAAGCGATATCAACTTTAAAACGCGATAAATTTTGTTGATGTTTTGCGTATTCAGTTTGTATCGACATATCTCCGGACGTACAAGAGCTGCACTTCTTAAACTTGGTACTTCAGTAGGAAAGGCCTGTTCGAGACTGTCCTCAAAGTTTCGTGCCACAATTCGAATAAATGTTAAAGTTATAAACATAGGCGATATCAACTTTAAAACGCGCTAAATTTTGTTGATGTTTTGCGTATTCAGTTTGTATCGACATATCTCCGACAGTACAAGAGCTGCACTTCTGAAACTTAGTACTTCAGTAGAACATGTGACTCCGCGACTGTCTGCAAAGTTTCGTTGCACAATTCGAATGAATGTGGAAGTTATAAACAAAAGCGATATCAACTTTAAAACGCGCTAAATTGTGTTGATGTTTTGCGTATTCAGTTTGTATCGACATATCTCCGGCAGTACAAGAGCTGCACTTCTGAAACTTGGTACTTCAGTAGAAAATGCCTATTCGAGACTGTCTGCAAAGTTTCGTTGCACAATTCGAATAAATGTGGAAGTTATAAACAAAAGCGATATCAACTTTAAAACGCGCTAAATTTTGTTGATGGTTTGCGTATTCAGTTTGTATCGACATATCTCCGGCAGTACAAGAGCTGCACTTCTGAAACTTGGTACTTCAGTAGAAGGTGCCTATCTGAGACTGTCTGCAAAGTTTCGTTGCACAATTCGAATAAATGTTGAAGTTATAAACAAAAGCGATATCAACTTTAAAACGCGCTAAATTGTGTGTATGTTTTGCGTATTCAGTTTGTATCGACATATCTCCGGCAGTACAAGAGCTGCACTTCTGAAACTTGGTACTCCAGTAGAAAAGGCCTATTTGAGACTGTCTGCAAAGTTTCGTTGCACAATTCGAATAAATGTGGAAGTTATAAACAAAAGCGATATCAACTTTAAAACGCGCTTAATTTTGTTGATGTTTTGCGTATTCAGTATGTATCGACATATCTCCGGCAGTACAAGAGCTGCACTTCTTAAACTTGGTACTTCAGTAGAAAAGGCCTATTCGAGACTGTCTGCAAAGTTTCGTTGCACAATTCGAATAAATGTGGAAGTTATAAACAAAAGCGATATCAACTTTAAAACGCGCTAAATTTTGTTGATGTTTTGCTTATTCAGTATGTATCGACATATCTCCGGCAGTACAAGAGCTGCACTTCTGAAACTTGGTACTTCAGTAGAAAAGGCCTATTCGAGACTGTCTGCAAAGTTTCGTTGCACAATGCGAATTAATGTAGAAGTTATAAACAAAAGCGATATCAACTTTAAAACGCGATAAATTTTGTTGATGTTTTGCGTATTCCGTTTGTATCGACATATCTCCGGACGTACAATAGCTGCACTTCTTAAACTTGGTACTTCAGAAGGAAAGGCCGGTTCGAGACTGTCCTCAAAGTTTCGTGCCACAATTCGAATAAATGTTGAAGTTATAAACATAGGCGATATCAACTTTAAAACCCGCTAAATTTTGTTGATGTTTTGCGTATTCAGTTTGTATCGACATATCTCCGACAGTACAAGAGCTGCACTTCTGAAACTTAGTACTTCAGTAGAACATGTGACTCCGCGACTGTCTGCAAAGTTTCGTTGCACAATTCGAATAAATGTGAAAGTTATAAACAAAAGCGATATCAACTTTAAAACGCGCTAAATTGTGTTGATGTTTTGTGTATTCAGTTTGTATCGACATATCTCCGGCAGTACAAGAGCTGCACTTCTGAAACTTGGTACTTCAGTAGAAAACGCGTATTCGAGACTGTCTGCAAAGTTTCGTTGCACAATTCGAATTAATGTGGCAGTTATAACCAAAAGCGATATCAACTTTAAAACGCGCTAAATTTTGTTGATGTTTTGCGTATTCAGTTTGTATCGACATATCTCCGGCCGTACGAGAGCGTCACTTCTGAAACTTAGTACTTCAGTAGAAAAGGCCTATCCGCTACTGTCTGCAAAGTTTCGTTGCACAATTCGAATAAATATTGAAGTTATAAACAAAAGCGATATCAACTTTAAAACGCGCTAAATTTTGTTGATGTTATGCGTATTCAGTTTGTATCGACATATCTCTAGCAGTACGAGAGCTGCACTTCTGAAACTTGGTACTTCAGTAGAAAAGGCCTATTCGAGACTGTCTGCAAAGTTTCGTTGCACAATTCGAATAAATGTGGAAGTTATAAACAAAAGCGATATCAACTTTAAAACGCGCTAAATTTTGTTGATGTTTTGCGTATTCAGTTTGTATCGACATATCTCCGGACGTACAATAGCTGCACTTCTGAAACTTGGTACTTCAGTAGAAAAGACCTATTTGAGACTGTCTGCAAAGTTTCGTTGCACAATTCGAATAAATGTGGAAGTTATAAACAAAAGCGATATCAACTTTAAAACGCGCTAAATTTTGTTGATGTTTTTCGTATTCAGTATGTATCGACATATCTCCGACAGTACAAGAGCTTCACTTCTGAAACTTGGTACTTCGGTAGAAAAAGCCTATTCGAGACTGTCTTCAAAGTTTCGTGCCACAATTCGAATGAATGTGGAAGTTATAAACATAGGCGATATCAACTTTAAAACGCGCTAAATTTTGTTGATGTTTTGCGTATTCAGTTTGTATCGACATATCTCCGACAGTACAAGAGCTGCACTTCTGAGACTTGGTACTTCAGTAGAACATGTGACTCCGCGACTGTCTGCAAAGTTTCGTTGCACAATTCGAATGAATGTGGAAGTTATAAACAAAAGCGATATCAACTTTAAAACGCGCTAAATTGTGTTGATGTTTTGCGTATTCAGTTTGTATCGACATATCTCCGGCAGTACAAGAGCTGCACTTCTGAAACTTGGTACTTCAGTAGAAAATGCCTATTCGAGACTGTCTGCAAAGTTTCGTTGCACAATTCGAATAAATGTGGAAGTTATAAACCAAAGCGATATCAACTTTAAAACGCGCTAAATTTTGTTGATGGTTTGCGTATTCAGTTTGTATCGACATATCTCCGGCAGTACAAGAGCTGCACTTCTGAAACTTGGTACTTCAGTAGAAGGTTCCTATCTGAGACTGTCTGCAAAGTTTCGTTGCACAATTCGAATAAATGTTGAAGTTATAAACAAAAGCGATATCAACTTTAAAACGCGCTAAATTTTGTGTATGTTTTGCGTATTCAGTTTGTATCGACATATCTCCGGCAGTACAAGAGCTGCACTTCTTAAACTTGGTACTCCAGTAGAAAAGGCCTATTTGAGACTGTCTGCAAAGTTTCGTTGCACAATTCGAATAAATGTGGAAGTTATAAACAAAAGCGATATCAACTTTAAAACGCGCTTAATTTTGTTGATGTTTTGCGTATTCAGTATGTATCGACAGATCTCCGGCAGTACAAAAGCTGCACTTCTGAAACTTGGTACTTCAGTAGAAAAGGCCTATTCGAGACTGTCTGCAAAGTTTCGTTGCACAATTCGAATAAATGTGGAAGTTATAAACAAAAGCGATATCAACTTTAAAACGCGCTAAATTTTGTTGATGTTTTGCGTATTCAGTATGTATCGACATATCTCCGGCAGTACAAGAGCTGCACTTCTGAAACTTGGTACTTCAGTAGAAAAGGCTTATTCAAGACTGTCTGCAAAGTTTCGTTGCACAATGCGAATTAATGTAGAAGTTATAAACAAAAGCGATATCAACTTTAAAACGCGCTAAATTTTGTTGATGTTTTGCGTATTCAGTTTGTATCGACATATCTCCGGACGTACAATAGCTGCACTTCTTAAACTTGGTACTTCAGTAGGAAAGGCCTGCTGGAGACTGTCCTCAAAGTTTCGTGCCACAATTCGAATAAATGTTGAAGTTATAAAGATAGGCGATATCAACTTTAAAACGCGCTAAATTTTGTTGATGTTTTGCGTATTCAGTTTGTATCGACATATCTCCGACAGTACAAGAGCTGCACTTCTGAGACTTGGTACTTCAGTAGAACCTGTGACTCCGCGACTGTCTGCAAAGTTTCGTTGCACAATTCGAATGAATGTGGAAGTTATAAACAAAAGCGATATCAACTTTAAAACGCGCTAAATTGTGTTGATGTTTTGCGTATTCAGTTTGTATCGACATATCTCCGGCAGTACAAGAGCTGCACTTCTGAAACTTGGTACTTCAGTAGAAAATGCCTATTCGAGACTGTCTGCAAAGTTTCGTTGCACAATTCGAATAAATGTGGAAGTTATAAACAAAAGCGATATCAACTTTAAAACGCGCTAAATTTTGTTGATGGTTTGCGTATTCAGTTTGTATCGACATATCTCCGGCAGTACAAGAGCTGCACTTCTGAAACTTGGTACTTCAGTAGAAGGTTCCTATCTGAGACTGTCTGCAAAGTTTCGTTGCACAATTCGAATAAATGTTGAAGTTATAAACAAAAGCGATATCAACTTTAAAACGCGCTAAATTTTGTGTATGTTTTGCGTATTCAGTTTGTATCGACATATCTCCGGCAGTACAAGAGCTGCACTTCTGAAACTTGGTACTTTAGTAGAAAAGGCCTATTTGAGACTGTCTGCAAAGTTTCGTTGCACAATTCGAATAAATGTGGAAGTTATAAACAAAAGCGATATCAACTTTAAAACGCGCTTAATTTTGTTGATGTTTTGCGTATTCAGTATGTATCGACAGATCTCCGGCAGTACAAAAGCTGCACTTCTGAAACTTGGTACTTCAGTAGAAAAGGCCTATTCGAGACTGTCTGCAAAGTTTCGTTGCACAATTCGAATAAATGTGGAAGTTATAAACAAAAGCGATATCAACTTTAAAACGCGCTAAATTTTGTTGATGTTTTGCGTATTCAGTATGTATCGACATATCTCCGGCAGTACAAGAGCTGCACTTCTGAAACTTGGTACTTCAGTAGAAAAGGCTTATTCAAGACTGTCTGCAAAGTTTCGTTGCACAATGCGAATTAATGTAGAAGTTATAAACAAAAGCGATATCAACTTTAAAACGCGATAAATTTTGTTGATGTTTTGCGTATTCAGTTTGTATCGACATATCTCCGGACGTACAATAGCTGCACTTCTTAAACTTGGTACTTCAGTAGAAAAGGCCTGTTCGAGACTGTCCTCAAAGTTTCGTGCCACAATTCGAATAAATGTTGAAGTTATAAAGATAGGCGATATCAACTTTAAAACGCGCTAAATTTTGTTGATGTTTTGCGTATTCAGTTTGTATCGACATATCTCCGACAGTACAAGAGCTGCACTTCTGAAACTTAGTGCTTCAGTAGAACATGTGACTCCGCGACTGTCTGCAAAGTTTCGTTGCACAATTCGAATGAATGTGGAAGTTATAAACAAAAGCGATATCAACTTTAAAACGCGCTAAATTTTGTTGATGGTTTGCGTATTCAGTTTGTATCGACATATCTCCGGCAGTACAAGAGCTGCACTTCTGAAACTTGGTACTTCAGTAGAAGGTGCCTATCTGAGACTGTCTGCAAAGTTTCGTTGCACAATTCGAATAAATGTTGAAGTTATAAACAAAAGCGATATAAACTTTAAAACGCGCTAAATTGTGTGTATGTTTTGCGTATTCAGTTTGTATCGACATATCTCCGGCAGTACAAGAGCTGCACTTCTGAAACTTGGTACTTCAGTAGAAAAGGCCTATTTGAGACTGTCTGCAAAGTTTCGTTGCACAATTCGAATAAATGTGGAAGTTATAAACAAAAGCGATATCAACTTTAAAACGCGCTTAATTTTGTTGATGTTTTGCGTATTCAGTATGTATCGACATATCTCCGGCAGTACAAGAGCTGCACTTCTGAAACTTGGTACTTCAGTAGAAAAGGCCTATTCGAGACTGTCTGCAAAGTTTCGTTGCACAATTCGAATAAATGTGGAAGTTATAAACAAAAGCGATATCAACTTTAAAACGCGCTAAATTTTGTTGATGTTTTGCGTATTCAGTATGTATCGACATATCTCCGGCAGTACAAGAGCTGCACTTCTGAAACTTGGTACTTCAGCAGAAAAGGCTTATTCAAGACTGTCTGCAAAGTTTCGTTGCACAATGCGAATTAATGTAGAAGTTATAAACAAAAGCGATATCAACTTTAAAACGCGATAAATTTTGTTGATGTTTTGCGTATTCAGTTTGTATCGACATATCTCCGGACGTACAATAGCTGCACTTCTTAAACTTGGTACTCCAGTAGGAAAGGCCTGTTCGAGACTGTCCTCAAAGTTTCGTGCCACAATTCGAATAAATGTTGAAGTTATAAACATAGGCGATATCAACTTTAAAACGCGCTAAATTTTGTTGATGTTTTGCGTATTCAGTTTGTATCGACATATCTCCGACAGTACAAGAGCTGCACTTCTGAAACTTAGTACTTCAGTAGAACATGTGACTCCGCGGCTGTCTGCAAAGTTTCGTTGCACAATTCGAATAAATGTGAAAGTTATAAACAAAAGCGATATCAACTTTAAAACGCGCTAAATTGTGTTGATGTTTTGCGTATTCAGTTTGTATCGACATATCTCCGGCAGTACAAGAGCTGCACTTCTGAAACTTGGTACTTCAGTAGAAAACGCCTATTCGAGACTGTCTGCAAAGTTTCGTTGCACAATTCGAATTAATGTGGCAGTTATAACCAAAAGCGATATCAACTTTAAAACGCGCTAAATTTTGTTGATGTTTTGCGTATTCAGTTTGTATCGACATATCTCCGGCAGTACGAGAGCTGCACTTCTGAAACTTAGTACTTCAGTAGAAAAGGCCTATCCGCTACTGTCTGCAAAGTTTCGTTGCACAATTCGAATAAATATTGAAGTTATAAACAAAAGCGATATCAACTTTAAAACGCGCTAAATTTTGTTGATGTTATGCGTATTCAGTTTGTATCGACATATCTCTAGCAGTACGAGAGCTGCACTTCTGAAACTTGGTACTTCAGTAGAAAACGCCTATTCGAGACTGTCTGCAAAGTTTCGTTGCACAATTCGAATAAATGTGGAAGTTATAAACAAAAGCGATATCAACTTTAAAACGCGCTAAATTTTGTTGATGTTTTGCGTATTCAGTTTGTATCGACATATCTCCGGACGTACAATAGCTGCACTTCTGAAACTTGGTACTTCAGTAGGAACGGCCTGTTCGAGACTGTCTTCAAAGTTTCGTGCCACAATTCGAATGAATGTGGAAGTTATAAACATAGGCGATATCAACTTTAAAACGCGCTAAATTTTGTTGATGTTTTGCGTATTCAGTTTGTATCAACATATCTCCGACAGTACAAGAGCTGCACTTCTGAAACTTGGAACTTCGGTAGAAAAAGCCTATTCGAGACTGTCTGCAAAGTTTCGTTGCACAATTCGAATAAATATGGAAGTTATAAACAAAGGCGATATCAACTTTAAAACGCGCTAAATTTTGTTGATGTTTTCCGTATTCAGTTTGTATCGACATATCTCCGGCAGTACAAGAGCTGCACTTCTGAAACTTGGTACTTCAGTAGTAAAGGCCTATTCAAGACTGTCTGCAAAGTTTCGTTGCACAATGCGAATTAATGTGGAAGTTATAAACAAAAGCGATATCAACTTTAAAACGCGCTAAATTTTGTTGATGTTTTGCGTATTCAGTTTGTATCGACATATCTCCGGACGTACAATTGCTGCACTTCTTAAACTTGGTACTTCAGTAGGAAAGGCCTGTTCGAGACTGTCCTCAAAGTTTCGTTCCACAATTCGAATAAATGTGGAAGTTATAAACATAGGCGATATCAACTTTAAAACGCGCTAAATTTTGTTGATGTTTTGCGTATTCAGTTTGTATCGACATATCTCCGGCAGTACAAGAGCTGCACTTCTGAAACTTGGTACTTCAGTAGAAAAGGCCTATCCGCTACTGTCTGCAAAGTTTCGTTGCACAATTCGAATAAATGTTGAAGTTATAAACAAAAGCGATATCAACTTTAAAACGCGCTAAATTTTGTTGATGTTATGCGTATTCAGTTTGTATCGACATATCTCTAGCAGAACGAGAGCTGCACTTCTGAAACTTGGTACTTCAGTAGAAATGGCCTATTTGAGACCGTCTGCAAAGTTTCGTTGCACAATTCGAATAAATGTGGAAGTTATAAACAAAAGCGATATCAACTTTAAAACGCGCTAAATTTTGTTGATGTTTTGCGTATTCAGTTTGTATCGACATATCTCCGGCAGTACAAGAGCTGCACTTCGGAAACTTGGTACTTCAGTAGAAAAGGCCTATTTGAGACTGTCTGCAAAGTTTCGTTGCACAATGCGAATTAATGTGGAAGTTATAAACAAAAGCGATATCAACTTTAAAACGCGCTAAATTTTGTTGATGTTATGCGTATTCAGTTTGTATCGACATATCTCCGGCAGTACAAGAGCTGCACTTCGGAAACTTGCTACTTCAGTAGAAAAGGCCTATTTGAGACTGTCTGCAAAGTTTCGTTGCACAATGCGAATTAATGTGGAAGTTATAAACAAAAGCGATATCAACTTTAAAACGCGCTAAATTTTGTTGATGTTTTGCGTACTCAGTTTGTATCGACATATCTCCGGCAGTAGAAGAGCTGCACTTCTGAAACTTGGTACTTCAGTAGAAAATGCCTATTAGAGACTGTCTGCAAAGTTTCGTTGCACAATTCGAATAAATGTTGAAGTTATAAACAAAAGCGATATCAACTTTAAAACGCGCTAAATTTTGTGTATGTTTTGCGTATTCAGTTTGTATCGACATATCTCCGGCAGTACAAGAGCTGCACTTCTGAAACTTGGTACTTCAGTAGAAAAAGCCTATTTGAGACTGTCTGCAAAGTTTCGTTGCACAATTCGAATAAATGTGGAAGTTATAAACAAAAGCGATATCAACTTTAAAACGCGCTTAATTTTGTTGATGTTTTGCGTATTCAGTATGTATCGACATATCTCCGGCAGTACAAGAGCTGCACTTCTGAAACTTGGTACTTCAGTAGAAAAGGCCTATTCGAGACTGTCTGCAAAGTTTCGTTGCACAATGCGAATTAATGTGGAAGTTATAAACAAAAGCGATATCAACTTTAAAACGCGATAAATTTTGTTGATGTTTTGCGTATTCAGTTTGTATCGACATATCTCCGGACGTACAATAGCGGCACTTCTGAAACTTGGTACTTCAGTAGGAAAGGCCTCTTCGAGACTGTCCTCAAAGTTTCGTGCCACAATTCGAATAAATGTGGAAGTTATAAACATAGGCGATATCAACTTTAAAACGCGCTAAATTTTGTTGATGTTTTGCGTATTCAGTTTGTATCAACATATCTCCGACAGTACTAGAGCTGCACTTCTGAAACTTGGTACTTCAGTAGAACAGGTGACTCCGCGACTGTCTGCAAAGTTTCGTTGCACAATTCGAATTAATCTGGCAGTTAGAACCAAAAGCGATATCAACTTTAAAACGCGCTAAATTTTGTTGATGTTTTGCGTATTCAGTTTGTATCGACATATCTCCGGCAGTACGAGAGCTGCACTTCTGAAACTTGGTACTTAAGTAGAAAAGGCCTATCCGCTACTGTCTGCAAAGCTTCGTTGCACAATTCGAATAAATGTTGAAGTTATAAACAAAAGCGATATCAACTTTAAAACGCGCTAAATTTTGTTGATGTTATGCGTATTCAGTTTGTATCGACATATCTCTAGCAGTACGAGAGCTGCACTTCTGAAACTTGGTACTTCGGTAGAAAAAGCCTATTCGAGACTGTCTGCAAAGTTTCGTGCCACAATTCGAATAAATGTGGAAGTTATAAACATAGGCGATATCGACTTTAAAACGCGCTAAATTTTGTTGAAGTTTTGCGTATTCAGTTTGTATCGACATATCTCCGGCAGTACAAGAGCTGCACTTCTGAAACTTGGTACCTCAGTAGAAAAGGCCTATTCGAGACTGTCCTCAAAGTTTCGTTCCACAATTCGAATAAATGTGGAAGTTATAAACATAGGCGATATCAACTTTAAAACGCGCTAAATTTTGTTGATGTTTTGCGTATTCAGTTTGTATCGACATATCTCCGGCAGTACAAGAGCTGCACTTCTGAAACTTGGTACTTCAGTAGAAAAGGCCTATCCGCTACTGTCTGCAAAGTTTCGTTGCACAATTCGAATAAATGTTGAAGTTATAAACAAAAGCGATATCAACTTTAAAACGCGCTAAATTTTGTTGATGTTATGCGTATTCAGTTTGTATCGACATATCTCTAGCAGAACGAGAGCTGCACTTCTGAAACTTGGTACTTCAGTAGAAATGGCCTATTTGAGACCGTCTGCAAAGTTTCGTTGCACAATTCGAATAAATGTGGAAGTTATAAACAAAAGCGATATCAACTTTAAAACGCGCTAAATTTTGTTGATGTTTTGCGTATTCAGTTTGTATCGACATATCTCCGGCAGTACAAGAGCTGCACTTCGGAAACTTGGTACTTCAGTAGAAAAGGCCTATTTGAGACTGTCTGCAAAGTTTCGTTGCACAATGCGAATTAATGTGGAAGTTATAAACAAAAGCGATATCAACTTTAAAACGCGCTAAATTTTGTTGATGTTATGCGTATTCAGTTTGTATCGACATATCTCCGGCAGTACAAGAGCTGCACTTCTGAAACTTGCTACTTCAGTAGAAAAGGCCTATTTGAGACTGTCTGCAAAGTTTCGTTGCACAATGCGAATTAATGTGGAAGTTATAAACAAAAGCGATATCAACTTTAAAACGCGCTAAATTTTGTTGATGTTTTGCGTACTCAGTTTGTATCGACATATCTCCGGCAGTAGAAGAGCTGCACTTCTGAAACTTGGTACTTCAGTAGAAAATGCCTATTAGAGACTGTCTGCAAAGTTTCGTTGCACAATTCGAATAAATGTTGAAGTTATAAACAAAAGCGATATCAACTTTAAAACGCGCTAAATTTTGTGTATGTTTTGCGTATTCAGTTTGTATCGACATATCTCCGGCAGTACAAGAGCTGCACTTCTGAAACTTGGTACTTCAGTAGAAAAAGCCTATTTGAGACTGTCTGCAAAGTTTCGTTGCACAATTCGAATAAATGTGGAAGTTATAAACAAAAGCGATATCAACTTTAAAACGCGCTTAATTTTGTTGATGTTTTGCGTATTCAGTATGTATCGACATATCTCCGGCAGTACAAGAGCTGCACTTCTGAAACTTGGTACTTCAGTAGAAAAGGCCTATTCGAGACTGTCTGCAAAGTTTCGTTGCACAATGCGAATTAATGTGGAAGTTATAAACAAAAGCGATATCAACTTTAAAACGCGATAAATTTTGTTGATGTTTTGCGTATTCAGTTTGTATCGACATATCTCCGGACGTACAATAGCGGCACTTCTGAAACTTGGTACTTCAGTAGGAAAGGCCTCTTCGAGACTGTCCTCAAAGTTTCGTGCCACAATTCGAATAAATGTGGAAGTTATAAACATAGGCGATATCAACTTTAAAACGCGCTAAATTTTGTTGATGTTTTGCGTATTCAGTTTGTATCAACATATCTCCGACAGTACTAGAGCTGCACTTCTGAAACTTGGTACTTCAGTAGAACAGGTGACTCCGCGACTGTCTGCAAAGTTTCGTTGCACAATTCGAATTAATCTGGCAGTTATAACCAAAAGCGATATCAACTTTAAAACGCGCTAAATTTTGTTGATGTTTTGCGTATTCAGTTTGTATCGACATATCTCCGGCAGTACGAGAGCTGCACTTCTGAAACTTGGTACTTAAGTAGAAAAGGCCTATCCGCTACTGTCTGCAAAGCTTCGTTGCACAATTCGAATAAATGTTGAAGTTATAAACAAAAGCGATATCAACTTTAAAACGCGCTAAATTTTGTTGATGTTATGCGTATTCAGTTTGTATCGACATATCTCTAGCAGTACGAGAGCTGCACTTCTGAAACTTGGTACTTCGGTAGAAAAAGCCTATTCGAGACTGTCTGCAAAGTTTCGTGCCACAATTCGAATAAATGTGGAAGTTATAAACATAGGCGATATCGACTTTAAAACGCGCTAAATTTTGTTGAAGTTTTGCGTATTCAGTTTGTATCGACATATCTCCGGCAGTACAAGAGCTGCACTTCTGAAACTTGGTACCTCAGTAGAAAAGGCCTATTCGAGACTGTCTGCAAAGTTTGGTTGCACAATTACAATAAATGTGGAAGTTATGAACAAAAGCGATATCAACTTTAAAACGCGCTAAATTTTGTTGATGTTTTGCGTATTCAGTTTGTATCGACATATCTCCGGCAGTACAGGAGCTGCACTTCTGAAACTTGGTACTTCAGTAGAACATGTGACTCCGCGACTGTCTGCAAAGTTTCGTTGCACAAATCGAATAAATGTGGAAGTTATAAACAAAAGCGATATACACTTTAAAACGCGCTTAATTGTGTTGATGTATGTGCGTATTCAGTTTGTATCAGTATATCTCCGGCAGTACAAGAGCTGCACTTCTGAAAATTAGTACTTCAATAGAAAAGGCCTACTCGCTACTGTCTGCAAAGTTTCGTTGCACAATTCGAATAAATGTGGAAGTTATGAACAAAAGCGATATCAACTTTAAAACGCGCTAAATTTTGTGGATGTTTTGCGTATTCAGTTTGTATCGACATATCTCCGGCAGTACAAGAGCTGCACTTCTGAAACTTGGTACTTCAGTAGAAAAGGCCTATTCGAGACTGTCTGCAAAGTTTCGTTGCACAATTCGAATAAATGTGGAAGTTATGAACAAAAGCGATATCAACTTTAAAACGCGCTAAATTTTGTTGATGTTTTGCGTATTCAGTTTGTATCGACATATCTCCGGCAGTACAAGAGCTGCACTTCTGAAACTTGGTACTTCAGTAGAACTGGCCTATTCGAGACTGTCTGCAAAGTTTCGTTGCACAATTCGAATAAATGTGGAAGTTATGAACAAAAGCGATATCAACTTTAAAACGCGCTAAATTTTGTTGATGTTTTGCGTATTCAGTTTGTATCGACATATTTCCGGCAGTACAAGAGCTGCACTTCTGAAACTTGGTACTTCAGTAGAAAAGGCCTATCCGCTACTGTCTGCCAAGTTTCGTTGCACAATGCGAATTAATGTGGAAGTTATAAACAAAAGCGATATCAACTTTAAAACGCGCTAAATTTTGTTGATGTTTTGCGTATTCAGTTTGTATCGACATATCTCCGGAAGTACAAGAGCTGCACTTCTGAAACTTGGTACTTCAGTAGAAAAGGCCTGTGTGAGACTCTCTGCAAAGTTTGGTGCCACAATTCGAATAAATGTGGAAGTTATAAACATAGGCGATATCAACTTTAAAACGCGCTAAATTTTGTTGATGTTTTGCGTATTCAGTTTGTATCGACATATCTCCGACAGTACAAGAGCTGCACTTCTGAGACTTGGTACTTCAGTAGAACATGTGACTCCGCGACTGTCTGCAAAGTTTCGTTGCACAATTCGAATCAATGTGGAAGTTATAAACAAAAGCGATATCAACTTTAAAACGCGCTAAATTGTGTTGATGTTTTGCGTATTCAGTTTGTATCGACATATCTCCGGACGTACAATAGCTGCACTTCTGAAACTTGGTACTTCAGTAGGAAAGGCCTGTTCGAGACTGTCCTCAAAGTTTCGTGCCACAATTCGAATAAATGTTGAAGTTATAAACAAAAGCGATATCAACTTTAAAACGCGCTAAATTTTGTGTATGTTTTGCGTATTCAGTTTGTATCGACATATCTCCGGCAGTACAAGAGCTGCACTTCTGAAACTTGGTACTTCAGTAGAAAAGGCCTATTTGAGACTGTCTGCAAAGTTTCGTTGCACAATTCGAATAAATGTTGAAGTTATAAACAAAAGCGATATCAACTTTAAAACGCGCTTAATTTTGTTGATGTTTTGCGTATTCAGTATGTATCGACATATCTCCGGCAGTACAAGAGCTGTACTTCTGAAACTTGGTACTTCAGTAGAAAATGGCCTATTCGAGACTGTCCTCAAAGTTTCGTTGCACAATTTGAATAAATGTGGAAGTTATAAACAAAAGCGATATCAACTTTAAAACGCGCTAAATTTTGTTGATGTTTTGCGTATTCAGTATGTATCGACATATCTCCGGCAGTACAAGAGCTGCACTTCTGAAACTTGGTACTTCAGTAGAAAACGCCTATTCGAGACTGTCTGCAAAGTTTCGTAGCACAATTCGAATAAATGTGGAAGTTATAAACAAAAGCGATATCAACTTTAAAACGCGCTAAATTTTGTTGATGTTTTGCGTATTCAGTTTGTATCGACATATCTCCGGCAGTACAAGAGCTGCACTTCTGAAACTTGGTACTTCAGTAGAAAAGGCCTATTCAAGACTGTCTGCAAAGTTTCGTTGCACAATGCGAATTAATGTGGAAGTTATAAACAAAAGCGATATCAACTTTAAAACGCGATAAATTTTGTTGATGTTTTGCGTATTCAGTTTGTATCGACATATCTCCGGACGTACAATTGCTGCACTTCTTAAACTTGGTACTTCAGTAGGAAAGGCCTGTTCGAGACTGTCCTCAAAGTTTCGTGCCACAATTCGAATAAATGTGGAAGTTATAAACATAGGCGATATCAACTTTAAAACGCGCTAAATTTTGTTGATGTTTTGCGTATTCAGTTTGTATCGACATATCTCCGGCAGTACGAGAGCTGCACTTCTGAAACTTGGTACCTCAGTAGAAAAGGCCTATCCGCTACTGTCTGCAAAGTTTCGTTGCACAATTCGAATAAATGTTGAAGTTATAAACAAAAGCGATATCAACTTTAAAACGCGCTAAATTTTGTTGATGTTATGCGTATTCAGTTTGTATCGACATATCTCTAGCAGTACGAGAGCTGCACTTCTGAAACTTGGTACTTCAGTAGAAATGGCCTATTTGAGACTGTCTGCAAAGTTTCGTTGCACAATTCGAATAAATGTGGAAGTTATAAACAAAAGCGATATCAACTTTAAAACGCGCTAAATTTTGTTGATGTTTTGCGTATTCAGTTTGTATCGACATATCTCCGGCAGTACAAGAGCTGCACTTCGGAAACTTGGTACTTCAGTAGAAAAGGCCTATTTGAGACTGTCTGCAAAGTTTGGTTGCACAATGCGAATTAATGTGGAAGTTATAAACAAAAGCGATATCAACTTTAAAACGCGCTAAATTTTGTTGATGTTATGCGTATTCAGTTTGTATCGACATATCTCTAGCAGTACGAGAGCTGCACTTCTGAAACTTGGTACTTCAGTAGAAATGGCCTATTTGAGACTGTCTGCAAAGTTTCGTTGCACAATTCGAATAAATGTGGAAGTTATAAACAAAAGCGATATCAACTTTAAAACGCGATAAATTTTGTTGATGTTTTGCGTATTCAGTTTGTATCGACATATCTCCGGCAGTACAAGAGCTGCACTTCGGAAACTTGGTACTTCAGTAGAAAAGGCCTATTTGAGACTGTCTGCAAAGTTTGGTTGCACAATGCGAATTAATGTGGAAGTTATAAACAAAAGCGATATCAACTTTAAAACGCGCTAAATTTTGTTGATGTTATGCGTATTCAGTTTGTATCGACATATCTCTAGCAGTACGAGAGCTGCACTTCTGAAACTTGGTACTTCAGTAGAAAAGACCTATTTGAGACTGTCTGCAAAGTTTCGTTGCACAATTCGAATAAATGTGGAAGTTATAAACAAAAGCGATATCAACTTTAAAACGCGATAAATTTTGTTGATGTTTTGCGTATTCAGTTTGTATCGACATATCTCCGGACGTACAATAGCTGCACTTCTGAAACTTGGTACTTAAGTAGGAAAAGCCCTGTTCGAGACTGTCCTCAAAGTTTCGTGCCACAATTCGAATCAATGTTGAAGTTATAAACATAGGCAGTATCAACTTTAAAACGCGCTAAATTTTGTTGATGTTTTGCGTATTCAGTTTGTATCGACATATCTCCGACAGTACAAGAGCTGCACTTCTGAAACTTGGTACTTCAGTAGAAAAGGCCTATTCGAGACTGTCTGCAAAGTTTCGTTGCACAATTCGAATTAATGTGGAAGTTATCAACAAAAGCGATATCAACTTTAAAACGCGCTAAATTTTGTTGATTTTTTGCGTACTCAGTTTGTATCGACATATCTCTGGCAGTAGAAGAGCTGCACTTCTGAAACTTGGTACTTCAGTAGAAAATGCCTATTCGAGACTGTCTGCAAAGTTTCGTAGCACAATTCGAATTAATGTGGAAGTTATAAACAAAAGCGATATCAACTTTAAAACGCGCTAAATTTTGTGTATGTTTTGCGTATTCAGTTTGTATCGACATATCTCCGGCAGTACAAGAGCTGCACTTCTGAAACTTGGTACTTCAGTAGAAAAAGCCTATTTGAGACTGTCTGCAAAGTTTCGTTGCACAATTCGAATAAATGTGGAAGTTATAAACAAAAGCGATATCAACTTTAAAACGCGCTTAATTTTTTTGATGTTTTGCGTATTCAGTATGTATCGACATATCTCCGGCAGACCAAGAGCTGCACTTCTGAAACTTGGTACTTCAGTAGAAAAGGCCTATTCGAGACTGTCTGCAAAGTTTCGTTGCACAATGCGAATTAATGTGGAAGTTATAAACAAAAGCGATATCAACTTTAAAACGCGATAAATTTTGTTGATGTTTTGCGTATTCAGTTTGTATCGACATATCTCCGGACGTACAATAGCTGCACTTCTGAAACTTGGTACTTCAGTAGGAAAGGCCTGTTCGAGACTGTCCTCAAAGTTTCGTGCCACAATTCTAACAAATGTGGAAGTTATAAACATAGGCGATATCAACTTTAAAACGCGCTAAATTTTGTTGATGTTTTGCGTATTCAGTTTGTATCGACATATCTCCGGCAGTACAAGAGCTGCACTTCTGAAACTTGGTACTTCAGTAGAAAAGGCCTATCCGCTACTGTCTGCAAAGTTTCGTTGCACAATGCGAATTTATGTTGAAGTTATAAACAAAAGCGATATCAACTTTAAAACGCGCTAAATTTTGTTGATGTTATGCGTATTCAGTTTGTATCGACATATCTCTAGCAGTACGAGAGCTGCACTTCTGAAACTTGGTACTTCAGTAGAAAAGGCCTATTCGAGACTGTCTGCAAAGTTTTGTTGCACAATTCGAATAAATGTGGAAGTTATAAACAAAAGCGATATCAACTTTAAAACGCGCTAAATTTTGTTGATGTTTTGCGTATTCAGTTTGTATCGACATATCTCCGGCAGTACAAGAGCTGCACTTCGCAAACTTGGTACTTCAGTAGAAAAGGCCTATTCGAGACTGTCTGCAAAGTTTCGTTGCACAATTCGAATTAATGTGGCAGTTATAACCAAAAGCGATATCAACTTTAAAACGCGCTAAATTTTGTTGTAGTTTTGCGTATTCAGTTTGTATCGACATATCTCCGGCAGTACGAGAGCTGCACTTCTGAAACTTGGTACTTCAGTAGAAAAGGCCTATTTGAGACTGTCTGCAAAGTTTTGTTGCACAATGCGAATTAATGTGGAAGTTATAAACAAAAGCGATATCAACTTTAAAACGCGCTAAGTTTTGTTGATGTTTTGCGTACTCAGTTTGTATCGACATATCTCCGGCAGTAGAAGAGCTGCACTTCTGAAACTTGGTACTTCAGTAGAAAATGCCTATTCGAGACTGTCTGCAAAGTTTCGTTGCACAATTCGAATAAATGTTGAAGTTATAAACAAAAGCGATATCAACTTTAAAACGCGCTAAATTTTGTGTATGTTTTGCGTATTCAGTTTGTATCGACATATCTCAGGCAGTACAAGAGCTGCACTTCTGAAACTTGGTACTTCAGTAGAAAAAGCCTATTTGAGACTGTCTGCAAAGTTTCGTTGCACAATTCGAATAAATGTGGAAGTTATAAACAAAAGCGATATCAACTTTAAAACGCGCTTAATTTTGTTGATGTTTTGCGTATTCAGTTTGTATCGACATATCTCCGGCAGTACAAGAGCTGCACTTCTGAAACTTGGTACTTCAGTAGAAAAGGCCTATTTGAGACTGTCTGCAAAGTTTCGTTGCACAATGCGAATTAATGTGGAAGTTATAAACAAAAGCGATATCAACTTTAAAACGCGCTAAATTTTGTTGATGTTTTGCGTATTCAGTTTGTATCGACATATCTCCGGCAGTACAAGAGCTGCACTTGTGAAACTTGGTACTTCAGTAGAAAAGGCCTATTTGAGACTGTCTGCAAAGTTTCGTTGCACAATTCGAATAAATGTTGAAGTTATAAACAAAAGCGATATCAACTTTAAAACGCGCTTAATTTTGTTGATGTTTTGCGTATTCAGTATGTATCGACATATCTCCGGCAGTACAAGAGCTGTACTTCTGAAACTTGGTACTTCAGTAGAAAATGGCCTATTCGAGACTGTCCTCAAAGTTTCGTTGCACAATTTGAATAAATGTGGAAGTTATAAACAAAAGCGATATCAACTTTAAAACGCGCTAAATTTTGTTGATGTTTTGCGTATTCAGTATGTATCGACATATCTCCGGCAGTACAAGAGCTGCACTTCTGAAACTTGGTACTTCAGTAGAAAACGCCTATTCGAGACTGTCTGCAAAGTTTCGTAGCACAATTCGAATAAATGTGGAAGTTATAAACAAAAGCGATATCAACTTTAAAACGCGCTAAATTTTGTTGATGTTTTGCGTATTCAGTTTGTATCGACATATCTCCGGCAGTACAAGAGCTGCACTTCTGAAACTTGGTACTTCAGTAGAAAAGGCCTATTCAAGACTGTCTGCAAAGTTTCGTTGCACAATGCGAATTAATGTGGAAGTTATAAACAAAAGCGATATCAACTTTAAAACGCGATAAATTTTGTTGATGTTTTGCGTATTCAGTTTGTATCGACATATCTCCGGACGTACAATTGCTGCACTTCTTAAACTTGGTACTTCAGTAGGAAAGGCCTGTTCGAGACTGTCCTCAAAGTTTCGTGCCACAATTCGAATAAATGTGGAAGTTATAAACATAGGCGATATCAACTTTAAAACGCGCTAAATTTTGTTGATGTTTTGCGTATTCAGTTTGTATCGACATATCTCCGGCAGTACGAGAGCTGCACTTCTGAAACTTGGTACCTCAGTAGAAAAGGCCTATCCGCTACTGTCTGCAAAGTTTCGTTGCACAATTCGAATAAATGTTGAAGTTATAAACAAAAGCGATATCAACTTTAAAACGCGCTAAATTTTGTTGATGTTATGCGTATTCAGTTTGTATCGACATATCTCTAGCAGTACGAGAGCTGCACTTCTGAAACTTGGTACTTCAGTAGAAATGGCCTATTTGAGACTGTCTGCAAAGTTTCGTTGCACAATTCGAATAAATGTGGAAGTTATAAACAAAAGCGATATCAACTTTAAAACGCGCTAAATTTTGTTGATGTTTTGCGTATTCAGTTTGTATCGACATATCTCCGGCAGTACAAGAGCTGCACTTCGGAAACTTGGTACTTCAGTAGAAAAGGCCTATTTGAGACTGTCTGCAAAGTTTGGTTGCACAATGCGAATTAATGTGGAAGTTATAAACAAAAGCGATATCAACTTTAAAACGCGCTAAATTTTGTTGATGTTATGCGTATTCAGTTTGTATCGACATATCTCTAGCAGTACGAGAGCTGCACTTCTGAAACTTGGTACTTCAGTAGAAATGGCCTATTTGAGACTGTCTGCAAAGTTTCGTTGCACAATTCGAATAAATGTGGAAGTTATAAACAAAAGCGATATCAACTTTAAAACGCGATAAATTTTGTTGATGTTTTGCGTATTCAGTTTGTATCGACATATCTCCGGCAGTACAAGAGCTGCACTTCGGAAACTTGGTACTTCAGTAGAAAAGGCCTATTTGAGACTGTCTGCAAAGTTTGGTTGCACAATGCGAATTAATGTGGAAGTTATAAACAAAAGCGATATCAACTTTAAAACGCGCTAAATTTTGTTGATGTTATGCGTATTCAGTTTGTATCGACATATCTCTAGCAGTACGAGAGCTGCACTTCTGAAACTTGGTACTTCAGTAGAAAAGACCTATTTGAGACTGTCTGCAAAGTTTCGTTGCACAATTCGAATAAATGTGGAAGTTATAAACAAAAGCGATATCAACTTTAAAACGCGATAAATTTTGTTGATGTTTTGCGTATTCAGTTTGTATCGACATATCTCCGGACGTACAATAGCTGCACTTCTGAAACTTGGTACTTAAGTAGGAAAAGCCCTGTTCGAGACTGTCCTCAAAGTTTCGTGCCACAATTCGAATCAATGTTGAAGTTATAAACATAGGCAGTATCAACTTTAAAACGCGCTAAATTTTGTTGATGTTTTGCGTATTCAGTTTGTATCGACATATCTCCGACAGTACAAGAGCTGCACTTCTGAAACTTGGTACTTCAGTAGAAAAGGCCTATTCGAGACTGTCTGCAAAGTTTCGTTGCACAATTCGAATTAATGTGGAAGTTATCAACAAAAGCGATATCAACTTTAAAACGCGCTAAATTTTGTTGATTTTTTGCGTACTCAGTTTGTATCGACATATCTCTGGCAGTAGAAGAGCTGCACTTCTGAAACTTGGTACTTCAGTAGAAAATGCCTATTCGAGACTGTCTGCAAAGTTTCGTAGCACAATTCGAATTAATGTGGAAGTTATAAACAAAAGCGATATCAACTTTAAAACGCGCTAAATTTTGTGTATGTTTTGCGTATTCAGTTTGTATCGACATATCTCCGGCAGTACAAGAGCTGCACTTCTGAAACTTGGTACTTCAGTAGAAAAAGCCTATTTGAGACTGTCTGCAAAGTTTCGTTGCACAATTCGAATAAATGTGGAAGTTATAAACAAAAGCGATATCAACTTTAAAACGCGCTTAATTTTTTTGATGTTTTGCGTATTCAGTATGTATCGACATATCTCCGGCAGACCAAGAGCTGCACTTCTGAAACTTGGTACTTCAGTAGAAAAGGCCTATTCGAGACTGTCTGCAAAGTTTCGTTGCACAATGCGAATTAATGTGGAAGTTATAAACAAAAGCGATATCAACTTTAAAACGCGATAAATTTTGTTGATGTTTTGCGTATTCAGTTTGTATCGACATATCTCCGGACGTACAATAGCTGCACTTCTGAAACTTGGTACTTCAGTAGGAAAGGCCTGTTCGAGACTGTCCTCAAAGTTTCGTGCCACAATTCTAACAAATGTGGAAGTTATAAACATAGGCGATATCAACTTTAAAACGCGCTAAATTTTGTTGATGTTTTGCGTATTCAGTTTGTATCGACATATCTCCGGCAGTACAAGAGCTGCACTTCTGAAACTTGGTACTTCAGTAGAAAAGGCCTATCCGCTACTGTCTGCAAAGTTTCGTTGCACAATGCGAATTTATGTTGAAGTTATAAACAAAAGCGATATCAACTTTAAAACGCGCTAAATTTTGTTGATGTTATGCGTATTCAGTTTGTATCGACATATCTCTAGCAGTACGAGAGCTGCACTTCTGAAACTTGGTACTTCAGTAGAAAAGGCCTATTCGAGACTGTCTGCAAAGTTTTGTTGCACAATTCGAATAAATGTGGAAGTTATAAACAAAAGCGATATCAACTTTAAAACGCGCTAAATTTTGTTGATGTTTTGCGTATTCAGTTTGTATCGACATATCTCCGGCAGTACAAGAGCTGCACTTCGCAAACTTGGTACTTCAGTAGAAAAGGCCTATTCGAGACTGTCTGCAAAGTTTCGTTGCACAATTCGAATTAATGTGGCAGTTATAACCAAAAGCGATATCAACTTTAAAACGCGCTAAATTTTGTTGTAGTTTTGCGTATTCAGTTTGTATCGACATATCTCCGGCAGTACGAGAGCTGCACTTCTGAAACTTGGTACTTCAGTAGAAAAGGCCTATTTGAGACTGTCTGCAAAGTTTTGTTGCACAATGCGAATTAATGTGGAAGTTATAAACAAAAGCGATATCAACTTTAAAACGCGCTAAGTTTTGTTGATGTTTTGCGTACTCAGTTTGTATCGACATATCTCCGGCAGTAGAAGAGCTGCACTTCTGAAACTTGGTACTTCAGTAGAAAATGCCTATTCGAGACTGTCTGCAAAGTTTCGTTGCACAATTCGAATAAATGTTGAAGTTATAAACAAAAGCGATATCAACTTTAAAACGCGCTAAATTTTGTGTATGTTTTGCGTATTCAGTTTGTATCGACATATCTCAGGCAGTACAAGAGCTGCACTTCTGAAACTTGGTACTTCAGTAGAAAAAGCCTATTTGAGACTGTCTGCAAAGTTTCGTTGCACAATTCGAATAAATGTGGAAGTTATAAACAAAAGCGATATCAACTTTAAAACGCGCTTAATTTTGTTGATGTTTTGCGTATTCAGTTTGTATCGACATATCTCCGGCAGTACAAGAGCTGCACTTCTGAAACTTGGTACTTCAGTAGAAAAGGCCTATTTGAGACTGTCTGCAAAGTTTCGTTGCACAATGCGAATTAATGTGGAAGTTATAAACAAAAGCGATATCAACTTTAAAACGCGCTAAATTTTGTTGATGTTTTGCGTATTCAGTTTGTATCGACATATCTCCGGCAGTACAAGAGCTGCACTTGTGAAACTTGGTACTTCAGTAGGAAAGGCCTATTCGAGACTGTCTGCAAAGTTTCGTTGCACAATGCGAATTAATGTGGAAGTTATAAACAAAAGCGATATCAACTTTAAAACGCGCTAAATTTTGTTGATGTTTTGCGTATTCAGTTTGTATCGACATATCTCCGGCAGTACAAAAGCTGCACTTCTGAAACTTGGTACTTCAGTAGAAAACGCCTATTCGAGACTGTCTGCAAAGTTTCGTTGCACAATGCGAATTAATGTGGAAGTTATAAACAAAAGCGATATCAACTTAAAACGCGATAAATTTTGTTGATGTTTTGCGTATTCAGTTTGTATCGACATATTTCCGGCAGTACAAGAGCTGCACTTCTGAAACTTGGTACTTCAGTAGAAAAGGCTTGTCTGAGACTGTCTGCAAAGTTTCGTGCCACAATTCGAATAAATGTGGAAGTTATAAACATAGGCGATATCAACTTTAAAACGCGCTAAATTTTGTTGATGTTTTGCGTATTCAGTTTGTATCGACATATTTCCGGCAGTACAAGAGCTGCACTTCTTAGACTTGGTACTTCAGTAGAACATGTGACTCCGCGACTGTCTGCAAAGTTTCGTTGCACAATTCGAAAAAATGTTGAAGTCCTAAACAAAAGCGATATCAACTTTAAAACGCGCTAAATTGTGTTGATGTTTTGCGTATTTAGTTTGTATCGACATATCTCCGGCAGTACAAGAGCTGCACTTCTGAAACTTGGTACTTCAGTAGGAATGGCCTATCCGCTACTGTCTGCAAAGTTTCGTTGCACAATTCGAATAAATGTGGAAGTTATAAACAAAAGCGATATCAACTTTAAAACGCGCTAAATTTTGTGTATGTTTTGCGTATTCAGTTTGTATCGACATATCTCCGGCAGTACAAGAGCTGCACTTCTGAAACTTGGTACTTCAGTAGAAAAAGCCTATTTGAGACTGTCTGCAAAGTTTCGTTGCACAATTCGAATAAATGTGGAAGTTATAAACAAAAGCGATATCAACTTTAAAACGCGCTTATTTTTTTTGATGTTTTGCTTATTCAGTATGTATCGACATATCTCCGGCAGATAAGAGCTGCACTTCTGAAACTTGGTACTTCAGTAGAAAAGGCCTATTCGAGACTGTCTGCAAAGTTTCGTTGCACAATGCGAATTAATGTGGAAGTTATAAACAAAAGCGATATCAACTTTAAAACGCGATAAATTTTGTTGATGTTTTGCGTATTCAGTTTGTATCGACATATCTCCTGACGTACAATAGCTGCACTTCTGAAACTTGGTACTTCAGTAGGAAAGGCCTGTTCGAGACTGTCCTCAAAGTTTCGTGCCACAATTCGAACAAATGTGGAAGTTATAAACATAGGCGATATCAACTTTAAAACGCGCTAAATTTTGTTGATGTTTTGCGTATTCAGTTTGTATCGACATATCTCCGGCAGTACAAGAGCTGCACTTCTGAAACTTGGTACTTCAGTAGAAAAGGCCTATCCGCTACTGTCTGCAAAGTTTCGTTGCACAATGCGAATTAATGTTGAAGTTATAAACAAAAGCGATATCAACTTTAAAACGCGCTAAATTTTGTTGATGTTATGCGTATTCAGTTTGTATCGACATATCTCTAGCAGTACGAGAGCTGCACTTCTGAAACTTGGTACTTCAGTAGAAAAGGCCTATTCGAGACTGTCTGCAAAGTTTTGTTGCACAATTCGAATAAATGTGGAAGTTATAAACAAAAGCGATATCAACTTTAAAACGCGCTAAATTTTGTTGATGTTTTGCGTATTCAGTTTGTATCGACATATCTCAAGCAGTACAAGAGCTGCACTTCGGAAACTTGGTACTTCAGTAGAAAAGGCCTATTCGAGACTGTCTGCAAAGTTTCGTTGCACAATTCGAATTAATGTGGCAGTTATAACCAAAAGCGATATCAACTTTAAAACGCGCTAAATTTTGTTGATGTTTTGCGTATTCAGTTTGTATCGACATATCTCTAGCAGTACGAGAGCTGCACTTCTGAAACTTGGTACTTCAGTAGAAAAGGCCTATTTGAGACTGTCTGCAAAGTTTCGTTGCACAATGCGAATTAATGTGGAAGTTATAAACAAAAGCGATATCAACTTTAAAACGCGCTAAATTTTGTTGATGTTTTGCGTACTCAGTTTGTATCGACATATCTCCGGCAGTAGAAGAGCTGCACTTCTGAAACTTGGTACTTCAGTAGAAAATGCCTATTCGAGACTGTCTGCAAAGTTTCGTTGCACAATTTGAATAAATGTTGAAGTTATAAACAAAAGCGATATCAACTTTAAAACGCGCTAAATTTTGTGTATGTTTTGCGTATTCAGTTTGTATCGACATATCTCAGGCAGTACAAGAGCTGCACTTCTGAAACTTGGTACTTCAGTAGAAAAAGCCTATTTGAGACTGTCTGCAAAGTTTCGTTGCACAATTCGAATAAATGTGGAAGTTATAAACAAAAGCGATATCAACTTTAAAACGCGCTTAATTTTGTTGATGTTTTGCGTATTCAGTTTGTATCGACATATCTCCGGCAGTACAAGAGCTGCACTTCTGAAACTTGGTACTTCAGTAGAAAAGGCCTATTTGAGACTGTCTGCAAAGTTTCGTTGCACAATGCGAATTAATGTGGAAGTTATAAACAAAAGCGATATCAACTTTAAAACGCGCTTAATTTTGTTGATATTTTGCGTATTCAGTTTGTATCGACATATCTCCGGCAGTACAAGAGCTGCACTTCTGAAACTTGGTACTTCAGTAGAAAAGGCCTATTTGAGACTGTCTGCAAAGTTTCGTTGCACAATGCGAATAAATGTGGAAGTTATAAACAAAAGCGATATCAACTTTAAAACGCGCTAAATTTTGTTGATGTTTTGCGTATTCAGTTTGTATCGACATATCTCCGGCAGTACAAGAGCTGCACTTCGGAAACTTGGTACTTCAGTAGAAAAGGCCTATTCGAGACTGTCTGCAAAGTTTCGTTGCACAATTCGAATTAATGTGGCAGTTATAACCAAAAGCGATATCAACTTTAAAACGCGCTAAATTTTGTTGATGTTTTGCGTATTCAGTTTGTATCGACATATCTCCGGACGTACAATTGCTGCACTTCTTAAACTTAGTACTTCAGTAGGAAAGGCCTGTTCGAGACTGTCCTCAAAGTTTCGTGCCACAATTCGAATAAATGTGGAAGTTATAAACATAGGCGATATCAACTTTAAAACGCGCTAAATTTTGTTGATGTTTTGCGTATTCAGTTTGTATCGACATATCTCCGGCAGTACGAGAGCTGCACTTCTGAAACTTGGTACTTCAGTAGAAAAGGCCTATCCGCTACTGTCTGCAAAGTTTCGTTGCACAATTCGAATAAATGTTGAAGTTATAAACAAAAGCGATATCAACTTTAAAACGCGCTTAATTTTGTTGATGTTATGCGTATTCAGTTTGTATCGACATATCTCTAGCAGTACGAGAGCTGCACTTCTGAAACTTGGTACTTCAGTAGAAATGGCCTATTTGAGACTGTCTGCAAAGTTTCGTTGCACAATTCGAATAAATGTGGAAGTTATAAACAAAAGCGATATCAACTTTAAAACGCGCTAAATTTTGTTGATGTTTTGCGTATTCAGTTTGTATCGACATATCTCCGGCAGTACAAGAGCTGCACTTCGGAAACTTGGTACTTCAGTAGAAAAGGCCTATTTGAGACTGTCTGCAAAGTTTGGTTGCACAATGCGAATTAATGTGGAAGTTATAAACAAAAGCGATATCAACTTTAAAACGCGCTAAATTTTGTTGATGTTATGCGTATTCAGTTTGTATCGACATATCTCTAGCAGTACGAGAGCTGCACTTCTAAAACTTGGTACTTCAGTAGAAAAGGCCTATTCGAGACTGTCTGCGAAGTTTCGTTGCACAGTTCGAATAAATGTGGAAGTTATAAACAAAAGCGATATCAACTTTAAAACGCGATAAATTTTGTTGATGTTTTGCGTATTCAGTTTGTATCGACATATCTCCGGACGTACAATAGCTGCACTTCTGAAACTTGGTACTTCAGTAGGAAAGGCCTGTTGGAGACTGTCCTCAAAGTTTCGTGCCACAATTCGAATAAATGTTGAAGTTATAAACATAGGCAGTATCAACTTTAAAACGCGCTAAATTTTGTTGATGTTTTGCGTATTCAGTTTGTATCGACATATCTCCGACAGTACAAGAGCTGCACTTCTGAAACTTGGTACTTCAGTAGAAAAAGCCTATTCGAGACTGTCTGCAAAGTTTCTTTGCACAATTCGAATTAATGTGGAAGTTATAAACAAAAGCGATATCAACTTTAAAACGCGCTAAATTTTGTTGATTTTTTGCGTACTCAGTTTGTATCGACATATCTCCGGCAGTAGAAGAGCTGCACTTCTGAAACTTGGTACTTCAGTAGAAAATGCCTATTCGAGACTGTCTGCAAAGTTTCGTAGCACAATTCGAATTAATGTTGAAGTTATAAACAAAAGCGATATCAACTTTAAAACGCGCTAAATTTTGTGTATGTTTTGCGTATTCAGTTTGTATCGACATATCTCCGGCAGTACAAGAGCTGCACTTCTGAAACTTGGTACTTCAGTAGAAAAAGCCTATTTGAGACTGTCTGCAAAGTTTCGTTGCACAATTCGAATAAATGTGGAAGTTATAAACAAAAGCGATATCAACTTTAAAACGCGCTTAATTTTTTTGATGTTTTGCGTATTCAGTATGTATCGACATATCTCCGGCAGACCAAGAGCTGCACTTCTGAAACTTGGTACTTCAGTAGAAAAGGCCTATTCGAGACTGTCTGCAAAGTTTCGTTGCACAATGCGAATTAATGTGGAAGTTATAAACAAAAGCGATATCAACTTTAAAACGCGATAAATTTTGTTGATGTTTTGCGTATTCAGTTTGTATCGACATATCTCCGGACGTACAATAGCTGCACTTCTGAAACTTGGTACTTCAGTAGGAAAGGCCTGTTCGAGACTGTCCTCAAAGTTTCGTGCCACAATTCGAACAAATGTGGAAGTTATAAACATAGGCGATATCAACTTTAAAACGCGCTAAATTTTGTTGATGTTTTGCGTATTCAGTTTGTATCGACATATCTCCGGCAGTACAAGAGCTGCACTTCTGAAACTTGGTACTTCAGTAGAAAAGGCCTATCCGCTACTGTCTGCAAAGTTTCGTTGCACAATGCGAATTAATGTTGAAGTTATAAACAAAAGCGATATCAACTTTAAAACGCGCTAAATGTTGTTGATGTTATGCGTATTCAGTTTGTATCGACATATCTCTAGCAGTACGAGAGCTGCACTTCTGAAACTTGGTACTTCAGTAGAAAAGGCCTATTCGAGACTGTCTGCAAAGTTTTGTTGCACAATTCGAATAAATGTGGAAGTTATAAACAAAAGCGATATCAACTTTAAAACGCGCTAAATTTTGTTGATGTTTTGCGTATTCAGTTTGTATCGACATATCTCCGGCAGTACAAGAGCTGCACTTCGAAAACTTGGTACTTCAGTAGAAAAGGCCTATTTGAGACTGTCTGCAAAGTTTCGTTGCACAATGCGAATTAATGTGGAAGTTATAAACAAAAGCGATATCAACTTTAAAACGCGCTAAATTTTGTTGATGTTTTGCGTACTCAGTTTGTATCGACATATCTCCGGCAGTAAAAGAGCTGCACTTCTGAAACTTGGTACTTCAGTAGAAAATGCCTATTCGAGACTGTCTGCAAAGTTTCGTTGCACAATTCGAATAAATGTTGAAGTTATAAACAAAAGCGATATCAACTTTAAAACGCGCTAAATTTTGTGTATGTTTTGCGTATTCAGTTTGTATCGACATATCTCCGGCAGTACAAGAGCTGCACTTCTGAAACTTGGTACTTCAGTAGAAAAAGCCTATTTGAGACTGTCTGCAAAGTTTCGTTGCACAATTCGAATAAATGTGGAAGTTATAAACAAAAGCGATATCAACTTTAAAACGCGCTTAATTTTGTTGATGTTTTGCGTATTCAGTTTGTATCGACATATCTCCGGCAGTACAAGAGCTGCACTTCGGAAACTTGGTACTTCAGTAGAAAAGGCCTATTTGAGACTGTCTGCAAAGTTTCGTTGCACAATGCGAATTAATGTGGAAGTTATAAACAAAAGCGATATCAACTTTAAAACGCGCTAAATTTTGTTGATGTTTTGCGTATTCAGTTTGTATCGACATATCTCCGGCAGTACAAGAGCTGCACTTGTGAAACTTGGTACTTCAGTAGAAAAGGCCTATTCGAGACTGTCTGCAAAGTTTCGTTGCACAATGCGAATTAATGTGGAAGTTATAAACAAAAGCGATATCAACTTTAAAACGCGCTAAATTTTGTTGATGTTTTGCGTATTCAGTTTGTATCGACATATCTCCGGCAGTACAAAAGCTGCACTTCTGAAACTTGGTACTTCAGTAGAAAAGGCCTATTCGAGACTGTCTGCAAAGTTTCGTTGCACAATGCGAATTAATGTGGAAGTTATAAACAAAAGCGATATCAACTTAAAACGCGATAAATTTTGTTGATGTTTTGCGTATTCAGTTTGTATCGACATATTTCCGGCAGTACAAGAGCTGCACTTCTGAAACTTGGTACTTCAGTAGAAAAGGCTTGTTCGAGACTGTCTGCAAAGTTTCGTGCCACAATTCGAATAAATGTGGAAGTTATAAACATAGGCGATATCAACTTTAAAACGCGCTAAATTTTGTTGATGTTTTGCGTATTCAGTTTGTATCGACATATCTCCGACAGAACAAGAGCTGCACTTCTTAGACTTGGTACTTCAGTAGAACATGTGACTCCGCGACTGTCTGCAAAGTTTCGTTGCACAATTCGAAAAAATGTTGAAGTTATAAACAAAAGCGATATCAACTTTAAAACGCGCTAAATTGTGTTGATGTTTTGCGTATTTAGTTAGTATCGACATATCTCCGGCAGTACAAGAGCTGCACTTCTGAAACTTGGTACTTCAGTAGGAATGGCCTATCCGCTACTGTCTGCAAAGTTTCGTTGCACAATTCGAATAAATGTGGAAGTTATAAACAAAAGCGATATCAACTTTAAAACGCGATAAAATTTGGTGATGTTTTGCGTATTCAGTTTGTATCGACATATCTCCGGCAGTACAAGAGCTGCACTTCTGAAACTTCGTACTTCAGTAGTAAACGCCTATTTAAGACTGTCTGCAAAGTTTCGTTGCACAATGCGAATTAATGTGGAAGTTATAAACAAAAGCGATATCAACTTTAAAACGCGCTAAATTTTGTTGATGTTTTGCGTATTCAGTTTGTATCGACATATCTCCGGCAGTACAAGAGCTGCACTTGTGAAACTTGGTACTTCAGTAGAAAAGGCCTATTCTAGACTGTCTGCAAAGTTTCGTTGCACAATGCGAATTAATGTGGAAGTTATAAACAAAAGCGATATCAACTTTAAAACGCGCTAAATTTTGTTGATGTTTTGCGTATTCAGTTTGTATCGACATATCTCCGGCAGTACAAAAGCTGCACTTCTGAAACTTGGTACTTCAGTAGAAAAGGCCTATTCGAGACTGTCTGCAAAGTTTCGTTGCACAATGCGAATTAATGTGGAAGTTATAAACAAAAGCGATATCAACATAAAACGCGATAAATTTTGTTGATGTTTTGCGTATTCAGTTTGTATCGACATATTTCCGGCAGTACAAGAGCTGCACTTCTGAAACTTGGTACTTCAGTAGAAAAGGCTTGTTCGAGACTGTCTGCAAAGTTTCGTGCCACAATTCGAATAAATGTGGAAGTTATAAACATAGGCGATATCAACTTTAAAACGCGCTAAATTTTGTTGATGTTTTGCGTATTCAGTTTGTATCGACATATCTCCGACAGAACAAGAGCTGCACTTCTTAGACTTGGTACTTCAGTAGAACATGTGACTCCGCGACTGTCTGCAAAGTTTCGTTGCACAATTCGAATAAATGTGGAAGTTATAAACAAAAGCGATATCAACTTTAAAACACGCTAAATTGTGTTGATGTTTTGCGTATTTAGTTTGTATCGACATATCTCCGGCAGTACAAGAGCTGCACTTCTGAAACTTGGTACTTCAGTAGGAATGGCCTATCCGCTACTGTCTGCAAAGTTTCGTTGCACAATTCGAATAAATGTGGAAGTTATAAACAAAAGCGATATCAACTTTAAAACGCGCTAAATTTTGTTGATGTTTTGCGTATTCAGTTTGTATCGACATATCTCCGGCAGTACAAGAGCTGCACTTCTGAAACTTCGTACTTCAGTAGTAAACGCCTATTTAAGACAGTCTGCAAAGTTTCGTTGTACAATTCGAATAAATGTGGAAGTTATGAACAAAAGCGATATCAACTTTAAAACGCAATAAATTTTGTTGATGTTTTGCGTATTCAGTTTGTATCGACATATCTCCGGCAGTACAAGGGCTGCACTTCTGAAACTTGGTACTTCAGTCGACAAGGCCTATTCGAGACTGTCTGCAAAGTTTCGTTTCACAATTCGAATTAATGTGGCAGTTATAACCAAAAGCGATATCAACTTTACAACGCGCTAAATTTTGTTGATGTTTTGCGTATTCAGTTTGTATCGACATATCTCCGGGAGTACAAGAGCTGCACTTCTGAAACTTGGTACTTCAGTAGAAAAGGCCTGTTCGAGACTGTCTGCACAGTTTCGTGCCACAATTCGAATAAATGTGGAAGTTATATACATAGGAGATATCAACTTTAAAACGCGCTAAATTTTGTTGATGTTTTGCGTATTCAGTTTGTATCGACATATCTCCGGCAGTACAAGAACTGCACTTCTTAAACTTGGTACTTCAGTAGAACATGTGACTCCGCGACTGTCTGCAAAGTTTTGTTGCACAATTCAGATAAATGTGGAAGTTATAAACATAGGCGATATCAACTTTCAAACGCGCTAAATTTTGTTGATGTTTTGCGTATTCAGTTTGTATCGACATATCTCCGGCAGTACAAGAGCTGCACTTCTGAAACTTGGTACTTTAGTAGAATAGGGCTATCCGCTACTGTCTGCCCAGTTTCGTTGCACAATTCGAATAAATGTGGAAGTTATCACCAAAAGCGATATCAACTTTAAAACGCGCTAAATTTTGTTGATGATTGACGTATTCCGTTTGTATCGACATATCTCCGGCAGTACAAGAGCTGCACTTCTGAAACTTGGTACTTCAGTAGAAAAGGCCTATCCGCTACTGTCTGCAATGTTTCGTTGCACAATTCGAATAAATGTGGAAGTTATGAACAAAAGCGATATCATTTTTAAAACGCGCTAAATTTTGTTGATGTTTTGCGTATTCAGTTTGTATCGACATATCTCCGGCAGTACAAGAGCTTCACTTTTGAAACTTGGTACTTCAGTTGAAAAGGCCTATCCGCTACTGTCTGCCAAGTTTCGTTGCACAATTCGAATAAATGTAAAAGTTATAAACAAAAGCGATATCAACTTTAAAACACGCTAAACTTTGTTGATGATTTGCGTATTCCGTTTGTATCGACATATCTCCGGCAGTACAAGAGCTGCACTTTTGAAACTTGGTACTTCAGTAGAAAAGGCCTATTCGAGACTGTCTGCAAAGTTTCGTTGCACAATGCGAATTAATGTGGAAGTTATAAACAAAAGCGATATCAACTTTAAAACGCGATAAATTTTGTTGATGTTTTGCGTATTCAGTTTGTATCGACATATCTCCGGAAGTTCAAGAGCTGCACTTCTGAAACTTGGTACTTCAGTAGAAAAGGCCTGTTCGAGACTCTGTGCAAAGTTTCGTGCCACAATTCGAATAAATGTGGAAGTTATAAACAAAAGCGATATCAACTTTAAAACGCGCTACATTTTGTTGATGTTTTGCGTATTCAGTTTGTATCGACATATCTCCGGCAGTACAAGAGCTGCACTTCTGAAACTTGGTACTTCAGTAGAAAAGGCCTATTTAAGACTGTCTGCAAAGTTTCGTCGCACAATTCGAATAAATGTGGAAGTTATAAACAAAAGCGATATCAACTTTAAAACGCGCTAAATTTTGTTGATGTTTTGCGTATTCAGTTTGTATCGACATATCTCCGGCAGTACAAGAGCTGCACTTCTGAAACTTGGTACTTCAGTTTTAAAGTTGATATCGTTTATGTTTATGACTTACACATTTATTCGAATTGTGGCACGAAACTTTGCAGAGAGTCTCGAACAGGCCTTTTCCACTGACGTACCAAGTTTAAGAAGTGCAGCTTTTGAACTTCCGGAGATATGTCGATACAAACTGAATACGCAAAACATCAACAAAATTTATCGCGTTTTAAAGTTGATACCGCTTTTGTTTATAACTTCCACATTAATTCGACTTGTGCAACGAAACTTTGCAGACAGTCTCGAATAGGCCTTTTCTACTGAAGTACCAAGTTTCAAAAGTGCAGCTAATGTACTGCCGGAGATATGTCGATACAAACTGAATACGCAAAACATCAACAAAATTTAGCGCGTTTTAAAGTTGATATCGCATTTGTTTATAACTTCCACATTTATTCGAATTGTGCAAAGAAACTTGGCAGACAGTAGCGGATAGGCCTTTTCTACTGAAGTACCAAGTTTAAAAAGTGCATCTCTTGTACTGCCGGAGATATGTCGATACAAACTGAATACGCAAAACATCAAAAAAATTTAGCGCGTTTTAAAGTTGATATCGCTTTTGTTTATAACTTCCACATTCATTCGAATTGTGCAACGAAACTTTGCAGACAGTCTTAAAACGGCCTTTGCTACTGAAGTACCAAGTTTCAGAAGTGCAGCTCTTGTACTGTCGGAGATATGTCGATACAAACTGAATACGCAAAACATCAACAAAATTTAGCGCGTTTTAAAGTTGATATCGCTTTTGTTTATAACTTCCACATTTATTCGAATTGTGCAACGAAAGTTTGCAGACAGTCTCAAATAGGCTTTTTGTACTGAAGTACCAAGTTTAGGAAGTGCAGCTCTTGTACTGCCGGAGATATGTCGATACAAACTGAATACGCAAAACATCAACAAAACTTAGCGCGTTTTAAAGTTGATATCGCTTTTGTTTATAACTTCAACATTTATTCGAATTGTGCAACGAAACTTTGCAGACAGTCTCAAATAAGCATTTTCCACTGAAGTACCAAGTTTCAGAAGTGCAGCTCTTGTATTGCCGGAGATATGTCGATACAAACTGAATACGAAAAACATCAACACAATTTAGCGCGTTTTAAAGTTGATATCGCTTTTGTTTATAACTTCAACATTTATTCGAATTGTGCAACGAAACTTTGCAGACAGTAGCGGATAGGCCTTTTCTACTGAAGTACCAAGTTTCAGAAGTGCAGCTCTTGTACTGCCGGAGATATGTCGATACAAACTAAATACGCAAAACATCAACACAATTTAGCGCGTTTTAAAGTTGATATCGCTTTTGTTTATAACTTCCACATTTATTCGAATTGTGCAACGAAACTTTGCAGACCGTCGCGGAGTTACATGTTCTACTGAAGTACCAAGTCTCAGAAGTGCAGCTCTTGTACTGTCGGAGATATGTCGATACAAACTGAATACGCAAAACATCAACAAAATTTAGCGCGTTTTAAAGTTGATATCGCCTATGTTTATAACTTCCACATTTATTCGAATTGTGGCACGAAACTTTGCAGACAGTCTCGAACAAGTCTTTTCTACTGTAGTACCAAGTTTCAGAAGTGCAGCTCTTGTACTGCCGGAGAGATGTCGATACAAACTGAATACGCAAAACATCAACAAAATTTTTCGCGTTTTAAAGTTGATATCGCTTTTATTTATAACTTCCACATTAATTCGCATTGTGCAACGAAACTTTGCAGACAGTCTCAAGTAGGCCTTTTCTACTGAAGAACCAAGTTTCCGAAGTGCAGCTCTTGTACTGCCGGAGATATGTCGATACAAACTGAATACGCAAAACATCAACAAAATTTAGCGCGTTTTAAAGTTAATATCGCTTTTGTTTATAACTTCCACATTTATTCGAATTGTGCAACGAAACTTTGCAGACCGTCTCGAATAGGCCTTTTCTACTGAACTATTAAGTTTCAGAAGTGCAGCTCTCGTACTGCTAGAGATATGTCGATACAAACTGAATACGCATAACATCAACAAAATTTAGCGCGTTTTAAAGTTGATATCGCTTTTGTTTATAACTTCAACATTTATTCGAATTGTGCAACGAAACTTTGCAGACAGTAGCGGATAGGCCTTTTCTACTGAAGTACCAAGTTTCAGAAGTGCAGCTCTCGTACTGCCGGAGATATGTCGATACAAACTGAATACGCAAAACATCAACAAAATTTAGCGCGTTTTAAAGTTGATATCGCTTTTGGTTATAACTGCCACATTAATTGGAATTGTGCAACGAAACTTTGCAGACAGTCTCGAATAGGCGTTGTCTACTGAAGTACTAAGTTTCAGAAGTACAGCTCTTGTACTGCCGGAGATATGTCGATACAAACTGAATACGCAAAACATCAACACAATTTAGCGCGTTTTAAAGTTGATATCGCTTTTGTTTATAACTTCCACATTTATTCGAATTGTGCAACGAAACTTTGAAGACAGTCGCGGAGTCACCTGTTCTACTGAAGTACCAAGTTCAAGAAGTGCAGCTTTTGTACTGTCGGAGATATGTCGATACAAACTGAATACGCAAAACATCAACAAAATTTAGCGCGTTTTAAAGTTGATATCGCTTTTGTTTATAACTTTCACATTTATTCGAATTGTGCAACGAAACTTTGCAGACAGTCTCGAATAGGCATTTTCTACTGAAGTACCAAGTTTAAGAAGTGCAGCTCTTGTACTGCCGGAGATATCTCGATACAAACTGAATACGCAAAACATCAACAAAATTTAGCGCGTTTTAAAGTTGATAACGCTTTTGTTTATAACTTCCACATTTATTCGAATTGTGCAACGAAACTTTGCAGACAGTCTCGAATCGGCCTTTTCTACTGAAGTATAAAGTTTCACAAGTGCAGCTCTTGTACTGCCGGAGATATGTCGATACAAACTGAATACGCAAAACATCAACAAAATTTAGCGCGTTTTAAAGTTGATATCGCCTATGTTAATAACTTCCACATTTATTCGAATTGTGGCACGAAACTTTGCAGACAGTCTCGAACAGGCCTTTTCTACTGAAGTACCAAGTTTCAGAAGTGCAGCTCTTCTACTGCCGGAGATATGTCGATACAAACTGAATACGCAAAACATCAACAAAATTTAGCGCGTTTTAAAGTTGATATCGCTTTTGTTTATAACTTCCACATTTATTCGAATTGTGCAACGAAACTTTGCAGACAGTCTCGAATATGCCTTTTCTACTGAAGTACCAAGTTTCAGAAGTGCAGCTCTCGTACTGCTAGAGATATGTCGATACAAACTGAATACGCATAACATCAACAAAATTTAGCGCGTTTTAAAGTTGATATCGCTTTTGTTTATAACTTCAACATTTATTCGAATTGTGCAACGAAACTTTGCAGACAGTCTCGAATAGGCGTTTTCTACTGAAGTACCAAGTTTCAGAAGTGCAGCTCTTGTACTGCCGGAGATATGTCGATACAAACTAAATACGCAAAACATCAACACAATTTAGCGCGTTTTAAAGTTGATATCGCTTTTGTTTATAACTTCCACATTTATTCGAATTGTGCAACGAAACTTTGCAGACAGTCGCGGAGTCACCTGTTCTACTGAAGTACCAAGTTCAAGAAGTGCAGCTCTTGTACTGTCGAAGATATGTCGATACAAACTGAATACGCAAAACATCAACAAAATTTAGCGCGTTTTAAAGTTGATATCGCCTATGTTTATAACTTCCACATTTATTCGAATTGTGGCACGAAACTTTGAGGACAGTCTCGAACAGGCCTTTCCTACTGAAGTACCAAGTTTCAGAAGTGCAGCTATTGTACGTCCGGAGATATGTCGATACAAACTGAATACGCAAAACATCAACAAAATTTATCGCGTTTTAAAGTTGATATCGCTTTTGTTTATAACTTCCACATTAATTCGCATTGTGCAACGAAACTTTGCAGACAGTCTCAGATAGGCCTTTTCTACTGAAGTACCAAGTTTCCGAAGTGCAGCTCTTGTACTGTCGGAGATATGTCGATACAAACTGAATACGCAAAACATCAACAAAATTTAGCGCGTTTTAAAGTTAGTATCGCTTTTGTTTATAACTTCCACATTTATTCGAATTGTGCAACGAAACTTTGCAGACAGTCTCGAATAGGCCTTTTCTACTGAAGTACCAAGTTTCAGAAGTGCAGCTCTCGTACTGCTAGAGATATGTCGATACAAACTGAATACGCATAACATCAACAAAATTTAGCGCGTTTTAAAGTTGATATCGCTTTTGTTTATAACTTCAACATTTATTCGAATTGTGCAACGAAACTTTGCAGACAGATGCGGATAGGCCTTTTCTACTGAAGTACTAAGTTTCAGAAGTGCAGCTCTCGTACTGCCGAAGATATGTCGATACAAACTGAATACGCAAAACATCAACAAAATTTAGCGCGTTTTAAAGTTGATATCGCCTATGTTTATAACTTCCACATTTATTCGAATTGTGGCACGAAACTTTGCAGACAGTCTCGAACAGGCCTTTTCTACTGAAGTACCAAGTTTCAGAAGTGCAGCTCTTGTACTGCCGGAGATATGTCGATACAAACTGAGTACGCAAAACATCAACAAAATTTAGCGCGTTTTAAAGTTGATATCGCTTTTGTTTATAACTTCCACATTAATTCGCATTGTGCAACGAAACTTTGCAGACAGTCTCAAATAGGCCTTTTCTACTGAAGTACCAAGTTTCCGAAGTGCAGCTCTTGTACTGCCGGAGATATGTCGATACAAACTGAATACGCAAAACATCAACAAAATTTAGCGCGTTTTAAAGTTGATATCGCTTTTGTTTATAACTTCCACATTTATTCGAATTGTGCAACGAAACTTTGCAGACAGTCTCGAATATGCCTTTTCTACTGAAGTACCAAGTTTCAGAAGTGCAGCTCTCGTACTGCTAGAGATATGTCGATACAAACTGAATACGCATAACATAAACAAAATTTAGCGCGTTTTAAAGTTGATATCGCTTTTGTTTATAACTTCAACATTTATTCGAATTGTGCAACGAAACTTTGCAGACAGTCTCGAATAGGCGTTTTCAACTGAAGTACCAAGTTTCAGAAGTGCAGCTCTTGAACTGCAGGAGATATGTCGAGACAAACTGAATACGCAAAACATCAACACAATTTAGCGCGTTTTAAAGTTGATATCGCTTTTGTTTATAACTTCCACATTTATTCGAATTGTGCAACGAAACTTTGCAGACAGTCGCGGAGTCACCTGTTCTACTGAAGTACCAAGTTCAAGAAGTGCAGCTCTTGTACTGTGAAAGATATGTCGATACAAACTGAATACGCAAAACATCAACAAAATTTAGCGCGTTTTAAAGTTGATATCGCCTATGTTTATAACTTCCACATTTATTCGAATTGTGGCACGAAACTTTGAGGACAGTCTCGAACAGGCCTTTCCTACTGAAGTACCAAGTTTCAGAAGTGCAGCTATTGTACGTCCGGAGATATGTCGATACAAACTGAATACGCAAAACATCAACAAAATTTATCGCGTTTTAAAGTTGATATCGCTTTTGTTTATAACTTCCACATTAATTCGCATTGTGCAACGAAACTTTGCAGACAGTCTCAGATAGGCCTTTTCTACTGAAGTACCAAGTTTCCGAAGTGCAGCTCTTGTACTGTCGGAGATATGTCGATACAAACTGAATACGCAAAACATCAACAAAATTTAGCGCGTTTTAAAGTTAGTATCGCTTTTGTTTATAACTTCCACATTTATTCGAATTGTGCAACGAAACTTTGCAGACAGTCTCGAATAGGCCTTTTCTACTGAAGTACCAAGTTTCAGAAGTGCAGCTCTCGTACTGCTAGAGATATGTCGATACAAACTGAATACGCATAACATCAACAAAATTTAGCGCGTTTTAAAGTTGATATCGCTTTTGTTTATAACTTCAACATTTATTCGAATTGTGCAACGAAACTTTGCAGACAGTAGCGGATAGGCCTTTTCTACTGAAGTACTAAGTTTCAGAAGTGCAGCTCTCGTACTGCCGGAGATATGTCGATACAAACTGAATACGCAAAACATCAACAAAATTTAGCGCGTTTAAAAGTTGATATCGCTTTTGGTTATAACTGCCACATTAATTCGAATTGTGCAACGAAACTTTGCAGACAGTCTCGAATAGGCGTTTTCTACTGAAGTACTAAGTTTCAGAAGTGCAGCTCTTGTACTGCCGGAGATATGTCGATACAAACTGAATACGCAAAACATCAACACAATTTAGCGCGTTTTAAAGTTGATATCGCTTTTGTTTATAACTTCCATATTTATTCGAATTGTGTACCGAAACTTTGCAGACAGTCGCGGAGTAACCTGTTCTACTGAAGTACCAAGTTTCAGAAGTGCAGCTCTTGTACTGTCGGAGATATGTTGATACAAACTGAATACGCAAAACATCAACAAAATTTAGCGCGTTTTAAAGTTGATATCGCCTATGTTTATAACTTCCACATTTATTCGAATTGTGGCACGAAACTTTGAGGACAGTCTCGAAGAGGCCTTTCCTACTGAAGTACCAAGTTTCAGAAGTGCAGCTATTGTACGTCCGGAGATATGTCGATACAAACTGAATACGCAAAACATCAACAAAATTAAGCGCGTTTTAAAGTTGATATCGCTTTTGTTTATAACTTCCACATTTATTCGAATTGTGCAACGAAACTTTGCAGACAGTCTCAAATAGGCTTTTTCTACTGAAGTACCAAGTTTCAGAAGTGCAGCTCTTGTACTGCCGGAGATATGTCGATACAAACTAAATACGCAAAACATACACAAAATTTAGCGCGTTTTAAAGTTGATATCGCTTTTGTTTATAACTTCCACATTTATTCGAATTGTGCAACGAAACTTTGCAGACAGTCTCGAAAAGGCATTCTCTACTGAAGTACCAAGTTTCAGAAGTGCAGCTCTTGTACTGCCGGAGATATGTCGATAAAAACTGAATACGCAAAACATCAACAAAATTTAGCGCGTTTTAAAGTTGATATCGCTTTTGTTCATAACTTCCACATTTATTCGAATTGTGCAACGAAACTTTGCAGACAGTCGCGAATAGGCGTTTTCTACTGAAGTACCAAGTTTCAGAAGTGCAGTACTTGTACTGCCGGAGATATGTCGATACAAACTGAATACGCAAAACATCAACAAAATTTAGCGCGTTTTAAAGTTGATATCGCTTTTGTTCATAACTTCCACATTTATTCTAATTGTGCAACGAAACTTTGCAAACAGTAGCGGATAGGCCTTTTCTACTGAAGTACTAATTTTCAAAAGTGCAGCTCTTGTACTGCCGGAGATATGTCGATACAAACTGAATACACACATCATCAACACAATTAAGCGCGTTTTAAAGTTGATATCGCTTTTGTTTATAACTTCCACATTTATTCGAATTGTGGCACGAAACTTTGCAGACAGTCTCGAACAGGCCTTTACTACTGAAGTATCAAGTTTCAGAAGTGCAGCTCTTGTACTGCCAGAGATATGTCGATACAAACTGAATACGCAAAACATCAACAAAATTTATCGCGTTTTAAAGTTGATATCGCTTTTGTTTATAACTTCCACATTAAATCGCATTGTGCAACGAAACTTTGCAGACAGTCGCGGATAGGCCTTTTCTACTGAAGTACCAAGTTTCAGAAGTGCAGCTCTTGTACTGCCGGAGATATGTCGATACAAACTGAATACGAAAAACATCAACAAAATTTAGCGCGTTTTAAAGTTGATATCGCTTTTGTTTATAACTTCCACATTTATTCGAATTGTGCAACGAAACTTTGCAGACAGTCTCGAATACGCCTTTTCTACTGAAGTACCAAGTTTCAGAAGTGCAGCTCGTTTACTGCCGGAGATATGTCGATACAAACTGAATACGCAAAACATCAACAAAATTCAGCGCGTTTTAAAGTTGATATCGTTTTTGTTTATAACTTCCACATTTATTCGAATTGTGCAACGAAAGTTTGCAGACAGTCTCAAATAGGGCTTTTTCTACTGAAGTACCAAGTTTCAGAAGTGCAGCTCTTGTACTGCCGGAGTAATGTCGATACAAACTGAATACGCAAAACATCAACAACATTTAGCGCGTTTTAAAGTTGATATCGCTTTTGTTTATAACTTCCACATTTATTCGAATTGTGCAACGAAACTTGGCAGACAGTAGCGGATAGGCCTTTTCTACTGAAGTACCAAGTTTCAGAAGTGCAGCTCTTGTACTGCCGGAGATATGTCGATACAAACTGAATACGCAAAACATCAACAAAATTTAGCGCGTTTTAAAGTTGATATCGCTTTTGTTTATAACTTCCACATTAATTCGCATTGTGCAACGAAACTTTGCAGACAGTCTCGAATAGGCCTTTTCTACTGAAGTACCAAGTTTCCGAAGTGCAGCTCTTGTACTGCCGGAGATATGTCGATACATACTGAATACGCAAAACATCAACAAAATTAAGCGCGTTTTAAAGTTGATATCGCTTTTGTTTATAACTTCCACATTTATTCGAATTGTGCAACGAAACTTTGCAGACAGTCTCAAATAGGCTTTTTCTACTGAAGTACCAAGTTTCAGAAGTGCAGCTCTTGTACTGCCGGAGATATGTCGATACAAACTAAATACGCAAAACATACACAAAATTTAGCGCGTTTTAAAGTTGATATCGCTTTTGTTTATAACTTCCACATTTATTCGAATTGTGCAACGAAACTTTGCAGACAGTCTCGAAAAGGCATTTTCTACTGAAGTACCAAGTTTCAGAAGTGCAGCTCTTGTACTGCCGGAGATATGTCGATAAAAACTGAATACGCAAAACATCAACAAAATTTAGCGCGTTTTAAAGTTGATATCGCTTTTGTTCATAACTTCCACATTTATTCGAATTGTGCAACGAAACTTTGCAGACAGTCGCGAATTGGCGTTTTCTACTGAAGTACTAAGTTTCAGAAGTGCAGCTCTTGTACTGCCGGAGATATGTCGATACAAACTGAATACGCAAAACATCAACAAAATTTAGCGCGTTTTAAAGTTGATATCGCTTTTGTTCATAACTTCCACATTTATTCTAATTGTGCAACGAAACTTTGCAAACAGTAGCGGATAGGCCTTTTCTACTGAAGTACTAATTTTCAGAAGTGCAGCTCTTGTACTGCCGGAGATATGTCGATACAAACTGAATACACACATCATCAACACAATTTAGCGCGTTTTAAAGTTGATATCGCCTATGTTTATAACTTCCACATTTATTCGAATTGTGGCACGAAACTTTGCAGACAGTCTTGAACAGGCCTTTTCTACTGAAGTACCAAGTCTCAGAAGTGCAGCTCGTTTACTGCCGGAGATATGTCGATACAAACTGAATACGCCAAACATCAACAAAATTTAGCGCGTTTTAAAGTTGATATCGTTTTTGTTTATAACTTCCACATTTATTCGAATTGTGCAACGAAAGTTTGCAGACAGTCTCAAATAGGCTTTTTCAACTGAAGTACAAAGTTTCAGAAGTGCAGCTCTTGTACTGCCGGAGAAATGTCGATACAAACTGAATACGCAAAACATCAACAACATTTAGCGCGTTTTAAAGTTGATATCGCTTTTGTTTATAACTTTCACATTTATTCGAATTGTGCAACGAAACTTGGCAGACAGTAGCGGATAGGCCTTTTCTACTGAAGTACCAAGTTTCAGAAGTGCAGCTCTTGTACTGCCGGAGATATGTCGATACAAACTGAATACGCAAAACATCAACAAAATTTAGCGCGTTTTAAAGTTGATATCGCCTATGTTTATAACTTCCACATTTATTCGAATTGTGCAACGAAACTTGGCAGACAGTCGCGGAGTCACATGTTCTACTGAAGTACCAAGTTTCAGAAGTGCAGCTCTTGTACTGCCGGAGATATGTCGATACAAACGGAATACGCAAAACATCAACAAAATTTAGCGCGTTTTAAAGTTGATATCGCTTTTGTTTATAACTTCCACATTTATTCGAATTGTGCTACGAAACTTGGCAGACAGTAGCGGATAGGCCATTTTCTACTGAAGTACCGAGTTTCAGAAGTGCAGCTCGTGTACTGCCGGAGATATGTCGATAAAAACTGAATACGCAAACATCAACAAAATTTAGCGCGTTTTAAAGTTGATATCGCTTTTGTTTATAACTTCCACATTTATTCGAATTGTGCGACGAAACTTTGCAGACAGTCTTAAATATGCCCTTTCTACTGAAGTACCAAGTTTCAGAAGTGCAGCTCTTGTACTGCCGGAGATATGTCGATACAAACTGAATACGCAAAACATCAACAAAATTTAGCGCGTTTTAAAGTTGATATCGCTTTTGTTTATAACTTCCACATTTATTCGAATTGTGCAACGAAACTTTGCAGACAGTCTCGAATAGGCCTTTTCAACTGAAGTACCAAGTTTCAGAAGTGCAGCTCTTGTACTGCCGGAGATATGTCGATACAAACTGAATACGCAAAACATCAACAAAATTTAGCGCGTTTTAAAGTTGATATCGCTTTTGTTCATAACTTCCACATTTATTCGAATTGTGCAACGAAACTTTGCAGACAGTAGCGGATAGGCCTTTTCTACTGAAGTACCAAGTCTCAGAAGTGCAGCTCTTGTACTGCCGGAGATATGTCGATACAAACTGAATACGCAAAACATCAACAAAATTTAGCGCGTTTTAAAGTTGATATCGTTTTTGTTTATAACTTCCACATTTATTCGAATTGTGCAACGAAAGTTTGCAGACAGTCTCAAATAGGGCTTTTTCTACTGAAGTACCAAGTTTCAGAAGTGCAGCTCTTGTACTGCCGGAGTAATGTCGATACAAACTGAATACGCAAAACATCAACAACATTTAGCGCGTTTTAAAGTTGATATCGCTTTTGTTTATAACTTCCACATTTATTCGAATTGTGCAACGAAACTTGGCAGACAGTAGCGGATAGGCCTTTTCTACTGAAGTACCAAGTTTCAGAAGTGCAGCTCTTGTACTGCCGGAGATATGTCGATACAAACTGAATACGCAAAACATCAACAAAATTTAGCGCGTTTTAAAGTTGATATCGCTTTTGTTTATAACTTCCACATTAATTCGCATTGTGCAACGAAACTTTGCAGACAGTCTCGAATAGGCCTTTTCTACTGAAGTACCAAGTTTCCGAAGTGCAGCTCTTGTACTGCCGGAGATATGTCGATACATACTGAATACGCAAAACATCAACAAAATTAAGCGCGTTTTAAAGTTGATATCGCTTTTGTTTATAACTTCCACATTTATTCGAATTGTGCAACGAAACTTTGCAGACAGTCTCAAATAGGCTTTTTCTACTGAAGTACCAAGTTTCAGAAGTGCAGCTCTTGTACTGCCGGAGATATGTCGATACAAACTAAATACGCAAAACATACACAAAATTTAGCGCGTTTTAAAGTTGATATCGCTTTTGTTTATAACTTCCACATTTATTCGAATTGTGCAACGAAACTTTGCAGACAGTCTCGAAAAGGCATTTTCTACTGAAGTACCAAGTTTCAGAAGTGCAGCTCTTGTACTGCCGGAGATATGTCGATAAAAACTGAATACGCAAAACATCAACAAAATTTAGCGCGTTTTAAAGTTGATATCGCTTTTGTTCATAACTTCCACATTTATTCGAATTGTGCAACGAAACTTTGCAGACAGTCGCGAATTGGCGTTTTCTACTGAAGTACTAAGTTTCAGAAGTGCAGCTCTTGTACTGCCGGAGATATGTCGATACAAACTGAATACGCAAAACATCAACAAAATTTAGCGCGTTTTAAAGTTGATATCGCTTTTGTTCATAACTTCCACATTTATTCTAATTGTGCAACGAAACTTTGCAAACAGTAGCGGATAGGCCTTTTCTACTGAAGTACTAATTTTCAGAAGTGCAGCTCTTGTACTGCCGGAGATATGTCGATACAAACTGAATACACACATCATCAACACAATTTAGCGCGTTTTAAAGTTGATATCGCCTATGTTTATAACTTCCACATTTATTCGAATTGTGGCACGAAACTTTGCAGACAGTCTTGAACAGGCCTTTTCTACTGAAGTACCAAGTCTCAGAAGTGCAGCTCGTTTACTGCCGGAGATATGTCGATACAAACTGAATACGCCAAACATCAACAAAATTTAGCGCGTTTTAAAGTTGATATCGTTTTTGTTTATAACTTCCACATTTATTCGAATTGTGCAACGAAAGTTTGCAGACAGTCTCAAATAGGCTTTTTCAACTGAAGTACAAAGTTTCAGAAGTGCAGCTCTTGTACTGCCGGAGAAATGTCGATACAAACTGAATACGCAAAACATCAATACATTTAGCGCGTTTTAAAGTTGATATCGCTTTTGTTTATAACTTTCACATTTATTCGAATTGTGCAACGAAACTTGGCAGACAGTAGCGGATAGGCCTTTTCTACTGAAGTACCAAGTTTCAGAAGTGCAGCTCTTGTACTGCCGGAGATATGTCGATACAAACTGAATACGCAAAACATCAACAAAATTTAGCGCGTTTTAAAGTTGATATCGCCTATGTTTATAACTTCCACATTTATTCGAATTGTGCAACGAAACTTGGCAGACAGTCGCGGAGTCACATGTTCTACTGAAGTACCAAGTTTCAGAAGTGCAGCTCTTGTACTGCCGGAGATATGTCGATAAAAACGGAATACGCAAAACATCAACAAAATTTAGCGCGTTTTAAAGTTGATATCGCTTTTGTTTATAACTTCCACATTTATTCGAATTGTGCTACGAAACTTGGCAGACAGTAGCGGATAGGCCATTTTCTACTGAAGTACCGAGTTTCAGAAGTGCAGCTCGTGTACTGCCGGAGATATGTCGATAAAAACTGAATACGCAAACATCAACAAAATTTAGCGCGTTTTAAAGTTGATATCGCTTTTGTTTATAACTTCCACATTTATTCGAATTGTGCGACGAAACTTTGCAGACAGTCTTAAATATGCCCTTTCTACTGAAGTACCAAGTTTCAGAAGTGCAGCTCTTGTACTGCCGGAGATATGTCGATACAAACTGAATACGCAAAACATCAACAAAATTTAGCGCGTTTTAAAGTTGATATCGCTTTTGTTTATAACTTCCACATTTATTCGAATTGTGCAACGAAACTTTGCAGACAGTCTCGAATAGGCCTTTTCAACTGAAGTACCAAGTTTCAGAAGTGCAGCTCTTGTACTGCCGGAGATATGTCGATACAAACTGAATACGCAAAACATCAACAAAATTTAGCGCGTTTTAAAGTTGATATCGCTTTTGTTCATAACTTCCACATTTATTCGAATTGTGCAACGAAACTTTGCAGACAGTAGCGGATAGGCCTTTTCTACTGAAGTACCAAGTCTCAGAAGTGCAGCTCTTGTACTGCCGGAGATATGTCGATACAAACTGAATACGCAAAACATCAACAAAATTTAGCGCGTTTTAAAGTTGATATCGCTTTTGTTCATAACTTCCACATTTATTCTAATTGTGCAACGAAACTTTGCAAACAGTAGCGGATAGGCCTTTTCTACTGAAGTACTAATTTTCAGAAGTGCAGCTCTTGTACTGCCGGAGATATGTCGATACAAACTGAATACGCACATCATCAACACAATTTAGCGCGTTTTAAAGTGTATATCGCTTTTGTTTATAACTTCCACATTTATTCGAATTGTGCAACGAAACTTTGCAGACAGTCGCGGAGTCACATGTTCTACTGAAGTACCAAGTTTCAGAAGTGCAGCTCTTGTACTGCCGGAGATATGTCGATACAAACTGAATACGCAAAACATCAACAAAATTTAGCGCGTTTTAAAGTTGATATCGCCTATGTTTATAACTTCCACATTTATTCGAATTGTGGCACGAAACTTTGCAGACAGTCTCGAATAGGCCTTTTCTACTGAAGTACCAAGTTTCAGAAGTGCAGCTCGTTTACTGCCGGAGATATGTCGATACAAACTGAATACGCAAAACATCAACAAAATTTAGCGCGTTTTAAAGTTGATATCGCTTATGTTTATAACTTCCACATTTATTCGAATTGTGCGACGAAACTTTGCACACAGTCTTAAATAGGCCTTTTCTACTGAAGTACCAAGTTTCAGAAGTGCAGCTCTTGTACTGCCGGAGATATGTCGATACAAACTGAATACGCAAAACATCAACAAAATTTAGCGCGTTTTAAAGTTGATATCGCTTTTGTTTATAACTTCCACATTTATTCGAATTGTGCAACGAAACTTTGCAGACAGTAGCGGATAGGCCTTTACTACTAAAGTACCAAGTTTCAGAAGTGCAGCTCTTGTACTGCCGGAGATATGTCGATACAAACGGAATACGCAAAACATAAACAAAATTTAGCGTGTTTTAAAGTTGATATCGCTTTTGTTTATAACTTTTACATTTATTCGAATTGTGCAACGAAACTTGGCAGACAGTAGCGGATAGTCCTTTTCTACTGAAGTACCAAGTTTCAGAAGTGCAGCTCTTGTACTGCCGGAGATATGTCGATACAAACTGAATACGCAAAACATCAACAAAATTTAGCGCGTTTTAAAGTTGATATCGCTTTTGTTTATAACTTCCACATTTATTCGAATTGTGCAACGAAACTTTGCAGACAGTCTTGAATAGGCCTTTTCAACTGAAGTACCAAGTTTCAGAAGTGCAGCTCTTGTACTGCCGGAGATATGTCGATACAAACTGAATACGCAAAACATAAACAAAATTTAGCGCGTTTTAAAGTTGATATCGCTTTTGTTCATAACTTCCACATTTATTCGAATTGTGCAACGAAACTTGGCAGACAGTCCCGGAGTCACATGTTCTACTGAAGTACCAAGTTTCAGAAGTGCAGCTCTTGTACTGCCGGAGATATGTCGATACAAACGGAATACGCAAAACATCAACAAAATTTAGCGCGTTTTAAAGTTGATATCGCTTTTGTTTATAACTTCCACATTTATTCGAATTGTGCAACGAAACTTTGCAGACAGTCGCGGAGTCACATGTTCTACTGAAGTACCAAGTTTCAGAAGTGCAGCTCTTGTACTGCCGGAGATATGTCGATACAAACTGAATACGCAAAACATCAACAAAATTTAGCGCGTTTTAAAGTTGATATCGCCTATGTTTATAACTTCCACATTTATTCGAATTGTGGCACGAAACTTTGCAGACAGTCTCGAATAGGCCTTTTCTACTGAAGTACCAAGTTTCAGAAGTGCAGCTCGTTTACTGCCGGAGATATGTCGATACAAACTGAATACGCAAAACATCAACAAAATTTAGCGCGTTTTAAAGTTGATATCGCTTATGTTTATAACTTCCACATTTATTCGAATTGTGCGACGAAACTTTGCACACAGTCTTAAATAGGCCTTTTCTACTGAAGTACCAAGTTTCAGAAGTGCAGCTCTTGTACTGCCGGAGATATGTCGATACAAACTGAATACGCAAAACATCAACAAAATTTAGCGCGTTTTAAAGTTGATATCGCTTTTGTTTATAACTTCCACATTTATTCGAATTGTGCAACGAAACTTTGCAGACAGTAGCGGATAGGCCTTTACTACTGAAGTACCAAGTTTCAGAAGTGCAGCTCTTGTACTGCCGGAGATATGTCGATACAAACGGAATACGCAAAACATAAACAAAATTTAGCGTGTTTTAAAGTTGATATCGCTTTTGTTTATAACTTTTACATTTATTCGAATTGTGCAACGAAACTTGGCAGACAGTAGCGGATAGTCCTTTTCTACTGAAGTACCAAGTTTCAGAAGTGCAGCTCTTGTACTGCCGGAGATATGTCGATACAAACTGAATACGCAAAACATCAACAAAATTTAGCGCGTTTTAAAGTTGATATCGCTTTTGTTTATAACTTCCACATTTATTCGAATTGTGCAACGAAACTTTGCAGACAGTCTTGAATAGGCCTTTTCAACTGAAGTACCAAGTTTCAGAAGTGCAGCTCTTGTACTGCCGGAGATATGTCGATACAAACTGAATACGCAAAACATAAACAAAATTTAGCGCGTTTTAAAGTTGATATCGCTTTTGTTCATAACTTCCACATTTATTCGAATTGTGCAACGAAACTTGGCAGACAGTCCCGGAGTCACATGTTCTACTGAAGTACCAAGTTTCAGAAGTGCAGCTCTTGTACTGCCGGAGATATGTCGATACAAACGGAATACGCAAAACATCAACAAAATTTAGCGCGTTTTAAAGTTGATATCGCTTTTGTTTATAACTTCCACATTTATTCGAATTGTGCAACGAAACTTGGCAGACAGTAGCGGATAGGCCGTTTCTACTGAAGTACCGAGTTTCAGAAGTGCAGCTCGTGTACTGCCGGAGATATGTCGATAAAAACTGAATACGCAAAACATCAACAAAATTTAGCGCGTTTTAAAGTTGATATCGCTTTTGTTTATAACTTCCACATTTATTCGAATTGTGCGACAAAACTTTGCAGACAGTCTCGAATAGGCCATTTCTACTGAAGTACCAAGTTTCAGAAGTGCAGCTCTTGTACTGCCGGAGATATGTCGATACAAACTGAATACGCAAAACATCAACAAAATTTAGCGCGTTTTAAAGTTGATATCGCTTATGTTTATAACTTCCACATTTATTCGAATTGTGCGACGAAACTTTGCACACAGTCTTAAATAGGCCTTTTCTACTGAAGTACCAAGTTTCAGAAGTGCAGCTCTTGTACTGCCGGAGATATGTCGATACAAACTGAATACGCAAAACATCAACAAAATTTAGCGCGTTTTAAAGTTGATATCGCTTTTGTTTATAACTTCCACATTTATTCGAATTGTGCAACGAAACTTTGCAGACAGTAGCGGATAGGCCTTTACTACTGAAGTACCAAGTTTCAGAAGTGCAGCTCTTGTACTGCCGGAGATATGTCGATAAAAACGGAATACGCAAAACATAAACAAAATTTAGCGTGTTTTAAAGTTGATATCGCTTTTGTTTATAACTTTTACATTTATTCGAATTGTGCAACGAAACTTGGCAGACAGTAGCGGATAGTCCTTTTCTACTGAAGTACCAAGTTTCAGAAGTGCAGCTCTTGTACTGCCGGAGATATGTCGATACAAACTGAATACGCAAAACATCAACAAAATTTAGCGCGTTTTAAAGTTGATATCGCTTTTGTTTATAACTTCCACATTTATTCGAATTGTGCAACGAAACTTTGCAGACAGTCTTGAATAGGCCTTTTCAACTGAAGTACCAAGTTTCAGAAGTGCAGCTCTTGTACTGCCGGAGATATGTCGATACAAACTGAATACGCAAAACATAAACAAAATTTAGCGCGTTTTAATGTTGATATCGCTTTTGTTCATAACTTCCACATTTATTCGAATTGTGCAACGAAACTTGGCAGACAGTCCCGGAGTCACATGTTCTACTGAAGTACCAAGTTTCAGAAGTGCAGCTCTTGTACTGCCGGAGATATGTCGATACAAACGGAATACGCAAAACATCAACAAAATTTAGCGCGTTTTAAAGTTGATATCGCTTTTGTTTATAACTTCCACATTTATTCGAATTGTGCAACGAAACTTGGCAGACAGTAGCGGATAGGCCGTTTCTACTGAAGTACCGAGTTTCAGAAGTGCAGCTCGTGTACTGCCGGAGATATGTCGATAAAAACTGAATACGCAAAACATCAACAAAATTTAGCGCGTTTTAAAGTTGATATCGCTTTTGTTTATAACTTCCACATTTATTCGAATTGTGCGACGAAACTTTGCAGACAGTCTCGAATAGGCCATTTCTACTGAAGGACCAAGTTTCAGAAGTGCAGCTCTTGTACTGCCGGAGATATGTCGATACAAACTGAATACGCAAAACATCAACAAAATTTAGCGCGTTTTAAAGTTGATATCGCTTTTGTTTATAACTTCCACATTTATTCGAATTGTGCAACGAAACTTTGCAGACAGTCTTGAATAGGCCTTTTCAACTGAAGTACCAAGTTTCAGAAGTGCAGCTCTTGTACTGCCGGAGATATGTCGATACAAACTGAATACGCAAAACATAAACAAAATTTAGCGCGTTTTAATGTTGATATCGCTTTTGTTCATAACTTCCACATTTATTCGAATTGTGCAACGAAACTTGGCAGACAGTCCCGGAGTCACATGTTCTACTGAAGTACCAAGTTTCAGAAGTGCAGCTCTTGTACTGCCGGAGATATGTCGATACAAACGGAATACGCAAAACATCAACAAAATTTAGCGCGTTTTAAAGTTGATATCGCTTTTGTTTATAACTTCCACATTTATTCGAATTGTGCAACGAAACTTGGCAGACAGTAGCGGATAGGCCGTTTCTACTGAAGTACCGAGTTTCAGAAGTGCAGCTCGTGTACTGCCGGAGATATGTCGATAAAAACTGAATACGCAAAACATCAACAAAATTTAGCGCGTTTTAAAGTTGATATCGCTTTTGTTTATAACTTCCACATTTATTCGAATTGTGCGACGAACCTTTGCAGACAGTCTCGAATAGGCCATTTCTACTGAAGTACCAAGTTTCAGAAGTGCAGCTCTTGTACTGCCGGAGATATGTCGATACAAACTGAATACGCAAAACATCAACAAAATTTAGCGCGTTTTAAAGTTGATATCGCTTTTGTTTATAACTTCCACATTTATTCGAATTGTGCAACGAAACTTTGCAGACAGTCTCGAATAGGCCTTTTCAACTGAAGTACCAAGTTTCAGAAGTGCAGCTCTTGTATCGCCGAAGATATGTCGATACAAACTGAATACGCAAAACATCAACAAAATTTAGCGCGTTTTAAAGTTGATATCGCTTTTGTTCATAACTTCCACATTTATTCGAATTGTGCAACGAAACTTTGCAGACAGTAGCGGATAGGCCTTTTCTACTGAAGTACCAAGTCTCAGAATTGCAGCTCTTGTACTGCCGGAGATATGTCGATACAAACTGAATACGCAAAACATCAACAAAATTTAGCGCGTTTTAAAGTTGATATCGCTTTTGTTCATAACTCCCACATTTATTCTAATTGTGCAACGAAACTTTGCAAACAGTAGCGGATAGGCCTTTTCTACTGAAGTACTAATTTTCAGAAGTGCAGCTCTTGTACTGCCGGAGATATGTCGATACAAACTGAATACGCACATCATCAACACAATTTAGCGCGTTTTAAAGTGTATATCGCTTTTGTTTATAACTTCCACATTTATTCGAATTGTGCAACGAAACTTTGCAGACAGTCGCGGAGTCACATGTTCTACTGAAGTACCAAGTTTCAGAAGTGCAGCTCTTGTACTGCCGGAGATATGTCGATACAAACTGAATACGCAAAACATCAACAAAATTTAGCGCGTTTTAAAGTTGATATCGACTATGTTTATAACTTCCACATTTATTCGAATTGTGGCACGAAACTTTGCAGACAGTCTCGAACAGGCCTTTTCTACTGAAGTATCAAGTTTCAGAAGTGCAGCTCTTGTACTGCCGGAGATATGTCGATACAAACTGAATACGCAAAACATCAACAAAATTTATCGCGTTTTAAAGTTGATATCGCTTTTGTTTATAACTTCCACATTAATTCGCATTGTGCGACGAAACTTTGCAGACAGTCTTAAATAGGCCCTTTCTACTGAAGTACCAAGTTTCAGAAGTGCAGCTCTTGTACTGCCGGAGATATGTCGATACAAACTGAATACGCAAAACATCGACAAAATTTAGCGCGTTTTAAAGTTGATATCGCTTTTGTTTATAACTTCCACATTTATTCGAATTGTGCAACGAAACTTTGCAGACAGTCTCGAATAGGCCTTTTCAACTGAAGTACCAAGTTTCAGAAGTGCAGCTCTTGTACTGTCGGAGATATGTCGATACAAACTGAATACGCAAAACATCAACAAAATTTAGCGCGTTTTAAAGTTGATATCGCTTTTGTTCATAACTTCCACATTCATTCGAATTGTGCAACGAAACTTTGCAGACAGTAGCGGATAGGCCTTATCCACTGAAGTACCAAGTTTCAGAAGTGCAGCTCTAGTACTGCCGGAGATATGTCGATACAAACGGAATACGCTAAACATCAACAAAATTTAGCGCGTTTTAAAGTTGATATCGCTTTTGTTTATAACTTCCACATTTATTCGAATTGTGATACGAAACTTGGCAGACAGTAGCGGATAGGCCTTTTCTACTGAAGTACCAAGTTTCAGAAGTGCAGATCTTGTACTGCCGGAGATATGTCGATACAAACGGAATACGCAAAACATCAACAAAATTTAGCGCGTTTTAAAGTTGATATCGCCTATGTTTATAACTTCCACATTTATTCGAATTGTGGCACGAAACTTTGCAGACAGTCTCGAACAGGCCTTTTCTACTGAAGTATGAAGTTTCAGAAGTGCAGCTCTTGTACTGCCGGAGATATGTTGATACAAACTGAATACGCAAAACATCAACAAAATTTATCGCGTTTTAAAGTTGATATCGCTTTTGTTTATAACTTCCACATTAATTCGCATTGTGCAACGAAACTTTGCAGACAGTCTCAGATAGGCCTTTTCTACTGAAGTACCAAGTTTCAGAAGTGCAGCTCTTGTACTGCCGGAGATATGTCGATACAAACTGAATACGAAAAACATCAACAAAATTTAGCGCGTTTTAAAGTTTATATCGCTTTTGTTTATAACTTCCACATTTATTCGAATTGTGCAACGAAACTTTGCAGACAGTCTCGAATAGGCCTTTTCTACTGAAGTACCAAGTTTCAGAAGTGCAGCTCGTCTACTGCCGTAGATATGTCGATACAAACTGAATACGCAAAACATCAACAAAATTTAGCGCGTTTTAAAGTGGATATCGCCTATGTTTATAACTTCCACATTTATTCGAATTGTGGCACGAAACTTTGCAGACAGTCTCGAACAGGCCTTTTCTACTGAAGTATCAAGTTTCAGAAGTGCAGCTCTTGTACTGCCGGAGATATGTCGATACAAACTGAATACGCAAAACATCAACAAAATTTATCGCGTTTTAAAGTTGATATCGCCTATGTTTATAACTTCCACATTTATTCGAATTGTGGCACGAAACTTTGCAGACAGTCTCGAACAGGCCTTTTCTACTGAAGTATGAAGTTTCAGAAGTGCAGCTCTTGTACTGCCGGAGATATGTTGATACAAACTGAATACGCAAAACATCAACAAAATTTATCGCGTTTTAAAGTTGATATCGCTTTTGTTTATAACTTTCACATTAATTCGCATTGTGCAACGAAACTTTGCAGACAGTCTCAGATAGGCCTTTTCTACTGAAGTACCAAGTTTCAGAAGTGCAGCTCTTGTACTGCCGGAGATATGTCGATACAAACTGAATACGAAAAACATCAACAAAATTTAGCGCGTTTTAAAGTTGATATCGCTTTTGTTTATAACTTCCACATTTATTCGAATTGTGCAACGAAACTTTGCAGACAGTCTCGAATAGGCTTTTTCTACTGAAGTACCAAGTTTCAGAAGTGCAGCTCGTTTACTGCCGGAGATATGTCGATACAAACTGAATACGCAAAACATCAACAAAATTTAGCGCGTTTTAAAGTTGATATCGCTTATGTTTATAACTTCCACATTTATTCGCATTGTGCGACGAAACTTTGCACACAGTCTTAAATAGGCCTTTTCTACTGAAGTACCAAGTTTCAGAAGTGCAGCTCTTGTACTGCCGGAGATATGTCGATACAAACTGAATACGCAAAACATCAACAAAATTTAGCGCGTTTTAAAGTTGATATCGCTTTTGTTTATAACTTCCACATTTATTCGAATTGTGCAACGAAACTTTGCAGACAGTAGCGGATAGGCCTTTACTACTGAAGTACCAAGTTTCAGAAGTGCAGCTCTTGTACTGCCGGAGATATGTCGATACAAACGGAATACGCAAAACATAAACAAAATTTAGCGTGTTTTAAAGTTGATATCGGTTTTGTTTATAACTTTTACATTTATTCGAATTGTGCAACGAAACTTGGCAGACAGTAGCGGATAGTCCTTTTCTACTGAAGTACCAAGTTTCAGAAGTGCAGCTCTTGTACTGCCGGAAATATGTCGATACAAACTGAATACGCAAAACATCAACAAAATTTAGCGCGTTTTAAAGTTGATATCGCTTTTGTTTATAACTTCCACATTTATTCGAATTGTGCAACGAAACTTTGCAGACAGTCTTGAATAGGCCTTTTCAACTGAAGTACCAAGTTTCAGAAGTGCAGCTCTTGTACTGCTTGAGATATGTCGATACAAACTGAATACGCAAAACATAAACAAAATTTAGCGCGTTTTAAAGTTGATATCGCTTTTGTTCATAACTTCCACATTTATTCGAATTGTGCAACGAAACTTGGCAAACAGTCCCGGAGTCACATGTTCTACTGAAGTACCAAGTTTCAGAAGTGCAGCTCTTGTACTGCCGGAGATATGTCGATACAAACGGAATACGCAAAACATCAACAAAATTTAGCGCGTTTTAAAGTTGATATCGCTTTTGTTTATAACTTCCACATTTATTCGAATTGTGCAACGAAACTTGGCAGACAGTAGCGGATAGGCCGTTTCTACTGAAGTACCGAGTTTCAGAAGTGCAGCTCGTGTACTGCCGGAGATATGTCGATAAAAACTGAATACGCAAAACATCAACAAAATTTAGCGCGTTTTAAAGTTGATATCGCTTTTGTTTATATCTTCCACATTTATTCGAATTGTGCGACGAAACTTTGCAGACAGTCTCGAATAGGCCATTTCTACTGAAGTACCAAGTTTCAGAAGTGCAGCTCTTGTACTGCCGGAGATATGTCGATACAAACTGAATACGCAAAACATCAACAAAATTTAGCGCGTTTTAAAGTTGATATCGCTTTTGTTTATAACTTCCACATTTATTCGAATTGTGCAACGAAACTTTGCAGACAGTCTCGAATAGGCCTTTTCAACTGAAGTACCAAGTTTCAGAAGTGCAGCTCTTGTACTGCCGAAGATATGTCGATACAAACTGAATACGCAAAACATCAACAAAATTTAGCGCGTTTTAAAGTTGATATCGCTTTTGTTCATAACTTCCACATTTATTCGAATTGTGCAACGAAACTTTGCAGACAGTAGCGGATAGGCCTTTTCTACTGAAGTACCAAGTCTCAGAAGTGCAGCTCTTGTACTGCCGGAGATATGTCGATACAAACTGAATACGCAAAACATCAACAAAATTTAGCGCGTTTTAAAGTTGATATCGCTTTTGTTCATAACTTCCACATTTATTCTAATTGTGCAACGAAACTTTGCAAACAGTAGCGGATAGGCCTTTTCTACTGAAGTACTAATTTTCAGAAGTGCAGCTCTTGTACTGCCGGAGATATGTCGATACAAACTGAATACGCACATCATCAACACAATTTAGCGCGTTTTAAAGTGTATATCGCTTTTGTTTATAACTTCCACATTTATTCGAATTGTGCAACGAAACTTTGCAGACAGTCGCGGAGTCACATGTTCTACTGAAGTACCAAGTTTCAGAAGTGCAGCTCTTGTACTGCCGGAGATATACTGATACAAACTGAATACGCAAAACATCAACAAAATTTAGCGCGTTTTAAAGTTGATATCGCTTTTGTTTATAACTTCCACATTAATTCGCATTGTGCGACGAAACTTTGCAGACAGTCTTAAACAGGCCCTTTCTACTGAAGTACCAAGTTTCAGAAGTGCAGCTCTTGTACTGCCCGAGATATGTCGATACAAACTGAATACGCAAAACATCAACAAAATTTAGCGCGTTTTAAAGTTGATATCGCTTTTGTTTATAACTTCCACATTTATTCGAATTGTGCAACGAAACTTTGCAGACAGTCTCGAATAGGCCTTTTCAACTGAAGTACCACGTTTCAGAAGTGCAGCTCTTGTACTGTCGGAGATATGTCGATACAAACTGAATACGCAAAACATCAACAAAATTTAGCGCGTTTTAAAGTTGATATCGCTTTTGTTCATAACTTCCACATTTATTCGAATTGTGCAACGAAACTTTGCAGACAGTAGCGGATAGGCCTTATCTACTGAAGTACCAAGTTTCAGAAGTGCAGCTCTAGTACTGCCGGAGATATGTCGATACAAACGGAATACGCAAAACATCAACAAAATTTAGCGCGTTTTAAAGTTGATATCGCTTTTGTTTATAACTTCCACATTTATTCGAATTGTGCAACGAAACTTGGCAGACAGTAGCGGATAGGCCTTTTCTACTGAAGTACCAAGTTTCAGAAGTGCAGCTCTTGTACTGCCGGAGATATTTCGATACAAACGGAATACGCAAAACATCAACAAAATTTAGCGCGTTTTAAAGTTGATATCGCCTATGTTTATAACTTCCACATTTATTCGAATTGTGGCACGAAACTTTGCAGACAGTCTCGAACAGGCCTTTTCTACTGAAGTATGAAGTTTCAAAAGTGCAGCTCTTGTACTGCCGGAGATATGTTGATACAAACTGAATACGCAAAACATCAACAAAATTTATCGCGTTTTAAAGTTGATATCGCTTTTGTTTATAACTTCCACATTAATTCGCATTGTGCAACGAAACTTTGCAGACAGTCTCAGATAGGCCTTTTCTACTGAAGTACCAAGTTTCAGAAGTGCAGCTCTTGTACTGCCGGAGATATGTTGATACAAACTGAATACGAAAAACATCAACAAAATTTAGCGCGTTTTAAAGTTTATATCGCTTTTGTTTATAACTTCCACATTTATTCGAATTGTGCAACGAAACTTTGCAGACAGTCTCGAATAGGCCTTTTCTACTGAAGTACCAAGTTTCAGAAGTGCAGCTCGTTTACTGCCGGAGATATGTCGATACAAACTGAATACGCAAAACATCAACAAAATTTAGCGCGTTTTAAAGTTGATATCGCTTTTGTTTATAACTTCCACATTTATTCGAATTGTGCAACGAAACTTTGCAGACAGTCTCGAATAGGCCTTTTCTACTGAAGTACCAAGTTTCAGAAGTGCAGCTCTTGTACGTCCGGAGAAATGTCGATACAAACTGAATACGCAAAACATCAACAACATTTAGCGCGTTTTAAAGTTGATATCGCTTTTGTTTATAACTTCCACATTTATTCGAATTGTGCAACGAAACTTGGCAGACAGTAGCGGATAGGCCTTTTCTACTGAAGTACCAAGTTTCAGAAGTGCAGCTCTTGTACTGCCGGAGATATGTCGATACAAACTGAATACGCAAAACATCAACAAAGTTTAGCGCGTTTTAAAGTTGATATCGCTTTTGTTTATAACTTCCACATTTATTCGAATTGTGCAACGAAACTTTGCAGACAGTCGCGGAGTTACATGTTCTACTGAAGTACCAAGTCTCAGAAGTGCAGAGCTTGTACTCTCGGAGATATGTCGATACAAACTGAATACACAAAACATCAACAAAATTTAGCGCGTTTTAAAGTTGATATCGCTTTTGTTTATAACTTCCACATTTATTCGAATTGTGCAACGAAACTTTGCAGACAGTAGCGGATAGGCCTTTTCTACTGAAGTACCAAGTTTCAGAAGTGCAGCTCTTGTACTGCCGGAGATATGTCGATACAAACGGAATACGCAAATCATCAACAAAATTTAGCGCGTTTTAAAGTTTATATCGCTTTTGTTTATAACTTCCACATTTATTCGAATTGTGCAACGAAACTTTGCAGACAGTCTCGAATAGGCCTTTTCTACTGAAGTACCAAGTTTCAGAAGTGCAGCTCTTGTACTGCCGGAGATATGTCGATACAAACTGAATACGCAAAACATCAACAAAATTTAGCGCGTTTTAAAGTTGATATCGCTTTTGTTTATAACTTCCACATTTATTCGAATTGTGCAACTAAACTTTGCAGACAGTCTCGAATAGGCCTTTTCTACTGAAGTACCAAGTTTCAGAAGTGCAGCTCTTGTACGTCCGGAGAAATGTCGATACAAACTGAATACGCAAAACATCAACAACATTTAGCGCGTTTTAAAGTTGATATCGCTTTTGTTTATAACTTCCACATTTATTCGAATTGTGCAACGAAACTTGGCAGACAGTAGCGGATAGGCCTTTTCTACTGAAGTACCAAGTTTCAGAAGTGCAGCTCTTGTACTGCCGGAGATATGTCGATACAAACTGAATACGCAAAACATCAACAAAATTTAGCGCGTTTTAAAGTTGATATCGCTTTTGTTTATAACTTCCACATTTATTCGAATTGTGCAACGAAACTTTGCAGACAGTCGCGGAGTTACATGTTCTACTGAAGTACCAAGTCTCAGAAGTGCAGAGCTTGTACTCTCGGAGATATGTCGATACAAACTGAATACACAAAACATCAACAAAATTTAGCGCGTTTTAAAGTTGATATCGCTTTTGTTTATAACTTCCACATTTATTCGAATTGTGCAACGAAACTTTGCAGACAGTAGCGGATAGGCCTTTTCTACTGAAGTACCAAGTTTCAGAAGTGCAGCTCTTGTACTGCCGGAGATATGTCGATACAAACGGAATACGCAAATCATCAACAAAATTTAGCGTGTTTTAAAGTTGATATCGCTTTTGTTTATAACTTTTACATTTATTCGAATTGTGCAACGAAACTTGGCAGACAGTAGCGGATAGGCCTTTCCTACTGAAGTACCAAGTTTCAGAAGTGCAGCTCTTGTACTGCCGGAGATATGTCGATACAAACGGAATACGCAAAACATCAACAAAATTTAGCGCGTTTTAAAGTTAATATCGCTTTTGTTTATAACTTCCACATTTATTCGAATTGTGCAACGAAACTTGGCAGACAGTAGCGGATTGGCCTTTTCTACTGAAGTACCAAGTTTCAGAAGTGCAGCTCTTGTACTGCCGGAGATATGTCGATACAAACTGAATACGCAAAACATCAACAAAATTTAGCGCGTTTTAAAGTTGATATCGCTTTTGTTCATAACTTCCACATGTATTCGAATTGTGCAACGAAACTTTGCAGACAGTCTTAAATAGGCCTTTTCTACTGAAGTACCAAGTTTCAGAAGTGGAGATCTTGTACTGCCTGAGATATGTCGATACAAACTGAATACGCAAAACATCAACAAAATTTAGCGCGTTTTAAAGTTGATATCGCTTTTGTTTATAACTTCCACATTTATTCGAATTGTGCAACGAAACTTTGCAGACTGTCGCGGAGTTACATGTTCTACTGAAGTACCAAGTCTCAGAAGTGCAGCTCTTGTACTCTCGGAGATATGTCGATACAAACTGAATACACAAAACATCAACAAAATTTTGCGCGTTTTAAAGTTGATATCGCTTTTGTTTATAACTTCCACATTTATTCGAATTGTGCAACGAAACTTTGCAGACAGTAGCGGATAGGCCTTTTCTACTGAAGTACCAAGTTTCAGAAGTGCAGCTCTTGTACTGCCGGAGATATGTCGATACAAACGGAATACGCAAATCATCAACAAAATTTAGCGTGTTTTAAAGGGGATATCCCTTTTGTTTTTAACTTTTACATTTATTCGAATTGTGCAACGAAACTTGGCAGACAGTAGCGGATAGGCCTTTTCTACTGAAGTACCAAGTTTCAGAAGTGCAGCTCTAGTACTGCCGGAGATATATCGATACAAACGGAATACGCTAAACATCAACAAAATTTAGCGCGTTTTAAAGTTGATATCGCTTTTGTTCATAACTTCCACATTTATTCGAATTGTGCAACGAAACTTTGAAGACAGTAGCGGATAGGCCTTTTCTACTAGTGTACCAAGTTTCAGAAGTGCAGCTCTAGTACTGCCGGAGATATGTCGATACAAACGGAATACGCTAAACATCAACAAAATTTAGCGCGTTTTAAAGTTGATATCGCTTTTGTTTATAACTTCCACATTTATTCGAATTGTGCAACGAAACTTGGCAGACAGTAGCGGATAGGCCTTTCCTACTGAAGTACCAAGTTTCAGAAGTGCAGCTCTTGTACTGCCGGAGATATGTCGATACAAACGGAATACGCAAAACATCAACAAAATTTAGCGCGTTTTAAAGTTGATATCGCTTTTGTTTATAACTTCCACATTTATTCGAATTGTGCAACGAAACTTGGCAGACAGTAGCGGATAGGCCTTTTCTACTGAAGTACCAAGTTTCAGAAGTGCAGCTCTTGTACTGCCGGAGATATGTCGATACAAACTGAATACGCAAAACATCAACAAAATTTAGCGCGTTTTAAAGTTGATATCGCTTTTGTTTATAACTTCCACATTTATTCGAATTGTGCGACGAAACTTTGCAGACAGTCTTAAATAGGCCTTTTCTACTGAAGTACCAAGTTTCAGAAGTGCAGCTCTTGTACTGCCGGCGATATGTCGATACAAACTGAATACGCAAAACATCAACAAAATTTAGCGCGTTTTAAAGTTGATATCGCTTTTGTTTATAACTTCCACATGTATTCGAATTGTGGCACGAAACTTTGCAGATAGTCTCGAACAGGCCTTTTCTACTGAAGTACCAAGTTTCAGAAGTGCAGCTCTTTAACTTCCGGAGATATGTCGATACAAACTGAATACGCAAAACATCAACAAAATTTATCGCGTTTTAAAGTTGATATCGCTTTTGTTTATAACTTCCACATTAATTCGCATTGTGCAACGAAACTTTGCAGACAGTCTCGAATAGGCGTTTTCTACTGAAGTACCAAGTTTCAGAAGTGCAGCTCTTGTACTGCCGGAGATATCTCGATACAAACGGAATACGCAAATCATCAACAAAATTTAGCGTGTTTTAAAGTTGATATCGCTTTTGTTTATAACTTTTACATTTATTCGAATTGTGCAACGAAACTTGGCAGACAGTAGCGGATAGGCCTTTTCCACTGAAGTACCAAGTTTCAGAAGTGCAGCTCTAGTACTGCCGGAGATATGTCGATACAAACTGAATACGCAAAACATCAACAAAATTTAGCGCGTTTTAAAGTTGATATCGCTTTTGTTCATAACTTCCACATTTATTCGAATTGTGCAACGAAACATTGCAGACAGTAGCGGATAGGCCTTTTCTACTGAAGTACAAAGTTTCAGAAGTGCAGCTCTTGTACTGCCGGAGATATGTCGATACAAACGGAATACATCAAACATATACAAAATTTAGCGCGTTTTAAAGTTGATATCGCTTTTGTTTATAACTTCCACATTTATTCGAATTGTGCAACGAAACTGGGCAGACAGTAGCGGATAGCCCTTTTCTACTGAAGTACCAAGTTTCAGAAGTGCAGCTCTTGTACGGCCGGAGATATGTCGATACAAACTGAATACGCAAAACATCAACAAAATTTAGCGCGTTTTAAAGTTGATATCGCTTTTGTTTATAACTTCCACATTTATTCGAATTGTGCAACAAAACTTTGCAGACATTCGCGGAGTCACATGTTCTACTGAAGTACCAAGTTTCAGAAGTGCAGCTCTTGTACTGCCGGAGATATGTCGATACAAACTGAATACGCAAAACATCAACAACATTTAGCGCGTTTTAAAGTTGATATCGCCTATGTATATAACTTCCACATTTATTCGAATTGTGGCACGAAACTGTGCAGACAGTCCAGAACAGGCCTTTTCTACTGAAGTACCAAGTTTCAGAAGTGCAGCTCTTGTACTCCCGGAGATATGTCGATACAAACTGAATACGCAAAACATCAACAAAATTTAGCGCGTTTTAAAGTTGATATCGCTTTTGGTTATAACTGCCACAGTAATTCGAATTGTGACACGAAACTTTGCAGACAGTCTCGAATAGGCCTTGTCTACTGAAGTACCAAGTTTCAGAAGTGCAGCTCTTGTACTGCCGGAGATATGTCGATACAAACTGAATACGCAAAACATCAACAAAATTTATTGCGTTTTAAAGTTGATATCGCTTTTGTTTATAACTTCCACATTTATTCGAATTGTACAACGAAACTTTGCAGACAGTCTTAAATAGGCGTTTACAACTGAAGAACGAAGTTTCAGCAGTGCAGCTCTAGTACTGCCGGAGATATGTCGATACAAACTGAATACGCAAAACATCAACAAAATTTAGCGCGTTTTAAAGTTGATATCGCTTTTGTTTGTAACTTTCTACATTTATTCGAATTGTGCAACCAAACTTTGCAGACAGTAGCGGATGGGCCTTTCCTACTGAAGTACCAAGTTTCAGAAGTGCAGCTCTTGTACTGCACGAGATATGTCGATACAAACTAAATACGCAAAACATCAACACAATTTAGCGCGTTTTAAAGTTGATATCGCTTTTGTTTATAACTTCAACATTTTTTCGAATTGTGGCACGAAACTTTGCAGACAGTCGCGAAGTCACATGTTCTACTGAAGTACCAAGTCTCAGAAGTGCAGCTCTTGTACTGTCGGAGATATGTCTATACAAACTGAATACGCAAAACATCAACAAAATTTAGCGCGTTTTAAAGTTGATATCGCCTATGTTTATAACTTCCACATTTATTCGAATTGTGGCACGAAACTTTGCAGACAGTCTTAAATAGGCCTTTTCTACTGAAGTACCAAGTTTCAGAAGTGCAGCTCTTGTACTGCCGGAGATATGTCGATACAAACTGAATACGCAAAACATCAACAAAATTTATCGCGTTTTAAAGTTGATATCGCTTTTGTTTATAACTTCCACATTAATTCGCATTGTGCAACGAAACTTTGCAGACAGTCTCGAATAGGCGTTTTCTACTGAAGTACAAAGTTTCAGAAGTGCAGCTCTTGTACTGCCGGAGATATGTCGATACAAACTGAATACGCAAAACATCAACAAAATTTAGCGCGTTTTAAAGTTGATATCGCTTTTGTTTATAACTTCCACCTTAATTCGCATTGTGCAACGAAACTTTGCAGACAGTCTCGAACAGGCCTTTTCTACTGAAGTATGATGTTTCAGAAGTGCAGCTCTTGTACTGCCGGAGATATGTCGATACAAACTGAATACGAAAAACATCAACAAAATTTAGCGCGTTTTAAAGTTGATATCGCTTTTGTTCATAACTTCCACATTTATTCGAATTGTGCAACGAAACTTTGCAGACAGTAGCGGATAGGCTTTTCCTACTGAAGTACCAAGTTTCAGAAGTGCAGCTCTTGTACTGCCGGAGATATGTCGATACAAACGGAATACGCTAAACATCAACAAAATTTAGCGCGTTTTAAAGTTGATATCGCTTTTGTTTATAACTTCCACATTTATTCGAATTGTGCAACGAAACTTGGCAGACAGTAGCGGATAGGCCTTTTCTACTGAAGTACCAAGTTTCAGAAGTGCAGCTCTTGTACTGCCGGAGATATGTCGATACAAACGGAATACGCAAAACATCAACAAAATTTAGCGCGTTTTAAAGTTGATATCGCTTTTGTTTATAACTTCCACATTTATTCGAATTGTGCAACGAAACTTTGCAGACAGTCTCAAATAGGCCTTTTCCACTGAGGTACCAAGTTTCAGAAGTGCAGCTCTTGTACTGCCGGAGATATGTCGATACAAACTGAATACGCAAAACATCAACAAAATTTAGCGCGTTTTAAAGTTGATATCGCTTTTGTTCATAACTTCCACATTTATTCGAATTGTGCAACGAAACTTTGCAGACAGTAGTGGATCGGCCTTTTCTACTGAAGTACCAAGTTTCAGAAGTGCAGCTCTAGTACTGCCGGAGATATGTCGATACAAACGGAATACGCTAAACATCAACAAAATTTAGCGCGTTTTAAAGTTGATATCGCTTTTGTTTATAACTTCCACATTTATTCGAATTGTGCCACGAAACTTGGCAGACAATAGCGGATAGGCCTTTCCTACTGAAGTACCAAGTTTCAGAAGTGCAGCTCTTGTACTGCCGGAGATATGTCGATACAAACGGAATACGCAAATCATCAACAAAATTTAGCGTGTTTTACAGTTGATATCGCTTTTGTTTATAACTTTTACATTTATTCGAATTGTGCAACGAAACTTGGCAGACAGTAGCGGATAGGACTTTTCTACTGAAGTACCAAGTTTCAGAAGTGCAGCTCTTGTACTGCCGGAGATATGTCGATACAAACTGAATACGCAAAACATCAACAAAATTTAGCGCGTTTTAAAGTTGATATCGCTTTTGTTTATAACTTCCACATTTATTCGAATTGTGCAACAAAACTTTGCAGACAGTCGCGGAGTCACATGTTCTACTGAAGTACCAAGTTTCAGAAGTGCAGCTCTTGTACTGCCGGAGATATGTCGATACAAACTGAATACGCAAAACATCAACAACATTTAGCGCGTTTTAAAGTTGATATCGCCTATGTATATAACTTCCACATTTATTCGACTTGTGGCACGAAACTGTGCAGACAGTCTCGAACAGGCCTTTTCTACTGAAGTACCAAGTTTCAGAAGTGCAGCTCTTGTACTCCCGGAGATATGTCGATACAAACTGAATACGCAAAACATCAACACAATTTAGCGCGTTTTAAAGTTGATATCGCTTTTGGTTATAACTGCCACATTAATTCGAATTGTGCAACGAAACTGGGCAGACAGTAGCGGATAGCCCTTTTCTACTGAAGTACCAAGTCTTAGAAGTGCAGCTATTGTACTGCCGGAGATATGTCGCTACAAACTGAATACGCAAAACATCAACAAAATTTAGCGCGTTTTAAAGTTGATATCGCTTTTGTTTATAACTTCCACATTTATTCGAATTGTGCCACAAAACTTTGCAGACAGTCGCGGAGTCACATGTTCTACTGAAGTACCAAGTTTCAGAAGTGCAGCTCTTGTACTCCCGGAGATATGTCGATACAAACTGAATACGCAAAACATCAACACAATTTAGCGCGTTTTAAAGTTGATATCGCTTTTGGTTATAACTGCCACATTAATTCGAATTGTGAAACGAAACTGTGCAGACAGTCTCGAATAGGCCGTGTTTACTGAAGTACCAAGTTTCAGAAGTGCAGCTCTTGTACTGCCGGAGATATGTCGATACAAACTGAATACGCAAAACATCAACAAAATTTATTGCGTTTTAAAGTTGATATCGCTTTTGTTTATAACTTCCACATTTATTCGAATTGTACAACGAAACTTTGCAGACAGTCTTAAATAGGCGTTTACAACTGAAGTACGAAGTTTCAGAAGTGCAGCCCTTGTACTGCCGGAGATATGTCGATACAAACTGAATACGCAAAACATCAACAAAATTTAGCGGGTTTTAAAGTTGATATCGCTTTTGTTTGTAACTTTCTACATTTATTCGAATTGTGCAACGAGACTTTGCAGAAATTAGCGGAGTCACATGTTCTACTGAAGTACCAAGTTTCAGAAGTGCAGCTCTTGTACTGCCGGAGATATGTCGATACAAACTAAATACGCAAAACATCAACAAAATTTAGCGCGTTTTAAAGTTGATATCGCTTTTGTTTATAACTTCCACATTTATTCGAATTGTGCAACGAAACTTGGCAGACAATAGCGGATAGGCCTTTCCTTCTGAAGTACCAAGTTTCAGAAGTGCAGCTCTTGTACTGCCGGAGATATGTCGATACAAACGGAATACGCAAATCATCAACAAAATTTAGCGTGTTTTAAAGTTGATATCGCTTTTGTTGATAACTTTTACATTTATTCGAATTGTGCAACGAAACTTGACAGACAGTAGCGGATAGGCCTTTTCTACTGAAGTACCAAGTTTCAGAAGTGCAGCTCTTGTACTGCCGGAGATATGTCGATACAAACTGCATACGCAAAACATCAACAAAATTTAGCGCGTTTTAAAGTTGATATCGCTTTTGTTTATAACTTCCACATGTATTCGAATTGTGGCACGAAACTTTGCAGAGAGTCTCGAACAGGCCTTTTCTACTGAAGTACCAAGTTTCAGAAGTGCAGCTCTTGTACTGCCGGAGATATGTCGATACAAACTGAATACGCAAAACATCAACAAAATTTAGCGCGTTTTAAAGTTGATATCGCTTTTGTTCATAACTTCCACATTTATTAGAATTGTGCAACGAAACTTTGCAGACAGTAGCGGATAGGCTTTTCCTACTGAAGTACCAAGTTTCAGAAGTGCAGCTCTAGTACTGCCGGAGATATGTCGATAAAAACGGAATACGCTAAACATCAACAAAATTTAGCGCGTTTTAAAGTTGATATAACTTTTGTTGGTAACTCTCTACCTTTATTCGAATTGTGCAACGAAACTTTGCAGACAGTAGCGGATGGGCCTTTCCTACTGAAGTACCAAGTTTCAGAAGTGCAGCTCTTGTACTGCCGGAGATATGTCGATACAAACTAAATACGCAAAACATCAACACAATTTAGCGCGTTTTAAAGTTGATATCGCTTTTGTTTATAACTTCAACATTTTTTCGAATTGTGCAACGAAACTTTGCAGACAGTCGCGGAGTCACATGTTCTACTGAAGTACCAAGTCTCAGAAGTGCAGCTCTTGTACTGTCGGAAGTATGTCGATACAAACTGAATACGCAAAACATCAACAAAATTTAGCGCGTTTTAAAGTTGATATCGCCTATGTTTATAACTTCCACATTAATTCGAATTGTGCAACGAAACTTTGCAGACAGTCTCGAATAGGCGTTTGCTACTGAAGTACCAAGTTTCAGAAGTGCAGCTCTAGTACTGCCGGAGATATGTCGATACAAACTGAATACGCAAAACATCAACAAAATTTAGCGCGTTTTAAAGTTGATATTGCTTTTGTTCATAACTTCCACATTTATTCGAATTGTGCAACGAAACTTTGCAGACAGTAGCGGATAGGCTTTTCCTACTGAAGTACTAAGTTTCAGAAGTGCAGCTCTTGTACTGCCGGAGATATGTCGATACAAACTGAATACGCTAAACATCAACAAAATTTAGCGCTTTTTAAAGTTGATATCGCTTTTGTTTGTAACTTTCTACATTTATTCGAATTGTGCAACGAAACTTTGCAGACAGTAGCGGATGGGCCTTTCCTACTGAAGTACCAAGTTTCAGAAGTGCAGCTCTTGTACTGCCGGAGATATGTCGATACAAACTAAATACGCAAAACATCAACACAATTTAGCGCGTTTTAAAGTTGATATCGCTTTTGTTTATAACTTCAACATTTTTTCGAATTGTGCAACGAAACTTTGCAAACAGTCGCGGAGTCACATGTTCTACTGAAGTACCAAGTCTCAGAAGTGCAGCTCTTGTACTGTCGGAGATATGTCGATACAAACTGAATACGCAAAACATCAACAAAATTTAACGCGTTTTAAAGTTGATATCGCCTATGTTTATAACTTCCACATTAATTCGAATTGTGCAACGAAACTTTGCAGACAGTCTCGAATAGGCGTTTTCTACTGAAGTACCAAGTTTCAGAAGTGCAGCTCTTGTACTGCCGGAGATATGTCGATACAAACTGAATACGCAAAACATCAACAAAATTTAGCGCGTTTTAAAGTTGATATCGCTTTTGTTTATAACTTCCACCTTAATTCGCATTGTGCAATGAAACTTTGCAGACAGTCTCGAATAGGCCTTTTCTACTGAAGTATGATGTTTCACAAGTGCAGCTCTTGTACTGCCGGAGATATGTCGATACAAACTGAATACGCAAAACATCAACAAAATTTAGCGCGTTTTAAAGTTGATATCGCTTTTGTTTATAACTTCCACATTTATTCGCATTGTGCGACGAAACTTTGCAGACAGTCTTAAATAGGCCTTTTCTACTGAAGTACCAAGTTTCAGAAGTGCAGCTCTTGTACTGCCGGAGATATGTCGATACATACTGAATACGCAAAACATCAACAAAATTTATCGCGTTTTAAAGTTGATATCGCTTTTGTTTATAACTTCCACATTTATTCGAATTGTGCAACGAAACTTTGCAGACAGTCTCAAATAGGCCTTTTCCACTGAAGTACCAAGTTTCAGAAGTGCAGCTCTCGTACTGCCTGAGATATGTCGATACAAACTGAATACGCAAAACATCAACAAAATTTAGCGCGTTTTAAAGTTGATATCGCTTTTGTTCATAACTTCCACATTTATTCGAATTGTGCAACGAAACTTTGCAGACAGTAGCGGATAGGCCTTTCCTACTGAAGTACCAAGTTTCAGAAGTGCAGCTCTAGTACTGCCGGAGATATGTCGATACAAACGGAATACGCTAAACATCAACAAAATTTAGCGCGTTTTAAAGTTGATATCGCTTTTGTTTATAACTTCCACATTTATTCGAATTGTGCAACGAAACTTGGCAGACAGTAGCGGATAGGCCTTTTCTACTGAAGTACCAAGTTTCAGAAGTGCAGCTCTTGTACTGCCGGAGATATGTCGATACAAACGGAATACGCAAAACATCAACAAAATTTAGCGAGTTTTAAAGTTGATATCGCTTTTGTTTATAACTTCCACATTTATTCGAATTGTGCAACGAAACTTTGCAGACAGTCTCAAATAGGCCTTTTCCACTGAAGTACCAAGTTTCAGAAGTGCAGCTCTTGTACTGCCGGAGATATGTCGATACAAACTGAATACGCAAAACATCAACAAAATTTAGCGCGTTTTAAAGTTGATATCGCTTTTGTTCATAACTTCCACATTTATTCGAATTGTGCAACGAAACTTTGCAGACAGTAGCGGATAGGCCTTTTCTACTGAAGTACCAAGTTTCAGAAGTGCAGCTCTAGTACTGCCGGAGATATGTCGATACAAACGGAATACGCTAAACATCAACAAAATTTAGCGCGTTTTAAAGTTGATATCGCTTTTGTTTATAACTTCCACATTTATTCGAATTGTGCAACGAAACTTTGCAGAAATTAGCGGAGTCACATGTTCTACTGAAGTACCAAGTCTCAGAAGTGCAGCTCGTGTACTGCCGGAGATATGTCGATACAAACTGAATACGCAAAACATCAACAAAATTTAGCGCGTTTTAAAGTTGATATCGCTTTTGTTTATAACTTCCACATTTATTCGAATTGTGCAACGAAACTTGGCAGACAATAGCGGATAGGCCTTTCCTACTGAAGTACCAAGTTTCAGAAGTGCAGCTCTTGTACTGCCGGAGATATGTCGATACAAACGGAATACGCAAATCATCAACAAAATTTAGCGTGTTTTAAAGTTGATATCGCTTTTGTTTATAACTTTTACATTTATTCGAATTGTGCAACGAAACTTTGCAGACAGTCTCGAATAGGCCTTTTCAACTGAAGTACCAAGTTTCAGAAGTGCAGCTCTTGTACTGCCGGAGATATGTCGATACAAACGGAATACGCAAATCATCAACAAAATTTAGCGTGTTTTAAAGTTGATATTGCTTTTGTTTATAACTTTTACATTTATTCGAATTGTGCAACGAAACTTGGCAGACAGTAGCGGATAGGCCTTTTCTACTGAAGTACCAAGTTTCAGAAGTGCAGCTCTTGTACTGCCGGAGATATGTCGATACAAACGGAATACGCTAAACATCAACAAAATTTAGCGCGTTTTAAAGTTGATATCGCTTTTGTTTATAACTTCCACATTTATTCGAATTGTGCAACGAAACTTGGCAGACAGTAGCGGATAGGCCTTTTCTACTGAAGTACCAAGTTTCAGAAGTGCAGCTCTTGTACTGCCGGAGATAGTTCGATACAAACTGAATACGCAAAACATCAACATAATTTAGCGCGTTTTAAAGTTGATATCGCTTTTGTTCATAACTTCCACATTTATTCGAATTGTGCAACGAAACTTTGCAGACAGTCTTAAATAGGCCTTTTCTACTGAAGTACCAAGTTTCAGAAGTGCAGCTCTTGTACTGCCGGAGATATGTCGATACAAACGGAATACGCAAATCATCAACAAAATTTAGCGTGTTTTAAAGTTGATATCGCTTTTGTTTATAACTTTTACATTTATTCGAATTGTGCAACGAAACTTTGCAGACAGTAGCGGATAGGCCTTTTCCACTGAAGTACCAAGTTTCAGAAGTGCAGCTCTTGTACTGCCGGAGATATGTCGATACAAACTGAATACGCAAAACATCAACAAAATTTAGCGCGTTTTAAAGTTGATATCGCTTTTGTTCATAACTTCCACATTTATTCGAATTGTGCAACGAAACATTGCAGCCAGTAGCGGATAGGCCTTTTCTACTGAAGTACCAAGTTTCAGAAGTGCAGCTCTTGTACTGCCGGAGATATGTCGATACAAACGGAATACATCAAACATATACAAAATTTAGCGCGTTTTAAAGTTGATATCGCTTTTGTTTATAACTTCCACATTTATTCGAATTGTGCAACGAAACTGGGCAGACAGTAGCGGATAGCCCTTTACTACTGAAGTACCAAGTTTCAGAAGTGCAGCTCTTGTACTGCCGGAGATATGTCGATACAAACTGAATACGCAAAACATCAACAACATTTAGCGCGTTTTAAAGTTGATATCGCCTATGTATATAACTTCCACATTTAGTCGAATTGTGGCACGAAACTGTGCAGACAGTCTCGAACAGTCCTTTTCTACTGAAGTACCAAGTTTCAGAAGTGCAGCTCTTGTACTCCCGGAGATATGTCGATACAAACTGAATACGCAAAACATCAACAAAATTTAGCGCGTTTTAAAGTTGATATCGCTTTTGGTTATAACTGCCACATTAATTCGAATTGTGAAACGAAACTTTGCAGACAGTCTCGAATAGGCCTTGTCTACTGAAGTACGAAGTTTCAGAAGTGCAGCTCTGGTACTGCCGGAGATATGTCGATACAAACTGAATACGCAAAACATCAACAAAATTTATTGCGTTTTAACGTTGATATCGCTTTTGTTTATAACTTCCACATTTATTCGAATTGTACAACGAAACTTTGCAGACAGTCTCGAATAGGCGTTTTCCACTGAAGTACCAAGTTTCAGAAGTGCAGCTCTTGTACTGCCGGAGATATGTCGATACAAACTGAATACGCAAAACATCAACAAAATTTAGCGCGTTTTAAAGTTGATATCGCTTTTGTTCATAACTTCAACATTTATTCGAATTGTGCAACGAAACTTTGCAGACAGTAGCGGATAGGCCTTTCCTACTGAAGTACCAAGTTTCAGAAGTGCAGCTCTAGTACTGCCGGAGATATGTCGATACAAACGGAATACGCTAAACATCAACAAAATTTAGCGCGTTTTAAAGTTGATATCGCTTTTGTTTATAACTTCCACATTTATTCGAATTGTGCAACGAAACTTTGCAGACAGTCTCGAATAGGCATTTTCTACTGAAGTACCAAGTTTCAGAAGTGCAGCTCTTGTACTGCAGGAGATATGTCGATACAAACTGAGTACGCAAAACATCAACAAAATTTAGCGCGTTTTAAAGTTGATATCGCTTTTGTTTATAACTTCCACATTTATTCGAATTGTGCAACGAAACTTTGCAGAAATTAGCGGAGTCACATGTTCTACTGAAGTACCACGTCTCAGAAGTGCAGCTCGTGTACTGCCGGAGATATGTCGATACAAACTGAATACGCAAAACATCAACAAAATTTAGCGCGTTTTAAAGTTGATATCGCTTTTGTTTATAACTTCCACATTTATTCGAATTGTGCAACGAAACTTGGCAGACAATAGCGGATAGGCCTTTCCTACTGAAGTACCAAGTTTCAGAAGTGCAGCTCTTGTACTGCCGGAGATATGTCGATACAAACGGAATACGCAAATCATCAACAAAATTTAGCGTGTTTTAAAGTTGATATCGCTTTTGTTTATAACTTTTACATTTATTCGAATTGTGCAACGAAACTTGGCAGACAGTAGCGGATAAGCCTTTTCTACTGAAGTACCAAATTTCAGAAGTGCAGCTCTTGTACTGCCGGAGATATGTGAATACAAACTGAATACGCAAAACATCAACAAAATTTAGCGCGTTTTAAAGTTGATATCGCTTTTGGTTATAACTTCCACATTTATTCGAATTGTGCGACGAAACTTTGCAGACAGTCTTAAATAGGCCTTTTCTACTGAAGTACCAAGTTTCAGAAGTGCAGCTCTTGTACTGCCGGAGATATGTCGATACAAACTGAATACGCAAAACATCAACAAAATTTAGCGCGTTTTAAAGTTGATATCGCTTTTGTTTATAACTTCCACATGTATTCGAATTGTGGCACGAAACTTTGCAGAGAGTCTCGAACAGGCCTTTTCTACTGAAGTACCAAGTTTCAGAAGTGCAGCTCTTGAACTTCCGGAGAGATGTCGATACAAACTGAATACGCAAAACATCAACAAAATTTAGCGCGTTTTAAAGTTGATATCGCTTTTGTTTATAACTTCCACATTAATTCGCATTGTGCAACGAAACTTTGCAGAGAGTCTCGAATAGGCCTTGTCTACTGAAGTACCAAGTTTCAGAAGTGCAGCTCTTGTACTGCCGGAGATATGTCGATACAAACGGAATACTCAAATCATCAACAAAATTTAGCGTGTTTTAAAGTTGATATCGCTTTTGTTTATAACTTTTACATTTATTCGAATTGTGCAACGAAACTTGGCAGACAGTAGCGGATAGGCCTTTTCTACTGAGGTACCAAGTTTCAGAAGTGCAGCTCTTGTACTGCCGGAGATATGTCGATACAAACGGAATACGCAAATCATCAACAAAATTTAGCGTGTTTTAAAGTTAATATCGCTTTTGTTTATAACTTTAACATTTATTCGAATTGTGCAACGAAACTTTGCAGACAGTCTCGAATAGGCCTTTTCAACTGAAGTACCAAGTTTCAGAAGTGCAGCTCTTGTACTGCCGGAGATATGTCGATACAAACGGAATACGCAAATCATCAACAAAATTTAGCGTGTTTTAAAGTTGATATTGCTTTTGTTTATAACTTTTACATTTATTCGAATTGTGCAACGAAACTTGGCAGACAGTAGCGGATAGGCCTTTTCTACTGAAGTACCAAGTTTCAGAAGTGCAGCTCTTGTACTGCCGGAGATATGTCGATACAAACGGAATACGCTAAACATCAACAAAATTTAGCGCGTTTTAAAGTTGATATCGCTTTTGTTTATAACTTCCACATTTATTCGAATTGTGCAACGAAACTTGGCAGACAGTAGCGGATAGGCCTTTTCTACTGAAGTACTAAGTTTCAGAAGTGCAGCTCTTGTACTGCCGGAGATATGTCGATACAAACTGAATACGCAAAACATCAACATAATTTAGCGCGTTTTAAAGTTGATATCGCTTTTGTTCATAACTTCCACATTTATTCGAATTGTGCAACGAAACTTTGCAGACAGTCTTAAATAGGCCTTTTCTACTGAAGTACCAAGTTTCAGAAGTGCAGCTCTTGTACTGCCGGAGATATGTCGATACAAACGGAATACGCAAATCATCAACAAAATTTAGCGTGTTTTAAAGTTGATATCGCTTTTGTTTATAACTTTTACATTTATTCGAATTGTGCAACGAAACTTTGCAGACAGTAGCGGATAGGCCTTTTCCACTGAAGTACCAAGTTTCAGAAGTGCAGCTCTTGTACTGCCGGAGATATGTCGATACAAACTGAATACGCAAAACATCAACAAAATTTAGCGCGTTTTAAAGTTGATATCGCTTTTGTTCATAACTTCCACATTTATTCGAATTGTGCAACGAAACTGGGCAGACAGTAGCGGATAGGCCTTTTCTACTGAAGTACCAAGTTTCAGAAGTGCAGCTCTTGTACTGCCGGAGATATGTCGATACAAACGGAATACATCAAACATATACAAAATTTAGCGCGTTTTAAAGTTGATATCGCTTTTGTTTATAACTTCCACATTTATTCGAATTGTGCAACGAAACTGGGCAGACAGTAGCGGATAGCCCTTTTCCACTGAAGTACCAAGTTTCAGAAGTGCAGCTCTTGTACTGCCGGAGATATGTCGATACAAACTGAATACGCAAAACATCAACAACATTTAGCGCGTTTTAAAGTTGATATCGCCTATGTATATAACTTCCACATTTAGTCGAATTGTGGCACGAAACTGTGCAGACAGTCTCGAACAGGCCTTTTCTACTGAAGTACCAAGTTTCAGAAGTGCAGCTCTTGTACTCCCGGAGATATGTCGATACAAACTGAATACGCAAAACATCAACAAAATTTAGCGCGTTTTAAAGTTGATATCGCTTTTGGTTATAACTGCCACATTAATTCGAATTGTGAAACGAAACTTTGCAGACAGTCTCGAATAGGCCTTGTCTACTGAAGTACGAAGTTTCAGAAGTGCAGCTCTTGTACTGCCGGAGATATGTCGATACAAACTGAATACGCAAAACATCAACAAAATTTATTGCGTTTTAAAGTTGATATCGCTTTTGTTTATAACTTCCACATTTATTCGAATTGTACAACGAAACTTTGCAGACAGTCTCGAATAGGCGTTTTCCACTGAAGTACCAAGTTTCAGAAGTGCAGCTCTTGTACTCCCGGAGATATGTCGATACAAACTGAATACGCAAAACATCAACAAAATTTAGCGCGTTTTAAAGTTGATATCGCTTTTGTTCATAACTTCAACATTTATTCGAATTGTGCAACGAAACTTTGCAGACAGTAGCGGATAGGCCTTTCCTACTGAAGTACCAAGTTTCAGAAGTGCAGCTCTTGTACTGCCGGAGATATGTCGATACAAACGGAATACATCAAACATATACAAAATTTAGCGCGTTTTAAAGTTGATATCGCTTTTGTTTATAACTTCCACATTTATTCGAATTGTGCAACGAAACTGGGCAGACAGTAGCGGATAGCCCTTTTCTACTGAAGTACCAAGTTTCAGAAGTGCAGCTCTTGTACTGCCGGAGATATGTCGATACAAACTGAATACGCAAAACATCAACAACATTTAGCGCGTTTTAAAGTTGATATCGCCTATGTATATAACTTCCACATTTAGTCGAATTGTGGCACGAAACTGTGCAGACAGTCTCGAACAGGCCTTTTCTACTGAAGTACCAAGTTTCAGAAGTGCAGCTCTTGTACTCCCGGAGATATGTCGATAGCAACTGAATACGCAAAACATCAACAAAATTTAGCGCGTTTTAAAGTTGATATCGCTTTTGGTTATAACTGCCACATTAATTCGAATTGTGAAACGAAACTTTGCAGACAGTCTCGAATAGGCCTTGTCTACTGAAGTACGAAGTTTCAGAAGTGCAGCACTTGTACTGCCGGAGATATGTCGATACAAACTGAATACGCAAAACATCAACAAAATTTATTGCGTTTTAAAGTTGATATCGCTTTTGTTTATAACTTCCATATTTATTCGAATTGTACAACGAAACTTTGCAGACAGTCTCGAATAGGCGTTTTCCACTGAAGTACCAAGTTTCAGAAGTGCAGCTCTTGTACTGCCGGAGATATGTCGATACAAACTGAATACGCAAAACATCAACAAAATTTAGCGCGTTTTAAAGTTGATATCGCTTTTGTTCATAACTTCCACATTTATTCGAATTGTGCAACGAAACATTGCAGACAGTAGCGGATAGGCCTTTTCTACTGAAGTACCAAGTTTCAGAAGTGCAGCTCTTGTACTGCCGGAGATATGTCGATACAAACGGAATACATCAAACATATACAAAATTTAGCGCGTTTTAAAGTTGATATCGCTTTTGTTTATAACTTCCACATTTATTCGAATTGTGCAACGAAACTGGGCAGACAGTAGCGGATAGCCCTTTTCTACTGAAGTACCAAGTTTCAGAAGTGCAGCTCTTGTACTGCCGGAGATATGTCGATACAAACTGAATACGCAAAACATCAACAACATTTAGCGCGTTTTAAAGTTGATATCGCCTATGTATATAACTTCCACATTTAGTCGAATTGTGGCACGAAACTGTGCAGACAGTCTCGAACAGGCCTTTTCTACTGAAGTACCAAGTTTCAGAAGTGCAGCTCTTGTACTCCCGGAGATATGTCGATACAAACTGAATACGCAAAACATCAACAAAATTTAGCGCGTTTTAAAGTTGATATCGCTTTTGGTTATAACTGCCACATTAATTCGAATTGTGAAACGAAACTTTGCAGACAGTCTCGAATAGGCCTTGTCTACTGAAGTACGAAGTTTCAGAAGTGCAGCTCTTGTACTGCCGGAGATATGTCGATACAAACTGAATACGCAAAACATCAACAAAATTTATTGCGTTTTAAAGTTGATATCGCTTTTGTTTATAACTTCCACATTTATTCGAATTGTACAACGAAACTTTGCAGACAGTCTCGAATAGGCGTTTTCCACTGAAGTACCAAGTTTCAGAAGTGCAGCTCTTCTACTGCCGGAGATATGTCGATACAAACTGAATACGCAAAACATCAACAAAATTTAGCGCGTTTTAAAGTTGATATCGCTTTTGTTCATAACTTCAACATTTATTCGAATTGTGCAACGAAACTTTGCAGACAGTAGCGGATAGGCCTTTCCTACTGAAGTACCAAGTTTCAGAAGTGCAGCTCTAGTACTGCCGGAGATATGTCGATACAAACGGAATACGCTAAACATCAACAAAATTTAGCGCGTTTTAAAGTTGATATCGCTTTTGTTTATAACTTCCACATTTATTCGAATTGTGCAACGAAACTTTGCAGAGAGTCTCGAACAGGCATTTTCTACTGAAGTACCAAGTTTCAGAAGTGCAGCTCTTGTACTGCAGGAGATATGTCGATACAAACTGAGTACGCAAAACATCAACAAAATTTAGCGCGTTTTAAAGTTGATATCGCTTTTGTTTATAACTTCCACATTTATTCGAATTGTGCAACGAAACTTTGCAGAAATTAGCGGAGTCACATGTTCTACTGAAGTACCAAGTCTCAGAAGTGCAGCTCGTGTACTGCCGGAGATATGTCGATACAAACTGAATACGCAAAACATCAACAAAATTTAGCGCGTTTTAAAGTTGATATCGCTTTTGTTTATAACTTCCACATTTATTCGAATTGTGCAACGAAACTTGGCAGACAATAGCGGATAGGCCTTTCCTACTGAAGTACCAAGTTTCAGAAGTGCAGCTCTTGTACTGCCGGAGATATGTCGTCACAAACGGAATACGCAAATCATCAACAAAATTTAGCGTGTTTTAAAGTTGATATCGCTTTTGTTTATAACTTTTACATTTATTCGAATTGTGCAACGAAACTTGGCAGACAGTAGCGGATAAGCCTTTTCTACTGAAGTACCAAATTTCAGAAGTGCAGCTCTTGTACTGCCGGAGATATGTCGATACAAACTGAATACGCAAAACATCAACAAAATTTAGCGCGTTTTAAAGTTGATATCGCTTTTGGTTATAACTTCCACATTTATTCGAATTGTGCGACGAAACTTTGCAGACAGTCTTAAATAGGCCTTTTCTACTGAAGTACCAAGTTTCAGAAGTGCAGCTCTTGTACTGCCGGAGATATGTCGATACAAACTGAATACGCAAAACATCAACAAAATTTAGCGCGTTTTAAAGTTGATATCGCTTTTGTTTATAACTTCCACATGTATTCGAATTGTGGCACGAAACTTTGCAGAGAGTCTCGAACAGGCCTTTTCTACTGAAGTACCAAGTTTCAGAAGTGCAGCTCTTGAACTTCCGGAGAGATGTCGATACAAACTGAATACGCAAAACATCAACAAAATTTATCGCGTTTTAAAGTTGATATCGCTTTTGTTTATAACTTCCACATTAATTCGCATTGTGCAACGAAACTTTGCAGAGAGTCTCGAATAGGCCTTGTCTACTGAAGTACCAAGTTTCAGAAGTGCAGCTCTTGTACTGCCGGAGATATGTCGATACAAACGGAATAGTCAAATCATCAACAAAATTTAGCGTGTTTTAAAGTTGATATCGCTTTTGTTTATAACTTTTACATTTATTCGAATTGTGCAACGAAACTTGGCAGACAGTAGCGGATAGGCCTTTTCTACTGAAGTACCAAGTTTCAGAAGTGCAGCTCTTGTACTGCCGGAGATATGTCGATACAAACGGAATACGCAAATCATCAACAAAATTTAGCGTGTTTTAAAGTTAATATCGCTTTTGTTTATAACTTTTACATTCATTCGAATTGTGCAACGAAACTTTGCAGACAGTCTCGAATAGGCCTTTTCAACTGAAGTACCAAGTTTCAGAAGTGCAGCTCTTGTACTGCCGGAGATATGTCGATACAAACGGAATACGCAAATCATCAACAAAATTTAGCGTGTTTTAAAGTTGATATTGCTTTTGTTTATAACTTTTACATTTATTCGAATTGTGCAACGAAACTTGGCAGACAGTAGCGGATAGGCCTTTTCTACTGAAGTACCAAGTTTCAGAAGTGCAGCTCTTGTACTGCCGGAGATATGTCGATACAAACGGAATACGCTAAACATCAACAAAATTTAGCGCGTTTTAAAGTTGATATCGCTTTTGTTTATAACTTCCACATTTATTCGAATTGTGCAACGAAACTTGGCAGACAGTAGCGGATAGGCCTTTTCTACTGAAGTACTAAGTTTCAGAAGTGCAGCTCTTGTACTGCCGGAGATATGTCGATACAAACTGAATACGCAAAACATCAACATAATTTAGCGCGTTTTAAAGTTGATATCGCTTTTGTTCATAACTTCCACATTTATTCGAATTGTGCAACGAAACTTTGCAGACAGTCTTAAATAGGCCTTTTCTACTGAAGTACCAAGTTTCAGAAGTGCAGCTCTTGTACTGCTGGAGATATGTCGATACAAACGGAATACGCAAATCATCAACAAAATTTAGCGTGTTTTAAAGTTGATATCGCTTTTGTTTATAACTTTTACATTTATTCGAATTGTGCAACGAAACTTTGCAGACAGTAGCGGATAGGCCTTTTCCACTGAAGTACCAAGTTTCAGAAGTGCAGCTCTTGTACTGCCGGAGATATGTCGATACAAACTGAATACGCAAAACATCAACAAAATTTAGCGCGTTTTAAAGTTGATATCGCTTTTGTTCATAACTTCCACATTTATTCGAATTGTGCAACGAAACATTGCAGACAGTAGCGGATAGGCCTTTTCTACTGAAGTACCAAGTTTCAGAAGTGCAGCTCTTGTACTGCCGGAGATATGTCGATACAAACGGAATACATCAAACATATACAAAATTTAGCGCGTTTTAAAGTTGATATCGCTTTTGTTTATAACTTCCACATTTATTCGAATTGTGCAACGAAACTGGGCAGACAGTAGCGGATAGCCCTTTTCTACTGAAGTACCAAGTTTCAGAAGTGCAGCTCTTGTACTGCCGGAGATATGTCGATACAAACTGAATACGCAAAACATCAACAACATTTAGCGCGTTTTAAAGTTGATATCGCCTATGTATATAACTTCCACATTTAGTCGAATTGTGGTACGAAACTGTGCAGACAGTCTCGAACAGGCCTTTTCTACTGAAGTACCAAGTTTCAGAAGTGCAGCTCTTGTACTCCCGGAGATATGTCGATACAAACTGAATACGCAAAACATCAACAAAATTTAGCGCGTTTTAAAGTTGATATCGCTTTTGGTTATAACTGCCACATTAATTCGAATTGTGAAACGAAACTTTGCAGACAGTCTCGAATAGGCCTTGTCTACTGAAGTACGAAGTTTCAGAAGTGCAGCTCTTGTACTGCCGGAGATATGTCGATACAAACTGAATACGCAAAACATCAACAAAATTTATTGCGTTTTAAAGTTGATATCGCTTTTGTTTATAACTTCCACATTTATTCGAATTGTACAACGAAACTTTGCAGACAGTCTCGAATAGGCGTTTTCCACTGAAGTACCAAGTTTCAGAAGTGCAGCTCTTGTACTCCCGGAGATATGTCGATACAAACTGAATACGCAAAACATCAACAAAATTTAGCGCGTTTTAAAGTTGATATCGCTTTTGTTCATAACTTCAACATTTATTCGAATTGTGCAACGAAACTTTGCAGACAGTAGCGGATAGGCCTTTCCTACTGAAGTACCAAGTTTCAGAAGTGCAGCTCTGGTACTGCCGGAGATATGTCGATACAAACGGAATACATCAAACATATACAAAATTTAGCGCGTTTTAAAGTTGATATCGCTTTTGGTTATAACTGCCACATTAATTCGAATTGTGAAACGAAACTTTGCAGACAGTCTCGAATAGGCCTTGTCTACTGAAGTACGAAGTTTCAGAAGTGCAGCACTTGTACTGCCGGAGATATGTCGATACAAACTGAATACGCAAAACATCAACAAAATTTATTGCGTTTGAAAGTTGATATCGCTTTTGTTTATAACTTCCACATTTATTCGAATTGTACAACGAAACTTTGCAGACAGTCTCGAATAGGCGTTTTCCACTGAAGTACCAAGTTTCAGAAGTGCAGCTCTTGTACTGCCGGAGATATGTCGATACAAACTGAATACGCAAAACATCAACAAAATTTAGCGCGTTTTAAAGTTGATATCGCTTTTGTTCATAACTTCCACATTTATTCGAATTGTGCAACGAAACATTGCAGACAGTAGCGGATAGGCCTTTTCTACTGAAGTACCAAGTTTCAGAAGTGCAGCTCTTGTACTGCCGGAGATATGTCGATACAAACGGAATACATCAAACATATACAAAATTTAGCGCGTTTTAAAGTTGATATCGCTTTTGTTTATAACTTCCACATTTATTCGAATTGTGCAACGAAACTGGGCAGACAGTAGCGGATAGCCCTTTTCTACTGAAGTACCAAGTTTCAGAAGTGCAGCTCTTGTACTGCCGGAGATATGTCGATACAAACTGAATACGCAAAACATCAACAACATTTAGCGCGTTTTAAAGTTGATATCGCCTATGTATATAACTTCCACATTTAGTCGAATTGTGGCACGAAACTGTGCAGACAGTCTCGAACAGGCCTTTTCTACTGAAGTACCAAGTTTCAGAAGTGCAGCTCTTGTACTCCCGGAGATATGTCGATACAAACTGAATACGCAAAACATCAACAAAATTTAGCGCGTTTTAAAGTTGATATCGCTTTTGGTTATAACTGCCACATTAATTCGAATTGTGAAACGAAACTTTGCAGACAGTCTCGAATAGGCCTTGTCTACTGAAGTACGAAGTTTCAGAAGTGCAGCTCTTGTACTGCCGGAGATATGTCGATACAAACTGAATACGCAAAACATCAACAAAATTTATTGCGTTTTAAAGTTGATATCGCTTTTGTTTATAACTTCCACATTTATTCGAATTGTGCAACGAAACTTGGCAGACAGTAGCGGATAGGCCTTTTCTACTGAAGTACCAAGTTTCAGAAGTGCAGCTCTTGTACTGCCGGAGATATGTCGATACAAACGGAATACGCAAAACATCAACAAAATTTAGCGAGTTTTAAAGTTGATATCGCTTTTGTTTATAACTTCCACATTTATTCGAATTGTCCGACGAAACTTTGCAGACAGTCTTAAATAGGCCTTTTCTACTGAAGTACCAAGTTTCAGAAGTGCAGCTCTTGTACTGCCGGAGATATGTCGATACATACTGAATACGCAAAACATCAACAAAATTTATCGCGTTTTAAAGTTGATATCGCTTTTGTTTATAACTTCCACATTTATTCGAATTGTGCAACGAAACTTTGCAGACAGTCTCAAATAGGCCTTTTCCACTGAAGTACCAAGTTTCAGAAGTGCAGCTCTTGTACTGCCGGAGATATGTCGATACAAACTGAATACGCAAAACATCAACAAAATTTAGCGCGTTTTAAAGTTGATATCGCTTTTGTTCATAACTTCCACATTTATTCGAATTGTGCAACGAAACTTTGCAGACAGTAGCGGATAGGCTTTTCCTACTGAAGTACCAAGTTTCAGAAGTGCAGCTCTAGTACTGCCGGAGATATGTCGATACAAACGGAATACGCTAAACATCAACAAAATTTAGCGCGTTTTAAAGTTGATATCGCTTTTGTTTATAACTTCCACATTTATTCGAATTGTGCAACGAAACTTGGCAGACAGTAGCGGATAGGCCTTTTCTACTGAAGTACCAAGTTTCAGAAGTGCAGCTCTTGTACTGCCGGAGATATGTCGATACAAACGGAATACGCAAAACATCAACAAAATTTAGCGAGTTTTAAAGTTGATATCGCTTTTGTTTATAACTTCCACATTTAATCGAATAGTGCAACGAAACTTTGCAGACAGTCTCAAATAGGCCTTTTCCACTGAAGTACCAAGTTTCAGAAGTGCAGCTCTTGTACTGCCGGAGATATGTCGATACAAACTGAATACGCAAAACATCAACAAAATTTAGCGCGTTTTAAAGTTGATATCGCTTTTGTTCATAACTTCCACATTTATTCGAATTGTGCAACGAAACTTTGCAGACAGTAGCGGATAGGCCTTTTCTACTGAAGTACCAAGTTTCGGAAGTGCAGCTTTAGTACTGCCGGAGATATGTCGATACAAACGGAATACGCTAAACATCAACAAAATTTAGCGCGTTCTAAAGTTGATATCGCTTTTGTTTATAACTTCCACATTTATTCGAATTGTGCAACGAAACTTTGCAGACAGTCTCGAATAGGCATTTTCTACTGAAGTACCAAGGTTCAGAAGTGCAGCTCTTGTACTGCAGGAGATATGTCGATACAAACTGAGTACGCAAAACATCAACAAAATTTAGCGCGTTTTAAAGTTGATATCGCTTTTGTTTATAACTTCCACATTTATTCGAATTGTGCAACGAAACTTTGCAGAAATTAGCGGAGTCACATGTCCTACTGAAGTACCAAGTCTCAGAAGTGCAGCTCGTGTACTGCCGGAGATATGTCGATACAAACTGAATACGCAAAACATCAACAAAATTTAGCGCGTTTTAAAGTTGATATCGCTTTTGTTTATAACTTCCACATTTATTCGAATTGTGCAACGAAACTTGGCAGACAATAGCGGATAGGCCTTTCCTACTGAAGTACCAAGTTTCAGAAGTGCAGCTCTTGTACTGCCGGAGATATGTCGATACAAACGGAATACGCAAATCATCAACAAAATTTAGCGTGTTTTAAAGTTGATATCGCTTTTGTTTATAACTTTTACATTTATTCGAATTGTGCAACGAAACTTGGCAGACAGTAGCGGATAAGCCTTTTCTACTGAAGTACCAAATTTCAGAAGTGCAGCTCTTGTACTGCCGGAGATATGTCGATACAAACTGAATACGCAAAACATCAACAAAATTTAGCGCGTTTTAAAGTTGATATCGCTTTTGGTTATAACTTCCACATTTATTCGAATTGTGCGACGAAACTTTGCAGACAGTCTTAAATAGGCCTTTTCTACTGAAGTACCAAGTTTCAGAAGTGCAGCTCTTGTACTGCCGGAGATATGTCGATACAAACTGAATACGCAAAACATCAACAAAATTTAGCGCGTTTTAAAGTTGATATCGCTTTTGTTCATAACTTCCACATGTATTCGAATTGTGGCACGAAACTTTGCAGAGAGTCTTGAACAGGCCTTTTCTACTGGAGTACCAAGTTTCAGAAGTGCAGCTCTTGAACTTCCGGAGAGATGTCGATACAAACTGAATACGCAAAACATCAACAAAATTTATCGCGTTTTAAAGTTTTATATCGCTTTTGTTTATAACTTCCACATTAATTCGCATTGTGCAACGAAACTTTGCAGAGAGTCTCGAATAGGCCTTGTCTACTGAAGTACCAAGTTTCAGAAGTGCAGCTCTTGTACTGCCGGAGATATGTCGATACAAACGGAATAGTCAAATCATCAACAAAATTTAGCGTGTTTTAAAGTTGATATCGCTTTTGTTTATAACTTTTACATTTATTCGAATTGTGCAACGAAACTTGGCAGACAGTAGCGGATAGGCCTTTTCTACTGAAGTACCAAGTTTCAGAAGTGCAGCTCTTGTACTGCCGGAGATATGTCGATACAAACGGAATACGCAAATCATCAACAAAATTTAGCGTGTTTTAAAGTTGATATCGCTTTTGTTTATAACTTTTACATTTATTCGAATTGTGCAACGAAACTTTGCAGACAGTCTCGAATAGGCCTTTTCAACTGAAGTACCAAGTTTCAGAAGTGCAGCTCTTGTACTGCCGGAGATATGTCGATACAAACGGAATACGCAAATCATCAACAAAATTTAGCGTGTTTTAAAGTTGATATTGCTTTTGTTTATAACTTTTACATTTATTCGAATTGTGCAACGAAACTTGGCAGACAGTAGCGGATAGGCCTTTTCTACTGAAGTACCAAGTTTCAGAAGTGCAGCTCTTGTACTGCCGGAGATATGTCGATACAAACGGAATACGCTAAACATCAACAAAATTTAGCGCGTTTTAAAGTTGATATCGCTTTTGTTTATAACTTCCACATTTATTCGAATTGTGCAACGAAACTTGGCAGACAGTAGCGGATAGGCCTTTTCTACTGAAGTACCAAGTTTCAGAAGTGCAGCTCTCGTACTGCCGGAGATATGTCGATACAAACTGAATACGCAAAACATCAACATAATTTAGCGCGTTTTAAAGTTGATATCGCTTTTGTTCATAACTTCCACATTTATTCGAATTGTGCAACGAAACTTTGCAGACAGTCTTAAATAGGCCTTTTCTACTGAAGTACCAAGTTTCAGAAGTGCAGCTCTTGTACTGCCGGAGATATGTCGATACAAACGGAATACGCAAATCATCAACAAAATTTAGCGTGTTTTAAAGTTGATATCGCTTTTGTTTATAACTTTTACATTTATTCGAATTGTGCAACGAAACTTTGCAGACAGTAGCGGATAGGCCTTTTCCACTGAAGTACCAAGTTTCAGAAGTGCAGCTCTTGTACTGCCGGAGATATGTCGATACAAACTGAATACGCAAAACATCAACAAAATTTAGCGCGTTTTAAAGTTGATATCGCTTTTGTTCATAACTTCCACATTTATTCGAATTGTGCAACGAAACATTGCAGACAGTAGCGGATAGGCCTTTTCTACTGAAGTACCAAGTTTCAGAAGTGCAGCTCTTGTACTGCCGGAGATATGTCGATACAAACGGAATACATCAAACATATACAAAATTTAGCGCGTTTTAAAGTTGATATCGCTTTTGTTTATAACTTCCACATTTATTCGAATTGTGCAACGAAACTGGGCAGACAGTAGCGGATAGCCCTTTTCTACTGAAGTACCAAGTTTCAGAAGTGCAGCTCTTGTACTGCCGGAGATATGTCGATACAAACTGAATACGCAAAACATCAACAACATTTAGCGCGTTTTAAAGTTGATATCGCCTATGTATATAACTTCCACATTTAGTCGAATTGTGGCACGAAACTGTGCAGACAGTCTCGAACAGGCCTTTTCTACTGAAGTACCAAGTTTCAGAAGTGCAGCTCTTGTACTCCCGGAGATATGTCGATACAAACTGAATACGCAAAACATCAACAAAATTTAGCGCGTTTTAAAGTTGATATCGCTTTTGGTTATAACTGCCACATTAATTCGAATTGTGAAACGAAACTTTGCAGACAGTCTCGAATAGGCCATGTCTACTGAAGTACGAAGTTTCAGAAGTGCAGCTCTTGTACTGCCGGAGATATGTCGATACAAACTGAATACGCAAAACATCAACAAAATTTATTGCGTTTTAAAGTTGATATCGCTTTTGTTTATAACTTCCACATTTATTCGAATTGTACAACGAAACTTTGCAGACAGTCTCGAATAGGCGTTTTCCACTGAAGTACCAAGTTTCAGAAGTGCAGCTCTTGTACTGCCGGAGATATGTCGATACAAACTGAATACGCAAAACATCAACAAAATTTAGCGCGTTTTAAAGTTGAAATCGCTTTTGTTCATAACTTCAACATTTATTCGAATTGTGCAACGAAACTTTGCAGACAGTAGCGGATAGGCCTTTCCTACTGAAGTACCAAGTTTCAGAAGTGCAGCTCTAGTACTGCCGGAGATATGTCGATACAAACGGAATACGCCAAACATCAACAAAATTTAGCGCGTTTTAAAGTTGATATCGCTTTTGTTTATAACTTCCACATTTATTCGAATTGTGCAACGAAACTTGGCAGACAGTAGCGGATAGGCCTTTTCTACTGAAGTACCAAGTTTCAGAAGTGCAGCTCTTGTACTGCCGGAGATATGTCGATACAAACGGAATACGAAAAACATCAACAAAATTTAGCGCGTTTTAAAGTTGATATCGCTTTTGTTTATAACTTCCACATTTATTCGAATTGTGCAACGAAACTTGGCAGACAGTCTCAAATAGGCCTTTTCCACTGAAGTACCAAGTTTCAGAAGTGCAGCTCTTGTACTGTCAGAGATATGTCGATACAAACTGAATACGCAAAACATCAACAAAATTAAGCGCGTTTTAAAGTTGATATCGCTTTTGTTCATAACTTCCACATTTATTCGAATTGTGCAACGAAACTTTGCAGACAGTAGCGGATAGGCCTTTTCTACTGAAGTACCAAGTTTCAGAAGTGCAGCTCTAGTACTGCCGGAGATATGTCGATACAAACGGAATACGCTAAACATCAACAAAATTTAGCGCGTTTTAAAGTTGATATCGCTTTTGTTTATAACTTCCACATTTATTCGAATTGTGCAACGAAACTTGGCAGACAGTAGCGGATAGGCCTTTTCTACTGAAGTACCAAGTTTCAGAAGTGCAGCTCTTGTACTGCCGGAGATATGTCGATACAAACGGAATACGCAAATCATCAACAAAATTTAGGGTGTTTTAAAGTTGATATCGCTTTTGTTTATAACTGCCACATTTATTCGAATTGTGCAACGAAACTTGGCAGACAGTAGCGGATAGGCCTTTTCTACTGAAGTACCAAGTTTCAGAAGTGCAGCTCTTGTACTGCCGGAGATATGTCGATACAAACTTAATACGCAAAACATCAACAAAATTTAGCGCGTTTTAAAGTTGATATCGCTTTTGTTTATAACTTCCACATTTATTCGAATTGTGCGACGAAACTTTGCAGACAGTCTTAAATAGGCCTTTGCTACTGAAGTACCAAGTTTCAGAAGTGCAGCTCTTGTACTGCCGGAGACATGTCGATACAAACTGAATACGCAAAACATCAACAAAATTTAGCGCGTTTTAAAGTGTATATCGCTTTTGTTTATAACTTCCACATGTATTCGAATTGTGGCACGAAACTTTGCAGAGAGTCTCGAACAGGCCTTTTCTACTGAAGTACCAAGTTTCAGAAGTGCAGCTCTTTAACTTCCGGAGATATTTCGATACAAACTGAATACGCAAAACATCAACAAAATTTATCGCGTTTTAAAGTTGATATCGCTTTTGTTTATAACTTCCACATTAATTCGCATTGTGCAACGAAACTTTGCAGACAGTCTCGAATAGGCCTTTTCTACTGAAGTACCAAGTTTCAGAAGTGCAGCTTTTGTACTGCCGGAGATATGTCGATACAAACGGAATACGCAAATCATCAACAAAATTTAGCGTGTTTTAAAGTTGATATCGCTTTTGTTTATAACTTCCACATTTATTCGAATTGTGCAACGAAACTTGGCAGACAGTAGCGGATAGGCCTTTTCTACTGAAGTACTAAGTTTCAGAAGTGCAGCTCTTGTACTGCCGGAGATATGTCGATACAAACTGAATACGTAAAACATCAACAAAATTTAGCGCGTTTTAAAGTTGATATCGCTTTTGTTCATAACTTCCACATTTATTCGAATTGTGCAAGGAAACATTGCAGACAGTAGCGGATAGGCCTTTTCTACTGAAGTACCAAGTTTCAGAAGTGCAGCTCTTGTACTGCCGGAGATATGTCGATACAAACGGAATACATCAAACATATACAAAATTTAGCGCGTTTTAAAGTTGATATCGCTTTTGTTTATAACTTCCACATTTATTCGAATTGTGCAACGAAACTGGGCAGACAGTAGCGGATAGCCCTTTTCTACTGAAGTACCAAGTTTCAGAAGTGCAGCTCTTGTACTGCCGGAGATATGTCGATACAAACTGAATACGCAAAACATCAACAAAATTTAGCGCGTTTTAAAGTTGATATCGCTTATGTTTATAACTTCCACATTTATTCGAATTGTGCAACAAAACTTTGCAGACAGTCGCGGAGTCACATGTTCTACTGAAGTACCAAGTTTCAGAAGTGCAGCTCTTGTACTGCCGGAGATATGTCGATACAAACTGAATACGCAAAACATCAACAACATTTAGCGCGTTTTAAAGTTGATATCGCGTATGTATATAACTTCCACATTTATTCGAATTGTGGCACGAAACTTTGCAGACAGTCTCGAACAGGCCTTTTCTACTGAAGTACCAAGTTTCAGAAGTGCAGCTATTGTACTCCCGGAGATATGTCGATACAAACTGAATACGCAAAACATCAACAAAATTTAGCGCGTTTTAAAGTTGATATCGCTTTTGGTTATAACTGCCACATTAATTCGAATTGTGCAACGAAACTTGGCAGACAGTCTCGAATAGGGCTTGTCTACTGAAGTACCAAGTTTCAGAAGTGCAGCTCTTGTACTGCCGGAGATATGTCGATACAAACTGAATACGCAAAACATCAACAAAATTTATTGCGTTTTAAAGTTGATATCGCTTTTGTTTATAACTTCCACATTTATTCGAATTGTACAACGAAACTTTGCAGACAGTCTTAAATAGGCGTTTACAACTGAAGTACGAAGTTTCAGAAGTGCAGCTCTTGTACTGCCGGAGATATGTCGATACAAACTGAATACGCAAAACATCAACAAAATTTAACGCGTTTTAAAGTTGATATCGCTTTTGTTTGTAACTTTCTACATTTATTCGAATTGTGCAACGAAACTTTGCAGACAGTAGCGGATAGGCCTTTCCTACTGAAGTACCAAGTTTCAGAAGTGCAGCTCTTGTACTGCCGGAGATATGTCGATACAAACTGAATACGCAAAACATCAACACAATTTAGCGCGTTTTAAAGTTGATATCGCTTTTGTTTATAACTTCAACATTTTTTCGAATTGTGCAACGAAACTTTGCAGACAGTCGCGGAGTCACATGTTCTGTTGAAGTACCAAGTCTCAGAAGTGCAGCTCTTGTACTGTCGGAGATATGTCTATACAAACTGAATACGCAAAACATCAACAAAATTTAGCGCGTTTTAAAGTTGATATCGCCTATGTTTATAACTTCCACATTTATTCGAATTGTGGCACGAAACTTTGCAGACAGTCTTAAATAGACCTTTTCTACTGAAGTACCAAGTTTCAGAAGTGCAGCTCTTGTACTGCCGGAGATATGTCGATACAAACTGAATACGCAAAACATCAACAAAATTTATCGCGTTTTAAAGTTGATATCGCTTTTGTTTATAACTTCCACATTTATTCACATTGTGCAACGAAACTTTGCAGACAGTCTCGAATAGGCGTTTTCTACTGAAGTACCAAGTCTCAGAAGTGCAGCTCTTGTACTGCCGGAGATATGTCGATACAAACTGAATACGCAAAACATCAACAAAATTTAGCGCGTTTTAAAGTTGATATCGCTTTTGTTTATAACTTATACATTAATTCGCATTGTGCAACGAAACTTTGCAGACAGTCTCGAATAGGCCTTTTCTACTGAAGTTTGATGTTTCACAAGTGCAGCTCTTGTACTGCCGGAGATATGTCGATACAAACTGAATACGCAAAACATCAACAAAATTTAGCGCGTTTTAAAGTTGATATCGCTTTTGTTTATAACTTCCACATTTATTCGAATTGTGCGACGAAACTTTGCAGACAGTCTTAAATAGGCCTTTTCTACTGAAGTACCAAGTTTCAGAAGTGCAGCTCTTGTACTGCCGCAGATATGTCGATACATACTGAATACGCAAAACATCAACAAAATTTAGCGCGTTTTAAAGTTGATATCGCTTTTGTTTATAACTTCCACATTTATTCGAATTGTGCAACGAAACTTTGCAGACAGTCTCGAATAGGCCTTTTCCACTGAATTACCAAGTTTCAGAAGTGCAGCTCTTGTACTGCCGGAGATATGTCGATACAAACTGAATACGCAAAACATCAACAAAATTTAGCGCGTTTTAAAGTTGATATCGCTTTTGTTTATAACTTCCACATTTTTCGAATTGTGCAACGAAACTTGGCAGACAGTAGCGGATAGGCCTTTCCTACTGAAGTACCAAGTTTCAGAAGTTCAGCTCTAGTACATCCGGAGATATGTCGATACAAACGGAATACGCTAAACATCAACAAAATTTAGCGCGTTTTAAAGTTGATATCGCTTTTGTTTATAACTTCCACATTTATTCGAATTGTGCAACGAAACTTGGCAGACAGTAGCGGATAGGCCTTTTCTACTGAAGTACCAAGTTTCAGAAGTGCAGCTCTTGTACTGCCGGACATATGTCGATACAAACGGAATACGCAAAACATCAACAAAATTAAGCGCGTTTTAAAGTTGATATCGCTTTTGTTTATAACTTCCACATTTATTCGAATTGTGCAACGAAACTTTGCAGACAGTCTCAAATAGGCCTTTTCCACTGAAGTACCAAGTTTCAGAAGTGCAGCTCTTGTACTGCCGGAGATATGTCGATACAAACTGAATACGCAAAACATCAACAAAATTTAGCGCGTTTTAAAGTTGATATCGCTTTTGTTCATAACTTCCACATTTATTCGAATTGTGCAACGAAACTTTGCAGACAGTAGCATATAGGCCTTTTCTACTGAAGTACTAAGTTTCAGAAGTGCAGCTCTAGTACTGCCGGAGATATGTCGATACAAACGGAATACGCTAAACATCAACAAAATTTAGCGCGTTTTAAAGTTGATATCGCTTTTGTTTATAACTTCCACATTTATTCGAATTGTGCAACGAAACTTGGCAGACAGTAGCGGATAGGCCTTTCCTACTGAAGTACCAAGTTTCAGAAGTGCAGCTCTTGTACTGCCGGAGATATGTCGATACAAACGGAATACGCAAATCATCAACAAAATTTAGCGTGTTTTAAAGTTGATTTCGCTTTTGTTTATAACTTTTACATTTATTCGAATTGTGCAACGAAACTTGGCAGACAGTAGCGAATAGGCCTTTTCTACTGAAGTACCAAGTTTCAGAAGTGCAGCTCTTGTACTGCCGGAGATATGTCGATACAAACTGAATACGCAAAACATCAACAAAAGTTAGCGCGTTTTAAAGTTGATATCGCTTTTGTTCATAACTTCCACATTTATTCGAATTGTGCAACGAAACATTGCAGACAGTAGCGGATAGGCCTTTTCTACTGAAGTACCAAGGTTCAGAAGTGCAGCTCTTGTACTGCCGGAGATATGTCGATACAAACGGAATACGTCAAACATCAACAAAATTTAGCGCGTTTTAAAGTTGATATCGCTTTTGTTTATAACTTCCACATTTATTCGAATTGTGCAACGAAACTTTGCAGAGAGTCTCGAACAGGCCTTTTCTACTGAAGTACCAAGTTTCAGAAGTGCAGCTCTTGAACTTCCGGAGATATGTCGATACAAACTGAATACGCAAAACATCAACAAAATTTATCGCGTTTTAAAGTTGATATCGCTTTTGTTTATAACTTCCACATCAATTCGCATTGTGCAACGAAACTTTGCAGACAGTCTCGAATAGGCCTTTTCTACTGAAGTACCAAGTTTCAGAAGTGCAGCTCTCGTACTGCCGGAGATATGTCGATACAAACGGAATACGCAAATCATCAACAAAATTTAGTGTGTTTTAAAGTTGATATCGCTTTTGTTTATAACTTTTACATTTATTCGAATTGTGCAACGAAACTTGGCAGACAGTAGCGGATAGGCCTCTCCACTGAAGTACCAAGTTTCAGAAGTGCAGCTCTTGTACTGCCGGAGATATGTCGATACAAACTGAATACGCAAAACATCAACCAAAATTTAGCGCGTTTTAAAGTTGATATCGCTTTTGTTCATAACTTCAACATTTATTCGAATTGTGCAACGAAACATTGCAGACAGTAGCGGATAGGCCTTTTCTACTGAAGTACCAAGTTTCAGAAGTGCAGCTCTTGTACTGCCGGAGATATGTCGATACAAACGGAATACGTCAAACATCAACAAAATTTAGCGCGTTTTAAAGTTGATATCGCTTTTGTTTATAACTTCCACATTTATTCTAATTGTACAACGAAACTTTGCAGACAGTCTTAAATAGGCGTTTACTACTGAAGTACGAAGTTTCAGAAGTGCAGCTCTTGTACTGCCGGAGATATGTCGATACAAACTGAATACGCAAAACATCAACAAAATTTAGCGCGTTTTAAAGTTGATATCGCTTTGGTTTATAACTTCCACATTTATTCGAATTGTGCAACGAAACTTGGCAGACAGTAGCGGATAGGCCTTTTCTACTGAAGTACCAAGTTTCAGAAGTGCAGCTCTTGTACTGCCGGAGATATGTCGATACAAACGGAATACGCAAATCATCAACAAAATTTAGGGTGTTTTAAAGTTGATATCGCTTTTGTTTATAACTTCCACATTTATTCGAATTGTGCAACGGAACTTTGCAGACAGTAGCGGATAGCCCTTTTCTACTGAAGTACCAAGTTTCAGAAGTGCAGCTCTTGTACTGCCGGAGATATGTCGATACAAACTGAATACGCAAAACATCAACAAAATTTAGCGCGTTTAAAAGTTGATATCGCCTATGTTTATAACTTCCACATTTATTCGAATTGTGCAACAAAACTTTGCAGACAGTCGCGGAGTCACATGTTCTACTGAAGACCAAGTTTCAGAAGTGCAGCTCTTGTACTGCCGGAGATATGTCGATACAAACTGAATACGCAAAACATCAACAACATTTAGCGCGTTTTAAAGTTGATATCGCCTATGTATATAACTTCCACATTTATTCGAATTGTGGCACGAAACTGTGCAGACAGTCTCGAACAGGCCTTTTCTACTGAAGTACCAAGTTTCAGAAGTGCAGCTCTTGTACTGCCGGAGATATGTCGATACAAACTGAATACGCAAAACATCAACAAAATTTAGCGCGTTTTAAAGTTGATATCGCTTTGGTTTATAACTTCCACATTTATTCGAATTGTGCAACGAAACTTTGCAGACAGTAGCGGATAGGCCTTTCCTACTGGAGTACCAAGTTTCAGAAGTGCAGCTCTTGTACTGCCGGAGATATGTCGATACAAACTAAATACGCAAAACATCAACACAATTTAGCGCGTTTTAAAGTTGATATCGCTTTTGTTTATAACTTCCACATTTATTCGAATTGTGCAACGAAACTTTGCAGACAGTCGCGGAGTCACATGTTCTACTGAAGTACCAAGTCTCAGAAGTGCAGCTCTTGTACTGTCGGAGATATGTCGATACAAACAGAATACGCAAAACATCAACAAAATTTAGCGCGTTTTAAAGTTGATATCGCTTATGTTTATAACTTCCACATTTATTCGAATTGTGGCACGAAACTTTGCAGAGTGTCTCGAACAGGCCTTTTCTACTGAAGTACCAAGTTTCAGAAGTGCAGCTCTTGTACTGCCGGAGATATGTCGATACAAACTGAATACGCAAAACATCAACAAAGTTTGTCGCGTTTTAAAGTTGATATCGCTTTTGTTTATAACTTCCACATTAATTCGCATTGTGCAACGAAACTTTGCAGACAGTCTCGAATAGGCCTTTTCTACTGAAGTACCAAGTTTCAAACGTGCAGCTAATGTACTGCCGGAGATATGTCGATACAAACTGAATACGCAAAACATCAACAAAATTTAGCGCGTTTTAAAGTTGATATCGTTTTTGTTTATAACTTCCACATTTATTCGAATTGTGCAAAGAAACTTGGCAGACAGTAGCGGATAGGCCTTTTCTACTGAAGTACCAAGTTTCAAAAGTGCAGCTCTTGTACTGCCGGAGATATGTCGATACAAACTGAATACGCAAAAGATCAACAAAATTTAGTAGAAAAGGCCTATCCGCTACTGTCTGCAAAGTTTCGTTGCACAATTCGAATAAATGTGGAAGTTATGAACAAAAGCGATATCAACTTCAAAACGCACTAAATTTTGTTGATGTTTTGCGTATTCAGTTTGTATCGACATATCTCCGGCAGTACAAGAGCTGCACTTCTGAAACTTGGTACTTCAGTAAAAAACGCCTATTTGAGACTGTCTGCAAAGTTTCGTTGCACAATTCGAATAAATGTGGCAGTTATAAACAAAAGCGATATCAACTTCAAAACGCGCTAAATTTTGTTGATGTTTTGCGTATTCAGTTTGTATCGACATATCTCCGGCAGTACGAGAGCTGCACTTCTGAAACTTGGTACTTCAGTAGAAAAGGCCTATTTGAGACTGTCTGCAAAGTTTCGTGTCACAATTCGAATAACTGTGGAAGTTATAAACAAAAGCGATATCAACTTTAAAACGCGCTAAATTTTGTTGATGTTTTGCGTATTCAGTTTGTATCGAAATATCTCCGGCAGTACAAGAGCTGCACTTCTGAAACTTGGTACTTCAGTAGAAACGGCCTATCCGCTACTGTCTGCAAAGTTTCGTTGCACAATTGGAATAAATGTGGAAGTTATAAACAAAAGCGATATCAACTTTAAAACGCGCTAAATTTTGTTGATGTTTTGCGTATTCTGTTTGTATCGAGATATCTCCGGCAGTACAAGAGCTGAACTTCTGAAACTTGGTACTTCAGTAGAAAAGGCCTATTTGAGACTGTCTGCAAAGTTTCGTTGCACAATTCGAATGAATGTGGAAGTTATAAACAAAAGCGATATCAACTTTAAAACGCGCTAAATTTTGTTGATGTTTTGCGTATTCAGTTTGTATCGACAAATCTCCCACAGTACAAGAGCTGCACTTCTGAAACTTGGTACTTCAGTAGAAAACGCCTATTAAAGACTGTCTGCAAAGTTTCGTTGCACAATTCGAATAAATATGGAAGCTATAAACAAAAGCGATATCAACTTCAAAACGCGCTAAATTTTGTTGATGTTTTGCGTATTCAGTTTGTATCGACATATCTCCGGCAGTACGAGAGCTGCACTTCTGAAACTTGGTACTTCAGTAGAAAAGGCCTATTTGAGACTGTCTGCAAAGTTTCGTGTCACAATTCGAATAACTGTGGAAGTTATAAACAAAAGCGATATCAACTTTAAAACGCGCTAAATTTTGTTGATGTTTTGCGTATTCAGTTTGTATCGAGATATCTCCGGCAGTACAAGAGCTGCACTTCTGAAACTTGGTACTTCAGTGGAAAAGGCCTATCCGCTACTGTCTGCCAAGTTTCGTTGCACAATTCGAATAAATGTGGAAGTTATAATCAAAAGCGATATCAACTTTAAAACGCGCTAAATTTTGTTGATGTTTTGCGTATTCTGTTTGTATCGACATATCTCCGGCAGTACAAGAGCTGCACTTCTGAAACTTGGTACTTCAGTAGAAAAGGCCTATCCGCTACTGTCTGCAAAGTTTCGTTGCACAATACGAATAAATGTTGAAGTTATAAACAAAAGCGATATCAACTTTAAAACGCGCTAAATTTTGTTGATGTTTTGCGTATTCAGTTTGTATCGACCTATCTCCGGCAGTACGAGAGCTGCACTTCTTAAACTTGGTACTTCAGTAGAACATGTGTCTCCGCGACAGTCTGCAAAGTTTCGTGGCACAATTCGAATTAATGTGGCAGTTATAAACAAAAGCGATATCAACTTTAAAACGCGCTAAATTTTGTTGATGTTTTGCGTATTCAGTTTGTATCGACATATCTCCGGCAGTACAAGAGCTGCACTTCTGAAACTTGGTACTTCAGTAGAAAAGGCCTATTCGAGACTGTCTGCAAAGTTTCGTTGCACAATTCGAATAAATGTAGAAGTTATAAACAAAAGCGATATCAACTTTAAAACGCGCTAAATTTTGTTGATGTTTTGCGTATTCAGTTTGTATCGACATATCTCCGGCAGTACAAGAGCTGCACTTCTGAAACTTGGTACTTCAGTAGCAAAGGCATTTCCGCTACTGTCTGCAAAGTTTCGTTGCACAATTCGAATAAATGTGGAAGTTATGAACAAAAGCGATATCAACTTTAAAACGCGCTAAATTTTGTTGATGTTTTGCGTATTCAGTTTGTATCGACATATCTCCGGCAGTACAAGAGCTGCACTTCTGAAACTTGGTACTTCAGTAGAAAAGGCCTATCCGCTACTGTCTGCAAAGTTTCGTTGCACAATTCGAATAAATGTGGAAGTTATAAACAAAAGCGATATCAACTTTAAAACGCGCTAAATTTTGTTGATGTTTTGCGTATTCAGTTTGTATCGACATATCTCCGGCAGTACAAGAGCTGCACTTCTGAAACTTGGTACTTCAGTAGAAAAGGCCTCTCCGCTACTGTCTGCAAAGTTTCGTTGCACAATTCGAATAAATGTGGAAGTTATAAACAAAAGCGATACTAACTTTAAAACGCGCTAAATTTATTTGATGTTTTGCGTATTCCGTTTGTATCGACATATCTCCGGCAGTACAAGAGCTGCACTTCTGAAACTTAATACTTCAGTAGCAAACGCCTCTCCGCTACTGTCTGCAAAGTTTCGTTGCACAATTCGAATAAATGTGGAAGTTATGAACAAAAGCGATATCAACTTTAAAACGCGCTAAATTTTGTTGATGTTTTGCGTATTCAGTGTGTATCGACATATCTCCGGCAGTACAAGAGCTGCACTTCTGAAACTTGGTACTTCAGTAGCAAAGGCCCTTCCGCTACTGTCTGCAAAGTTTCGTTGCACAATTCGAATAAATGTGGAAGTTATGAACAAAAGCGATATCAACTTTAAAACGCGCTAAATTTTGTTGATGTTTTGCGTATTCAGTTTGTATCGACATATCTCCGGCAGTACGGGAGCTGCACTTCTGAAACTTGGTACTTCAGTAGAAAAGGCCTATTCGAGACTGTCTGCAAAGTTTCGTTGCACAATTCGAATAAATGTGGAAGTTATAAACAAAAGCGATATTAACTTCAAAACGCGCTAAATTTTGTTGATGTTTTGCGTATTCAGTTTGTATCGACATATCTCCGGCAGTACAAGAGCTGCACTTCTGAAACTTGGTACTTCAGTCGAAAAGGCCTACTCGAGACTGTCTGCAAAGTTTCGTTGCACAATTCGAATAAATGTGGAAGTTATAAACAAAAGCGATATAAACTTTAAAACGCGCTAAATTTTGTTGTTGTTTTGCGTATTCCGTTTGTATCGACATATATCCGGCAGTACAAGAGCTGCACTTCTGAAACTTAGTACTTCAGTAGCAAAGACCTTTCCGCTACTGTCTGCAAAGTTTCGTTGCACAATTCGAATAAATGTGGAAGTTATGAACAAAAGCGATATCAACTTTAAAACGCGCTAAATTTTGTTGATGTTTTGCGTATTCAGTTTGTATCGACATATCTCCGGCAGTACAAGAGCTGCACTTCTGAAACTTGGTACTTCAGTAGCAAAAGGCCTATTCGAGACTGTCTGCAAAGTTTCGTTGCACAATTCGAATAAATGTGGAAGTTATAAACAAAAGCGATATCAACTTTAAAACGCGCTAAATTTTGTTGATGTTTTGCGTATTCAGTTTGTATCGACATATCTCCGGCAGTACGAGAGCTGCACTTCTGAAACTTGGTACTTCAGTAGAAAAGGCCTATTTGAGACTGTCTGCAAAGTTTCGATGCACAATTCGAATAAATGTGGAAGTTATAAACAAAAGCGATATCAACATTAAAACGCGCTAAATTTTGTTGATGTTTTGCGTATTCAGTTTGTATCGACATATCTCCGGCAGTACAAGAGCTGCACTTCTGAAACTTGGTACTTTAGTAGAAAAGGCCTCTCCGCTACTGTCTGCAAAGTTTCGTTGCACAATTACAATAAATGTTGAAGTTATAAACAAAAGCGATATCAACTTTTAAACGCGCTAAATTTTGTTGATGTTTTGCGTATTCAGTTTGTATCGAAATATCTCCGGCAGTACAAGAGCTGCACTTCTGAAACTTGGTACTTCAGTAGAAAAGGCCTCTCCCCTACTGTCTGCAAAGTTTCGTTGCACAATACGAATAAATGTTTAAGTTATAAACAAAAGCGATATCAACTTTAAAACGCGCTAAATTTTGTTGATGTTTTGCGTATTCAGTTTGTATCGACATATCTCCGGCAGTACAAGAGCTGCACTTCTGAAACTTGGTACTTCACTAGAAAAGGCTTATTTAAGACTGTCTGCAAAGTTTTGTCGCACAATTCGAATAAATGTGGAAGTTATAAACAAAAGCGATATGAACTTTAAAACGCGCTAAATTTTGTTGATGTTTTGCGTATTCAGTTTGTATCGACATATCTCCGGCAGTACAAGAGCTGCACTTCTGAAACTTGGTACTTCAGTAGAAAATGCCTATTTGAGACTGTCTGCAAAGTTTCGTTGCACAATTCGAATTAATGTGGCAGTTATAAACAAAAGCGATATCAACTTTAAAACGCGCTAAATTTTGTTGATGTTTTGCGTATTCAGTTTGTATCGACATATCTCCGGCAGTACGAGAGCTGCACTTCTGAAACTTGGTACATCAGTAGAAAAGGCTTATTCGAGACTGTCTGCAAAGTTTCGTTGCACAATTCGAATAAATGTGGAAGTTATAAACAAAAGCGATATCAACTTTAAAACGCGCTAAATTTTGTTGATGTTTTGCGTATTCAGTTTGTATCGACATATCTCCGGCAGAAAAAGAGCTGCACTTCTGAAACTTGGTACTTCAGTAGAAAACGCCTATTTGAGACTGTCTTCAAAGTTTCGTTGCACAATTCGAATTAATGTGGCAGTTATAAACAAAAGCGATATCAACTTTAAAACGCGCTAAATTTTGTTGATGTTTTGCGTATTCAGTTTGTATCGAAATATCTCCGGCAGTACAAAGGCTGCACTTCTGAAACTTGGTACTTCAGTAGAAAAGGCCTATCCGCTACTGTCTGCAAAGTTTCGTTGCACAATTCGAATAAATGTGGAAGTTATAAACAAAAGTGATATAAACTTTAAAACGCGCTAAATTTTGTTGATGTTTTGCGTATTCAGTTTGTATCGACATATCTCCGGCAGTACAAGAGCTGCACTTCTGAAACTTGGTACTTCAGTAGAAAACGCCTATTTGAGACTGTCTGCAAAGTTTCGTTGCACAATTCGAATAAATGTGGCAGTTATAAACAAAAGCGATATCAACTTCAAAACGCGCTAAATTTTGTTGATGTTTTGCGTATTCAGTTTGTATCGACATATCTCCGGCAGTACGAGAGCTGCACTTCTGAAACTTGGTACTTCAGTAGAAAAGGCCTATTTGAGACTGTCTGCAAAGTTTCGTGTCACAATTCGAATAACTGTGGAAGTTATAAACAAAAGCGATATCAACTTTAAAACGCGCTAAATTTTGTTGATGTTTTGCGTATTCAGTTTGTATCGAAATATCTCCGGCAGTACAAGAGCTGCACTTCTGAAACTTGGTACTTCAGTAGAAACGGCCTATCCGCTACTGTCATCAAAGGTTCGTTGCACAATTCGAATAAATGTGGAAGTTATAAACAAAAGCGATATCAACTTTAAAACGCGCTAAATTTTGTTGATGTTTTGCGTATTCTGTTTGTATCGAGATATCTCCGGCAGTACAAGAGCTGAACTTCTGAAACTTTGTACTTCAGTAGAAATGGCCTATTTGAGACTGTCTGCAAAGTTTCGTTGCACAATTCGAATGAATGTGGAAGTTATAAACAAAAGCGATATCAACTTTAAAACGCGCTAAATTTTGTTGATGTTTTGCGTATTCAGTTTGTATCGACATATCTCCCACAGTACAAGAGCTGCACTTCTGAAACTTGGTACTTCAGTAGAAAACGCCTATTAAAGACTGTCTGCAAAGTTTCGTTGCACAATTCGAATAAATATGGAAGCTATAAACAAAAGCGATATCAACTTTAAAACGCGCTAAATTTCTTTGATGTTTTTCGTATTCAGTTTGTATCGACATATCTCCGGCAGTACAAGAGCTGCACTTCTGAAACTTGGTACTTCAGTGGAAAAGGCCTATCCGCTACTGTCTGCCAAGTTTCGTTGCACAATTCGAATAAATGTGGAAGTTATAATCAAAAGCGATATCAACTTTAAAACGCGCTAAATTTTGTTGATGTTTTGCGTATTCTGTTTGTATCGACATATCTCCGGCAGTACAAGAGCTGCACTTCTGAAACTTGGTACTTCAGTAGAAAAGGCCTATCCGCTACTGTCTGCAAAGTTTCGTTGCACAATACGAATAAATGTTGAAGTTATAAACAAAAGCGATATCAACTTTAAAACGCGCTAAATTTTGTTGATGTTTTGCGTATTCAGTTTGTATCGACCTATCTCCGGCAGTACGAGAGCTGCACTTCTTAAACTTGGTACTTCAGTAGAACATGTGTCTCCGCGACAGTCTGCAAAGTTTCGTGGCACAATTCGAATTAATGTGGCAGTTATAAACAAAAGCGATATCAACTTTAAAACGCGCTAAATTTTGTTGATGTTTTGCGTATTCAGTTTGTATCGACATATCTCCGGCAGTACAAGAGCTGCACTTCTGAAACTTGGTACTTCAGTAGAAAAGGCCTATTCGAGACTGTCTGCAAAGTTTCGTTGCACAATTCGAATAAATGTAGAAGTTATAAACAAAAGCGATATCAACTTTAAAACGCGCTAAATTTTGTTGATGTTTTGCGTATTCAGTTTGTATCGACATATCTCCGGCAGTACAAGAGCTGCACTTCTGAAACTTGGTACTTCAGTAAAAAATGCCTATTTGAGTCTGTCTGCAAAGTTTCGTTGCACAATTCGAATTAATGTGTCAGTTATAAACAAAAGCGATATCAACTTTAAAACGCGCTAAATTTTGTTGATGTTTTGCGTATTCAGTTTGTATCGACATATCTCCGGCAGTACGAGAGCTGCACTTTTGAAACTTGGTACTTCAGTAGAAAAGGCCTATTTGAGACTGTCTGCAAAGTTTCGTTGCACAATTCGAATAAATGTGGAAGTTATAAACAAAAGCGATATCAACTTTAGAACGCGCTAAATTTTGTTGATGTTTTGCGTATTCAGTTTGTATCGACATATCTCCGGCAGTAAAAGAGCTGCACTTCTGAAACTTGGTACTTCAGTAGAAAAGGCTTATTCGAGACTGTCTGCAAAGTTTCGTTGCACAATTCGAATAAATGTGGAAATTATAAACAAAAGCGATATCAACTTTAAAACGCGCTAAATTTTGTTGATGTTTGCGTATTCAGTTTGTATCGACATATCTCCGGCAGAACAAGAGCTGCACTTCTGAAACTTGGTACTTCAGTAGAAAACACCTATTTGAGACTGTCTGCAAAGTTTCGTTGCACAATTCGAATTAATGTGGCAGTTATAAACAAAAGCGATATCAACTTTAAAACGCGCTAAATTTTGTTGATGTTTTGCGTATTCAGTTTGTATCGAAATATCTCCGGCAGTACAAAGGCTGCACTTGTGAAACTTGGTACTTCAGTAGAAAAGGCCTATCCGCTACTGTCTGCAAAGTTTCGTTGCACAATTCGAATAAATGTGGAAGTTATAAACAAAAGTGATATTAACTTTAAAACGCGCTAAATTTTGTTGATGTTTTGCGTATTCAGTTTGTATCGACATATCTCCGGCAGTACAAGAGCTGCACTTCTGAAACTTGGTACTTCAGTAGAAAACGCCTATTTGAGACTGTCTGCAAAGTTTCGTTGCACAATTCGAATAAATGTGGCAGTTATAAACAAAAGCGATATCAACTTCAAAACGCGCTAAATTTTGTTGATGTTTTGCGTATTCAGTTTGTATCGACATATCTCCGGCAGTACGAGAGCTGCACTTCTGAAACTTGGTACTTCAGTAGAAAAGGCCTATTTGAGACTGTCTGCAAAGTTTCGTGTCACAATTCGAATAACTGTGGAAGTTAAAAACAAAAGCGATATCAACTTTAAAACGCGCTAAATTTTGTTGATGTTTTGCGTATTCAGTTTGTATCGAAATATCTCCGGCAGTACAAGAGCTGCACTTCTGAAACTTGGTACTTCAGTAGAAAAGGCCTATCCGCTACTGTCTGCAAAGTTTCGTTGCACAATTCGAATAAATGTGGAAGTTATAAACAAAAGCGATATCAACTTTAAAACGCGCTAAATTTTGTTGATGTTTTGCGTATTCTGTTTGTATCGAGATATCTCCGGCAGTACAAGAGCTGAACTTCTGAAACTTGGTACTTCAGTAGAAAAGGCCTATTTGAGACTGTCTGCAAAGTTTCGTTGCACAATTCGAATAAATGTGGAAGTTATAAACAAAAGCGATATCAACTTTAAAACGCGCTAAATTTTGTTGATGTTTTGCGTATTCAGTTTGTATCGACATATCTCGCACAGTACAAGAGCTGCACTTCTGAAACTTGGTACTTCAGTAGAAAACGCCTATTAAAGACTGTCTGCAAAGTTTCGTTGCACAATTCGAATAAATATGGAAGCTATAAACAAAAGCGATATCAACTTTAAAACGCGCTAAATTTCTTTGATGTTTTTCGTATTCAGTTTGTATCGAAATATCTCCGGCAGTACAAGAGCTGCACTTCTGAAACTTGGTACTTCAGTGGAAAAGGCCTATCCGCTACTGTCTGCCAAGTTTCGTTGCACAATTCGAATAAATGTGGAAGTTATAATCAAAAGCGATATCAACTTTAAAACGCGCTAAATTTTGTTGATGTTTTCCGTATTCAGTTTGTATCGACATATCTCCGGCAGTACAAGAGCTGCACTTCTGAAACTTGGTACTTCAGTAGAAAAGGCCTATCCGCTACTGTCTGCAAAGTTTCGTTGCACAATACGAATAAATGTTGAAGTTATAAACAAAAGCGATATCAACTTTAAAACGCGCTAAATTTTGTTGATGTTTTGCGTATTCAGTTTGTATCGACATATCTCCGGCAGTACAAGAGCTGCACTTCTGAAACTTGGTACTTCAGTAGAAAAGGCCTATTCGAGACTGTCTGCAAAGTTTCGTTGCACAATTCGAATAAATGTAGAAGTTATAAACAAAATCGATATCAACTTTAAAACGCGCTAAATTTTGTTGATGTTTTGCGTATTCAGTTTGTATCGACATATCTCCGGCAGTACAAGAGCTGCACTTCTGAAACTTGGTACTTCAGTAGAAAAGGCCTATTCGAGACTGTCTGCAAAGTTTCGTTGCACAATTCGAATAAATGTGGAAGTTATAAACAAAAGCGATATCAACTTTAGAACGCGCTAAATTTTGTTGATGTTTTGCGTATTCAGTTTGTATCGACATATCTCCGGCAGTACAAGAGCTGCACTTCTGAAACTTGGTACTTCAGTAGAAAAGGCTTATTCGAGACTGTCTGCAAAGTTTCGTTGCACAATTCGAATAAATGTGGAAGTTATAAACAAAAGCGATATCAAATTAAAACGCGCTAAATTTTGTTGATGTTTTGCGTATTCAGTTTGTATCGACATATCTCCGGCAGTACAAGAGCTGCACTTCTGAAACTTGGTACTTCAGTAGTAAACGCCTATTTGAGACTGTCTGCAAAGTTTCGTTGCACAATTCGAATTAATGTGGCAGTTATAAACAAAAGCGATATCAACTTTAAAACGCGCTAAATTTTGTTGATGTTTTGCGTATTCAGTTTGTATCGACATATCTCCGGCAGGACGAGAGCTGCACTTCTGAAACTTGGTACTTCAGTAGCAAAGGCCTATTCGAGACTGTCTGCAAAGTTTCGTGTCACAATTCGAATAAATGTGGAAGTTATAAACAAAAGCGATATCAACTTTAAAACGCGCTAAATTTTGTTGATGTTTTGCATATTCCGTTTGTATCGACATATCTCCGGCAGTACAAGAGCTGCACTTCTGAAACTTGGTACTTCAGTAGAAAAGGCCTATCCGCTACTGTCTGCAAAGTTTCGTTGCACAATACGAATAAATGTTTAAGTTATAAACAAAAGCGATATCAACTTTAAAACGCGCTAAATTTTGTTGATGTTTTGCGTATTCCGTTTGTATCGACATATCTCCGGCAGTACAAGAGCTGCACTTCTGAAACTTGGTACTTCAGTAGAAAAGGCCTATCCGCTACTGTCTGCAAAGTTTCGTTGCACAATTCGAATAAATGTGGAAGTTATAAACAAAAGCGATATCAACTTTAAAACGCGCTAAATTTTGTTGATGTTTAGCGTATTCCGTTTGTATCGACATATCTCCGGCAGTACTAGAGCTGCACTTCTGAAACTTGGTACTTCAGTAGATAAGGCCTATCCGCTACTGTCTGCAAAGTTTCGTTGCACAATTCGAATAAATGTGGAAGTTATGAACAAAAGCGATATCAACTTTAAAACGCGCTAAATTTAATTGATGTTTTGCGTATTCAGTTTGTATCGACATATCTCCCACAGTACAAGAGCTGCACTTCTGAAACTTGGTACTTCAGTAGAAAACGCCTATTAAAGACTGTCTGCAAAGTTTCGTTGCACAATTCGAATAAATATTGAAGCTATAAACAAAAGCGATATCAACTTTAAAACGCGCTAAATTTCTTTGATGTTTTTCGTATTCAGTTTGTATCGACATATCTCCGGCAGTACAAGAGCTGCACTTCTGAAACTTGGTACTTCAGTGGAAAAGGCCTATCCGCTACTGTCTGCCAAGTTTCGTTGCACAATTCGAATAAATGTGGAAGTTATAATCAAAAGCGATATCAACTTTAAAACGCGCTAAATTTTGTTGATGTTTTGCGTATTCTGTTTGTATCGACATATCTCCGGCAGTACAAGAGCTGCACTTCTGAAACTTGGTACTTCAGTAGAAAAGGCCTATCCGCTACTGTCTGCAAAGTTTCGTTGCACAATACGAATAAATGTTGAAGTTATAAACAAAAGCGATATCAACTTTAAAACGCGCTAAATGTTGTTGATGTTTTGCGTATTCAGTTTGTATCGACCTATCTCCGGCAGTACGAGAGCTGCACTTCTGAAACTTGGTACTTCAGTAGAACATGTGTCTCCGCGACAGTCTGCAAAGTTTCGTTGCACAATTCGAATAAATGTGGAAGTTATAAACAAAAGCGATATCAACTTTAAAACGCGCTAAATTTTGTTGATGTTTTGCGTATTCAGTTTGTATCGACATATCTCCGGCAGTACAAGAGCTGCACTTCTGAAACTTGGTACTTCAGTAGAAAAGGCCTATTCGAGACTGTCTGCAAAGTTTCGTTGCACAATTCGAATAAATGTAGAAGTTATAAACAAAATCGATATCAACTTTAAAACGCGCTAAATTTTGTTGATGTTTTGCGTATTCAGTTTGTATCGACATATCTCCGGCAGTACAAGAGCTGCACTTCTGAAACTTGGTACTTCAGTAGAAAATGCCTATTTGAGTCTGTCTGCAAAGTTTCGTTGCACAATTCGAATTAATGTGGCAGTTATAAACAAAAGCGATATCAACTTTAAAACGCGCTAAATTTTGTTGATGTTTTGCGTATTCAGTTTGTATCGACATATCTCCGGCAGTACGAGAGCTGCACTTCTGAAACTTGGTACTTCAGTAGAAAAGGCCTATTTGAGACTGTCTGCAAAGTTTCGTTGCACAATTCGAATAAATGTGGAAGTTATAAACAAAAGCGATATCAACTTTAGAACGCGCTAAATTTTGTTGATGTTTTGCGTATTCAGTTTGTATCGACATATCTCCGGCAGTACAAGAGCTGCACTTCTGAAACTTGGTACTTCAGTAGAAAAGGCTTCTTCGGGACTGTCTGCAAAGTTTCGTTGCACAATTCGAATAAATGTGGCAGTTATAAACAAAAGCGATATCAACTTTAAAACGCGCTAAATTTTGTTGATGTTTTGCGTATTCAGTTTGTATCGACATATCTCCGGCAGTACAAGAGCTGCACTTCTGAAACTTGGTACTTCACTAGAAAAGGCTTATTTAAGACTGTCTGCAAAGTTTTGTCGCACAATTCGAATAAATGTGGAAGTTATAAACAAAAGCGATATGAACTTTAAAACGCGCTAAATTTTGTTGATGTTTTGCGTATTCAGTTTGTATCGACATATCTCCGGCAGTACAAGAGCTGCACTTCTGAAACTTGGTACCTCAGTAGAAAACGCCTATTTGAGACTGTCTGCAAAGTTTCGTTGCACAATTCGAATTAATGTGGCAGTTATAAACAAAAGCGATATCAACTTTAAAACGCGCTAAATTTTGTTGATGTTTTTCGTATTCAGTTTGTATCGACATATCTCCGGCAGTACGAGAGCTGCACTTCTGAAACTTGGTACTTCAGTAGAAAAGGCTTATTCGAGACTGTCTGCAAAGTTTCGTTGCACAATTCGAATAAATGTGGAAGTTATAAACAAAAGCGATATCAACTTTGAAACGCGCTAAATTTTGTTGATGTTTTGCGTATTCAGTTTGTATCGACATATCTCCGGCAGTACAAGAGCTGCACTTCTGAAACTTGGTACTTCAGTAGAAAACGCCTATTTGAGACTGTCTGCAAAGTTTCGTTGCACAATTCGAATTAATGTGGCAGTTATAAACAAAAGCGATATCAACTTTAAAACGCGCTTAATTTTGTTGATGTTTTGCGTATTCATTTTGTATCGAAATATCTCCGGCAGTACAAAGGCTGCACTTCTGAAACTTGGTACTTCAGTAGAAAAGGCCTATCCGCTACTGTCTGGAAAGTTTCGTTGCACAATTCGAATAAATGTGGAAGTTATAAACAAAAGTGATATAAACTTTAAAACGCGCTAAATTTTGTTGATGTTTTGCGTATTCAGTTTGTATCGACATATCTCCGGCAGTACAAGAGCTGCACTTCTGAAACTTGGTACTTCAGTAGAAAACGCCTATTTGAGACTGTCTGCAAAGTTTCGTTGCACAATTCGAATAAATGTGGCAGTTATAAACAAAAGCGATATCAACTTCAAAACGCGCTAAATTTTGTTGATGTTTTGCGTATTCAGTTTGTATCGACATATCTCCGGCAGTACGAGAGCTGCACTTCTGAAACTTGGTACTTCAGTAGAAAAGGCCTATTTGAGACTGTCTGCAAAGTTTCGTGTCACAATTCGAATAACTGTGGAAGTTATAAACAAAAGCGATATCAACTTTAAAACGCGCTAAATTTTGTTGATGTTTTGCGTATTCAGTTTGTATCGAAATATCTCCGGCAGTACAAGAGCTGCACTTCTGAAACTTGGTACTTCAGTAGAAAAGGCCTATCCGCTACTGTCTGCAAAGTTTCGTTGCACAATTCGAATAAATGTGGAAGTTATAAACAAAAGCGATATCAACTTTAAAACGCGCTAAATTTTGTTGATGTTTTGCGTATTCTGTTTGTATCGAGATATCTCCGGCAGTACAAGAGCTGAACTTCTGAAACTTGTACATCAGTAGAAAAGGCCTATTTGAGACTGTCTGCAAAGTTTCGTTGCACAATTCGAATAAATGTGGAAGTTATAAACAAAAGCGATATCAACTTTAAAACGCGCTAAATTTTGTTGATGTTTTGCGTATTCAGTTTGTATCGACATATCTCCCACAGTACAAGAGCTGCACTTCTGAAACTTGGTACTTCAGTAGAAAACGCCTATTAAAGACTGTCTGCAAAGTTTCGTTGCACAATTCGAATAAATATGGAAGCTATAAACAAAAGCGATATCAACTTTAAAACGCGCTAAATTTCTTTGATGTTTTTCGTATTCAGTTTGTATCGACATATCTCCGGCAGTACAAGAGCTGCACTTCTGAAACTTGGTACTTCAGTGGAAAAGGCCTATCCGCTACTGTCTGCCAAGTTTCGTTGCACAATTCGAATAAATGTGGAAGTTATAATCAAAAGCGATATCAACTTTAAAACGCGCTAAATTTCTTTGATGTTTTGCGTATTCTGTTTGTATCGACATATCTCCGGCAGTACAAGAGCTGCACTTCTGAAACTTGGTACTTCAGTAGAAAAGGCCTATCCGCTACTCTCTGCAAAGTTTCGTTGCACAATACGAATAAATGTTGAAGTTATAAACAAAAGCGATATCAACTTTAAAACGCGCTAAATTTTGTTGATGTTTTGCGTATTCAGTTTGTATCGACCTATCTCCGGCAGTACGAGAGCTGCACTTCTTAAACTTGGTACTTCAGTAGAACATGTGTCTCCACGACAGTCTGCAAAGTTTCGTGGCACAATTCGAATTAATGTGGCAGTTATAAACAAAAGCGATATCAACTTTAAAACGCGCTAAATTTTGTTGATGTTTTGCGTATTCAGTTTGTATCGACATATCTCCGGCAGTACAAGAGCTGCACTTCTGAAACTTGGTACTTCAGTAGAAAAGGCCTATTCGAGACTGTCTGCAAAGTTTCGTTGCACAATTCGAATAAATGTAGAAGTTATAAACAAAATCGATATCAACTTTAAAACGCGCTAAATTTTGTTGATGTTTTGCGTATTCAGTTTGTATCGACATATCTCCGGCAGTACAAGAGCTGCACTTCTGAAACTTGGTACTTCAGTAGAAAAGGCCTATTCGAGACTGTCTGCAAAGTTTCGTTGCACAATTCGAATAAATGTGGAAGTTATAAACAAAAGCGATATCAACTTTAAAACGCGCTAAATTTTGTTGATGTTTTGCGTATTCAGTTTGTATCGACATATCTCCGGCAGTACAAGAGCTGCACTTCTGAAACTTGGTACTTCACTAGAAAAGGCTTATTTAAGACTGTCTGCAAAGTTTTGTCGCACAATTCGAATAAATGTGGAAGTTATAAACAAAAGCGATATGAACTTTAAAACGCGCTAAATTTTGTTGATGTTTTGCGTATTCAGTTTGTATCGACATATCTCCGGCAGTACAAGAGCTGCACTTCTGAAACTTGGTACTTCAGTAGAAAACGCCTATTTGAGACTGTCTGCAAAGTTTCGTTGCACAATTCGAATTAATGTGGCAGTTATAAACAAAAGCGATATCAACTTTAAAACGCGCTAAATTTTGTTGATGTTTTGCGTATTCAGTTTGTATCGACATATCTCCGGCAGTACGAGAGCTGCACTTCTGAAACTTGGTACATCAGTAGAAAAGGCTTATTCGAGACTGTCTGCAAAGTTTCGTTGCACAATTCGAATAAATGTGGAAGTTATAAACAAAAGCGATATCAACTTTAAAACGCGCTAAATTTTGTTGATGTTTTGCGTATTCAGTTTGTATCGACATATCTCCGGCAGAACAAGAGCTGCACTTCTGAAACTTGGTACTTCAGTAGAAAACGCCTATTTGAGACTGTCTGCAAAGTTTCGTTGCACAATTCGAATTAATGTGGCAGTTATAAACAAAAGCGATATCAACTTTAAAACGCGCTAAATTTTGTTGATGTTTTGCGTATTCATTTTGTATCGAAATATCTCCGGCAGTACAAAGGCTGCACTTCTGAAACTTGGTACTTCAGTAGAAAAGGCCTATCCGCTACTGTCTGCAAAGTTTCGTTGCACAATTCGAATAAATGTGGAAGTTATAAACAAAAGTGATATAAACTTTAAAACGCGCTAAATTTTGTTGATGTTTTGCGTATTCAGTTTGTATCGACATATCTCCGGCAGTACAAGAGCTGCACTTCTGAAACTTGGTACTTCAGTAGAAAACGCCTATTTGAGACTGTCTGCAAAGTTTCGTTGCACAATTCGAATAAATGTGGCAGTTATAAACAAAAGCGATATCAACTTCAAAACGCGCTAAATTTTGTTGATGTTTTGCGTATTCAGTTTGTATCGACATATCTCCGGCAGTACGAGAGCTGCACTTCTGAAACTTGGTACTTCAGTAGAAAAGGCCTATTTGAGACTGTCTGCAAAGTTTCGTGTCACAATTCGAATAACTGTGGAAGTTATAAACAAAAGCGATATCAACTTTAAAACGCGCTAAATTTTGTTGATGTTTTGCGTATTCAGTTTGTATCGAAATATCTCCGGCAGTACAAGAGCTGCACTTCTGAAACTTGGTACTTCAGTAGAAAAGGCCTATCCGCTACTGTCTGCAAAGTTTCGTTGCACAATTCGAATAAATGTGGAAGTTATAAACAAAAGCGATATCAACTTTAAAACGCGCTAAATTTTGTTGATGTTTTGCGTATTCTGTTTGTATCGAGATATCTCCGGCAGTACAAGAGCTGAACTTCTGAAACTTGTACATCAGTAGAAAAGGCCTATTTGAGACTGTCTGCAAAGTTTCGTTGCACAATTCGAATAAATGTGGAAGTTATAAACAAAAGCGATATCAACTTTAAAACGCGCTAAATTTTGTTGATGTTTTGCGTATTCAGTTTGTATCGACATATCTCCCACAGTACAAGAGCTGCACTTCTGAAACTTGGTACTTCAGTAGAAAACGCCTATTAAAGACTGTCTGCAAAGTTTCGTTGCACAATTCGAATAAATATGGAAGCTATAAACAAAAGCGATATCAACTTTAAAAGGCGCTAAATTTCTTTGATGTTTTTCGTATTCAGTTTGTATCGACATATCTCCGGCAGTACAAGAGCTGCACTTCTGAAACTTGGTACTTCAGTGGAAAAGGCCTATCCGCTACTGTCTGCCAAGTTTCGTTGCACAATTCGAATAAATGTGGAAGTTATAATCAAAAGCGATATCAACTTTAAAACGCGCTAAATTTTGTTGATGTTTTGCGTATTCTGTTTGTATCGACATATCTCCGGCAGTACAAGAGCTGCACTTCTGAAACTTGGTACTTCAGTAGAAAAGGCCTATCCGCTACTGTCTGCAAAGTTTCGTTGCACAATACGAATAAATGTTGAAGTTATAAACAAAAGCGATATCAACTTTAAAACGCGCTAAATTTTGTTGATGTTTTGCGTATTCAGTTTGTATCGACCTATCTCCGGCAGTACGAGAGCTGCACTTCTTAAACTTGGTACTTCAGTAGAACATGTGTCTCCACGACAGTCTGCAAAGTTTCGTGGCACAATTCGAATTAATGTGGCAGTTATAAACAAAAGCGATATCAACTTTAAAACGCGCTAAATTTTGTTGATGTTTTGCGTATTCAGTTTGTATCGACATATCTCCGGCAGTACAAGAGCTGCACTTCTGAAACTTGGTACTTCAGTAGAAAAGGCCTATTCGAGACTGTCTGCAAAGTTTCGTTGCACAATTCGAATAAATGTAGAAGTTATAAACAAAATCGATATCAACTTTAAAACGCGCTAAATTTTGTTGATGTTTTGCGTATTCAGTTTGTATCGACATATCTCCGGCAGTACAAGAGCTGCACTTCTGAAACTTGGTACTTCAGTAGAAAAGGCCTATTCGAGACTGTCTGCAAAGTTTCGTTGCACAATTCGAATAAATGTGGAAGTTATAAACAAAAGCGATATCAACTTTAGAACGCGCTAAATGTTGTTGATGTTTTGCGTATTCCGTTTGTATCGACATATCTCCGGCAGTACAAGAGCTGCACTTCTGAAACTTGGTACTTCAGTAGAAAAGGCTTATTCGAGACTGTCTGCAAAGTTTCGTTGCACAATTCGAATAAATGTGGAAGTTATAAACAAAAGCGATATCAACTTTAAAACGCGCTAAATTTTTTTGATGTTTTGCGTATTCAGTTTGTATCGACATATCTCCGGCAGTACAAGAGCTGCACTTCTGAAACTTGGTACTTCAGTAGAAAACGCCTATTTGAGACTGTCTGCAAAGTTTCGTTGCACAATTCGAATTAATGTGGCAGTTATAAACAAAAGCGATATCAACTTTAAAACGCGCTAAATTTTGTTGATGTTTTGCGTATTCAGTTTGTATCGACATATCTCCGGCAGTACGAGAGCTGCACTTCTGAAACTTGGTACATCAGTAGAAAAGGCTTATTCGAGACTGTCTGCAAAGTTTCGTTGCACAATTCGAATAAATGTGGAAGTTATAAACAAAAGCGATATCAACTTTAAAACGCGCTAAATTTTGTTGATGTTTTGCGTATTCAGTTTGTATCGACATATCTCCGGCAGAACAAGAGCTGCACTTCTGAAACTTGGTACTTCAGTAGAAAACGCCGATTTGAGACTGTCTGCAAAGTTTCGTTGCACAATTCGAATTAATGTGGCAGTTATAAACAAAAGCGATATCAACTTTAAAACGCGCTAAATTTTGTTGATGTTTTGCGTATTCATTTTGTATCGAAATATCTCCGGCAGTACAAAGGCTGCACTTCTGAAACTTGGTACTTCAGTAGAAAAGGCCTATCCGCTACTGTCTGCAAAGTTTCGTTGCACAATTCGAATAAATGTGGAAGTTATAAACAAAAGTGATATAAACTTTAAAACGCGCTAAATTTTGTTGATGTTTTGCGTATTCAGTTTGTATCGACATATCTCCGGCAGTACAAGAGCTGCACTTCTGAAACTTGGTACTTCAGTAGAAAACGCCTATTTGAGACTGTCTGCAAAGTTTCGTTGCACAATTCGAATAAATGTGGCAGTTATAAACAAAAGCGATATCAACTTCAAAACGCGCTAAATTTTGTTGATGTTTTGCGTATTCAGTTTGTATCGACATATCTCCGGCAGTACGAGAGCTGCACTTCTGAAACTTGGTACTTCAGTAGAAAAGGCCTATTTGAGACTGTCTGCAAAGTTTCGTGTCACAATTCGAATAACTGTGGAAGTTATAAACAAAAGCGATATCAACTTTAAAACGCGCTAAATTTTGTTGATGTTTTGCGTATTCAGTTTGTATCGAAATATCTCCGGCAGTACAAGAGCTGCACTTCTGAAACTTGGTACTTCAGTAGAAAAGGCCTATCCGCTACTGTCTGCAAAGTTTCGTTGCACAATTCGAATAAATGTGGAAGTTATAAACAAAAGCGATATCAACTTTAAAACGCGCTAAATTTTGTTGATGTTTTGCGTATTCTGTTTGTATCGAGATATCTCCGGCAGTACAAGAGCTGAACTTCTGAAACTTGGTACACCAGTAGAAAAGGCCTATTTGAGACTGTCTGCAAAGTTTCGTTGCACAATTCGAATAAATGTGGAAGTTATAAACAAAAGCGATATCAACTTTAAAACGCGCTAAATTTTGTTGATGTTTTGCGTATTCAGTTTGTATCGACATATCTCCCACAGTACAAGAGCTGCACTTCTGAAACTTGGTACTTCAGTAGAAAACGCCTATTAAAGACTGTCTGCAAAGTTTCGTTGCACAATTCGAATAAATATGGAAGCTATAAACAAAAGCGATATCAACTTTAAAACGCGCTAAATTTCTTTGATGTTTTTCGTATTCAGTTTGTATCGACATATCTCCGGCAGTACAAGAGCTGCACTTCTGAAACTTGGTACTTCAGTGGAAAAGGCCTATCCGCTACTGTCTGCCAAGTTTCGTTGCACAATTCGAATAAATGTGGAAGTTATAATCAAAAGCGATATCAACTTTAAAACGCGCTAAATTTTGTTGATGTTTTGCGTATTCTGTTTGTATCGACATATCTCCGGCAGTACAAGAGCTGCACTTCTGAAACTTGGTACTTCAGTAGAAAAGGCCTATCCGCTACTGTCTGCAAAGTTTCGTTGCACAATACGAATAAATGTTGAAGTTATAAACAAAAGCGATATCAACTTTAAAACGCGCTAAATTTTGTTGATGTTTTGCGTATTCAGTTTGTATCGACCTATCTCCGGCAGTACGAGAGCTGCACTTCTTAAACTTGGTACTTCAGTAGAACATGTGTCTCCACGACAGTCTGCAAAGTTTCGTGGCACAATTCGAATTAATGTGGCAGTTATAAACAAAAGCGATATCAACTTTAAAACGCGCTAAATTTTGTTGATGTTTTGCGTATTCAGTTTGTATCGACATATCTCCGGCAGTACAAGAGCTGCACTTCTGAAACTTGGTACTTCAGTAGAAAAGGCCTATTCGAGACTGTCTGCAAAGTTTCGTTGCACAATTCGAATAAATGTGGAAGTTATAAACAAAATCGATATCAACTTTAAAACGCGCTAAATTTTGTTGATGTTTTGCGTATTCAGTTTGTATCGACATATCTCCGGCAGTACAAGAGCTGCACTTCTGAAACTTGGTACTTCAGTAGAAAAGGCCTATTCGAGACTGTCTGCAAAGTTTCGTTGCACAATTCGAATAAATGTGGAAGTTATAAACAAAAGCGATATCAACTTTAGAACGCGCTAAATTTTGTTGATGTTTTGCGTATTCAGTTTGTATCGACATATCTCCGGCAGTACAAGAGCTGCACTTCTGAAACTTGGTACTTCAGTAGAAAAGGCTTATTCGAGACTGTCTGCAAAGTTTCGTTGCACAATTCGAATAAATGTGGAAGTTATAAACAAAAGCGATATCAACTTTAAAACGCGCTAAATTTTGTTGATGTTTTGCGTATTCAGTTTGTATCGACATATCTCCGGCAGTACAAGAGCTGCACTTCTGAAACTTGGTACTTCAGTAGAAAACGCCTATTTGAGACTGTCTGCAAAGTTTCGTTGCACAATTCGAATTAATGTGGCAGTTATAAACAAAAGCGATATCAACTTTCAAACGAACTAAATTTTGTTGATTTTTTGCGTATTCAGTTTGTATCGACATATCTCCGGCAGTACGAGAGCTGCACTTCTGAAACTTGGTACTTCAGTAGCAAAGGCCTATTCGAGACTGTCTGCAAAGTTTCGTGTCACAATTCGAATAAATGTGGAAGTTATAAACAAAAGCGATATCAACTTTAAAACGCGCTAAATTTTGTTGATGTTTTGCGTATTCCGTTTGTATCGACATATCTCCGGCAGTACAAGAGCTGCACTTCTGAAACTTGGTACTTCAGTAGAAAAGGCCTATCCGCTACTGTCTGCAAAGTTTCGTTGCACAATACGATTAAATGTTTAAGTTATAAACAAAAGCGATATCAACTTTAAAACGCGCTAAATTTTGTTGATGTTTTGCGTATTCAGTTTGTATCGACATATCTCCGGCAGTACAAGAGCTGCACTTCTGAAACTTGGTACTTCAGTAGAAAAGGCTTATTTAAGACTGTCTGCAAAGTTTCGTCGCACAATTCGAATAAATGTGGAAGTTATACACAAAAGCGATATGAACTTTAAAACGCGCTAAATTTTGTTGATGTTTTGCGTATTCAGTTTGTATCGACATATCTCCGGCAGTACAAGAGCTGCACTTCTGAAACTTGGTACTTCAGTAGAAAAGGCCTATTTGAGACTGTCTGCAAAGTTTCGTTGCACAATTCGAATTAATGTGGCAGTTATTAATAAAAGCGATATCAACTTTAAAACGCGCTAAATTTTGTTGATGTTTTGCGTATTCAGTTTGTATCGACATATCTCCGGCAGTACGAGAGCTGCACTTCTGAAACTTGGTACATCAGTAGAAAAGGCCTATTCGAGACTGTCTGCAAAGTTTCGTTGCACAATTCGAATAAATGTGGAAGTTATAAACAAAAGCGATATCAACTTTAAAACGCGCTAAATTTTGTTGATGTTTTGCGTATTCAGTTTGTATCGACATATCTCCGGCAGTACAAGAGCTGCACTTCTGAAACTTGGTACTTCAGTAGAAACGGCCTATTTGAGACTGTCTGCAAAGTTTCGTTGCACAATTCGAATAAATGTGGAAGTTATAAACAAAAGCGATATCAACTTTAAAACGCGCTAAATTTTGTTGATGTTTTGCGTATTCAGTTTGTATCGACATATCTCCGGCAGTACAAGAGCTGCACTTCTGAAACTTGGTACTTCAGTAGAAAAAGCCTATTTAAGACTGTCTGCAAAGTTTCGTTGCACAATTCGAATAAATATGGAAGTTATAAACAAAAGCGATATCAACTTTAAAACGCGCTAAATTATTTTGATGTTTTTCGTATTCAGTTTGTATCGACATATCTCCGGCAGTACAAGAGCTGCACTTCTGAAACTTGGTACTTCAGCTGAAAAGGCCTATCCGCTACTGTCTGCCAAGTTTCGTTGCACAATTCGAATAAATGTGGAAGTTATAAACAAAAGCGATATCAACTTTAAAACGCGCTAAATTTCTTTGATGTTTTTCGTATTCAGTTTGTATCGACATATCTCCGGCAGAACAAGAGCTGCACTTCTGAAACTTGGTACTTCAGTAGAAAAGGCCTTTTCGAGACTGTCTGCAAAGTTTCGTTGTACAATTCGAATTAATGTTGCAGTTATAAACAAAACCGATATCAACTTTAAAACGCGCTAAATTTTGTTGATGTTTTGCGTATTCAGTTTATATCGACATATCTCCGGCAGTACGAGAGCTGCACTTCTGAAACTTGGTACTTCAGTAGAAAAGGCCTATCCGCTACTGTCTGCAAAGTTTCGTTGCACAATTCTAATAAATGTGGAAGTTATAAACAAAAGCGATATCAACTTTAAAACGCGCTAAATTTTGTTGATGTTTTGCGTATTCAGTTTGTATCGACATATCTCCGGCAGTACTAGAGCTGCACTTCTGAAACTTGGTACTTTAGTAGAAATGGCCTATTCGAGACTGTCTGCAAAGTTTCGTTGCACAATTCGAATAAATGTGGAAGTTATAAACAAAAGCGATATCAACTTTAAAACGCGCTAAATTTTGTTGATGTTTTGCGTATTCAGTTTGTATCGACATATCTCCGGCAGTACAAGAGCTGCACTTCTGAAACATGGTACTTCAGTAGAAAAGGCCTATTTGAGACTGTCTGCAAAGTTTCGTTGCACAATTCGAATAAATGTGGAAGTTATAAACAAAAGCGATATCAACTTTAAAACGCGCTAAATTTTGTTGATGTTTTGCGTATTCAGTTTGTATCGACATATCTCCCACAGTACAAGAGCTGCACTTCTGAAACTTGGTACTTCAGTAGAAAACGCCTATTAAAGACTGTCTGCAAAGTTTCGTTGCACAATTCGAATAAATATGGAAGCTATAAACAAAAGCGATATCAACTTTAAAACGCGCTAAATTTCTTTGATGTTTTTCGTATTCAGTTTGTATCGACATATCTCCGGCAGTACAAGAGCTGCACTTCTGAAACTTGGTACTTCAGTGGAAAAGGCCTATCCGCTACTGTCTGCCAAGTTTCGTTGCACAATTCGAATAAATGTGGAAGTTATAATCAAAAGCGATATCAACTTTAAAACGCGCTAAATTTTGTTGATGTTTTGCGTATTCTGTTTGTATCGACATATCTCCGGCAGTACAAGAGCTGCACTTCTGAAACTTGGTACTTCAGTTGAAAAGGCCTATCCGCTACTGTCTGCAAAGTTTCGTTGCACAATACGAATAAATGTTGAAGTTATAAACAAAAGCGATATCAACTTTAAAACGCGCTAAATTTTGTTGATGTTTTGCGTATTCAGTTTGTATCGACCTATCTCCGGCAGTACGAGAGCTGCACTTCTTAAACTTGGTACTTCAGTAGAACATGTGTCTCCGCGACAGTCTGCAAAGTTTCGTGGCACAATTCGAATTAATGTGGCAGTTATAAACAAAAGCGATATCAACTTTAAAACGCGCTAAATTTTGTTGATGTTTTGCGTATTCAGTTTGTATCGACATATCTCCGGCAGTACAAGAGCTGCACTTCTGAAACTTGGTACTTCAGTAGAAAACGCCTATTTGAGACTGTCTGCAAAGTTTCGTTGCACAATTCGAATAAATGTAGAAGTTATAAACAAAATCGATATCAACTTTAAAACGCGCTAAATTTTGTTGATGTTTTGCGTATTCAGTTTGTATCGACATATCTCCGGCAGTACAAGAGCTGCACTTCTGAAACTTGGTACTTCAGTAGAAAATGCCTATTTGAGTCTGTCTGCAAAGTTTCGTTGCACAATTCGAATTAATGTGGCAGTTATAAACAAAAGCGATATCAACTTTAAAACGCGCTAAATTTTGTTGATGTTTTGCGTATTCAGTTTGTATCGACATATCCCCAGCAGTACGAGAGCTGCACTTCTGAAACTTGGTACTTCAGTAGAAAAGGCCTATTTGAGACTGTCTGCAAAGTTTCGTTGCACAATTCGAATAAATGTGGAAGTTATAAACAAAAGCGATATCAACTTTAGAACGCGCTAAATTTTGTTGATGTTTTGCGTATTCAGTTTGTATCGACATATCTCCGGCAGTACAAGAGCTGCACTTCTGAAACTTGGTACTTCACTAGAAAAGGCTTATTTAAGACTGTCTGCAAAGTTTTGTCGCACAATTCGAATAAATGTGGAAGTTATAAACAAAAGCGATATGAACTTTAAAACGCGCTAAATTTTGTTGATGTTTTGCGTATTCAGTTTGTATCGACATATCTCCGGCAGTACAAGAGCTGCACTTCTGAAACTTGGTACTTCAGTAGAAAACGCCTATTTGAGACTGTCTGCAAAGTTTCGTTGCACAATTCGAATTAATGTGGCAGTTATAAACAAAAGGGATATCAACTTTAAAACGCGCTAAATTTTGTTGATGTTTTGCGTATTCAGTTTGTATCGACATATCTCCGGCAGTACGAGAGCTGCACTTCTGAAACTTGGTACATCAGTAGAAAAGGCTTATTCGAGACTGTCTGCAAAGTTTCGTTGCACAATTCGAATAAATGTGGAAGTTATAAACAAAAGCGATATCAACTTTAAAACGCGCTAAATTTTGTTGATGTTTTGCGTATTCAGTTTGTATCGACATATCTCCGGCAGAACAAGAGCTGCACTTCTGAAACTTGGTACTTCAGTAGAAAACGCCTATTTGAGACTGTCTGCAAAGTTTCGTTGCACAATTCGAATTAATGTGGCAGTTATAAACAAAAGCGATATCAACTTTAAAACGCGCTAAATTTTGTTGATGTTTTGCGTATTCAGTTTGTATCGAAATATCTCCGGCAGTACAAAGGCTGCACTTCTGAAACTTGGTACTTCAGTAGAAAAGGCCTATCCGCTACTGTCTGCAAAGTTTCGTTGCACAATTCGAATAAATGTGGAAGTTATAAACAAAAGTGATATAAACTTTAAAACGCGCTAAATTTTGTTGATGTTTTGCGTATTCAGTTTGTATCGACATATCTCCGGCAGTACAAGAGCTGCACTTCTGAAACTTGGTACTTCAGTAGAAAACGCCTATTTGAGACTGTCTGCAAAGTTTCGTTGCACAATTCGAATAAATGTGGCAGTTATAAACAAAAGCGATATCAACTTCAAAACGCGCTAAATTTTGTTGATGTTTTGCGTATTCAGTTTGTATCGACATATCTCCGGCAGTACGAGAGCTGCACTTCTGAAACTTGGTACTTCAGTAGAAAAGGCCTATTTGAGACTGTCTGCAAAGTTTCGTGTCACAATTCGAATAACTGTGGAAGTTATAAACAAAAGCGATATCAACTTTAAAACGCGCTAAATTTTGTTGATGTTTTGCGTATTCTGTTTGTATCGAGATATCTCCGGCAGTACAAGAGCTGAACTTCTGAAACTTGGTACTTCAGTAGAAAAGGCCTATTTGAGACTGTCTGAAAAGTTTCGTTGCACAATTCGAATAAATGTGGAAGTTATAAACAAAAGCGATATCAACTTTAAAACGCGCTAAATTTTGTTGATGTTTTGCGTATTCAGTTTGTATCGACATATCTCCCACAGTACAAGAGCTGCACTTCTGAAACTTGGTACTTCAGTAGAAAACGCCTATTAAAGACTGTCTGCAAAGTTTCGTTGCACAATTCGAATAAATATGGAAGCTATAAACAAAAGCGATATCAACTTTAAAACGCGCTAAATTTCTTTGATGTTTTTCGTATTCAGTTTGTATCGACATATCTCCGGCAGTACAAGAGCTGCACTTCTGAAACTTGGTACTTCAGTGGTAAAGGCCTATCCGCTACTGTCTGCCAAGTTTCGTTGCACAATTCGAATAAATGTGGAAGTTATAATCAAAAGCGATATCAACTTTAAAACGCGCTAAATTTTGTTGATGTTTTGCGTATTCTGTTTGTATCGACATATCTCCGGCAGTACAAGAGCTGCACTTCTGAAACTTGGTACTTCAGTAGAAAAGGCCTATCCGCTACTGTCTGCAAAGTTTCGTTGCACAATACGAATAAATGTTGAAGTTATAAACAAAAGCGATATCAACTTTAAAACGCGCTAAATTTTGTTGATGTTTTGCGTATTCAGTTTGTATCGACCTATCTCCGGCAGTACGAGAGCTGCACTTCTTAAACTTGGTACTTCAGTAGAACATGTGTCTCCACGACAGTCTGCAAAGTTTCGTGGCACAATTCGAATTAATGTGGCAGTTATAAACAAAAGCGATATCAACTTTAAAACGCGCTAAATTTTGTTGATGTTTTGCGTATTCAGTTTGTATCGACATATCTCCGACAGTACAAGAGCTGCACTTCTGAAACTTGGTACTTCAGTAGAAAAGGCCTATTCGAGACTGTCTGCAAAGTTTCGTTGCACAATTCGAATAAATGTAGAAGTTATAAACAAAATCGATATCAACTTTAAAACGCGCTAAATTTTGTTGATGTTTTGCGTATTCAGTTTGTATCGACATATCTCCGGCAGTACAAGAGCTGCACTTCTGAAACTTAGTACTTCAGTAGAAAAGGCCTATTCGAGACTGTCTGCAAAGTTTCGTTGCACAATTCGAATAAATGTGGAAGTTATAAACAAAAGCGATATCAACTTTAGAACGCGCTAAATTTTGTTGATGTTTTGCGTATTCAGTTTGTATCGACATATCTCCGGCAGTACAAGAGCTGCACTTCTGAAACTTAGTACTTCAGTAGAAAAGGCCTATTCGAGACTGTCTGCAAAGTTTCGTTGCACAATACGAATAAATGTTGAAGTTATAAACAAAAGCGATATCAACTTTAAAACGCGCTAAATTTTGTTGATGTTTTGCGTATTCAGTTTGTATCGACCTATCTCCGGCAGTACGAGAGCTGCACTTCTTAAACTTGGTACTTCAGTAGAACATGTGTCTCCACGACAGTCTGCAAAGTTTCGTTGCACAATTCGAATAAATGTGGAAGTTATAAACAAAAGCGATATCAACTTTAAAACGCGCTAAATTTTGTTGATGTTTTGCGTATTCAGTTTGTATCGACATATCTCCGGCAGTACAAGAGCTGCACTTCTGAAACTTGGTACTTCAGTAGAAAACGCCTATTTGAGACTGTCTGCAAAGTTTCGTTGCACAATTCGAATTAATGTGGCAGTTATAAACAAAAGCGATATCAACTTTAAAACGCGCTAAATTTTGTTGATGTTTTTCGTATTCAGTTTGTATCGACATATCTCCGGCAGTACGAGAGCTGCACTTCTGAAACTTGGTACTTCAGTAGCAAAGGCCTATTCGAGACTGTCTGCAAAGTTTCGTGTCACAATTCGAATAAATGTGGAAGTTATAAACAAAAGCGATATCAACTTTAAAACGCGCTAAATTTTGTTGATGTTTTGCGTATTCCGTTTGTATCGACATATCTCCGGCAGTACAAGAGCTGCACTTCTGAAACTTGGTACTTCAGTAGAAAAGGCCTATCCGCTACTGTCTGCAAAGTTTCGTTGCACAATACGAATAAATGTTCAAGTTATAAACAAAAGCGATATCAACTTTAAAACGCGCTAAATTTTGTTGATGTTTTGCGTATTCAGTTTGTATCGACATATCTCCGGCAGTACAAGAGCTGCACTTCTGAAACTTGGTACTTCAGTAGAAAAGGCTTATTTAAGACTGTCTGCAAAGTTTCGTCGCACAATTCGAATAAATGTGGAAGTTATACACAAAAGCGATATGAACTTTAAAACGCGCTAAATTTTGTTGATGTTTTGCGTATTCAGTTTGTATCGACATATCTCCGGCAGTACAAGAGCTGCACTTCTGAAACTTGGTACTTCAGTAGAAAAGGCCTATTTGAGACTGTCTGCAAAGTTTCGTTGCACAATTCGAATTAATGTGGCAGTTATAAATAAAAGCGATATCAACTTTAAAACGCGCTAAATTTTGTTGATGTTTTGCGTATTCAGTTTGTATCGACATATCTCCGGCAGTACGAGAGCTGCACTTCTGAAACTTGGTACATCAGTAGAAAAGGCCTATTCGAGACTGTCTGCAAAGTTTCGTTGCACAATTCGATTAATGTGGAAGTTATAAACAAAAGCGATATCAACTTTAAAACGCGCTAAATTTTGTTGATGTTTTGCGTATTCAGTTTGTATCGACATATCTCCGGCAGTACAAGAGCTGCACTTCTGAAACTTGGTACGTCAGTAGAAAAGGCTTATTTAAGACTGTCTGCAAAGTTTCGTCGAACAATTCGAATAAATGTGGAAGTTATACACAAAAGCGATATGAACTTTAAAACGCGCTAAATTTTGTTGATGTTTTGCGTATTCAGTTTGTATCGACATATCTCCGGCAGTACAAGAGCTGCACTTCTGAAACTTGGTACTTCAGTAGAAAAGGCCTATTTGAGACTGTCTGCAAAGTTTCGTTGCACAATTCGAATTAATGTGGCAGTTATAAATAAAAGCGATATCAACTTTAAAACGCGCTAAATTTCTTTGATGTTTTTCGTATTCAGTTTGTATCGACATATCTCCGGCAGTACAAGAGCTGCACTTCTGAAACTTGGTACTTCAGCTGAAAAGGCCTATCCGCTACTGTCTGCCAAGTTTCGTTGCACAATTCGAATAAATGTGGAAGTTATAAACAAAAGCGATATCAACTTTAAAACGCGCTAAATTTCTTTGATGTTTTTCGTATTCAGTTTGTATCGACATATCTCCGGCAGTACAAGAGCTGCACTTCTGAAACTTGGTACTTCAGTAGTAAAGGCCTTTTCGAGACTGTCTGCAAAGTTTCGTTGTACAATTCGAATTAATGTTGCAGTTATAAACAAAACCGATATCAACTTTAAAACGCGCTAAATTTTGTTGATGTTTTGCGTATTCAGTTTATATCGACATATCTCCGGCAGTACGAGAGCTGCACTTCTGAAACTTAATACTTCAGTAGAAAAGGCCTATCCGCTACTGTCTGCAAAGTTTCGTTGCACAATTCTAATAAATGTGGAAGTTATAAACAAAAGCGATATCAACTTTAAAACGCGCTAAATTTTGTTGATGTTTTGCGTATTCAGTTTGTATCGACATATCTCCGGCAGTACAAGAGCTGCACTTCTGAAACATGGTACTTCAGTAGAAAAGGCCTATTTGAGACTGTCTGCAAAGTTTCGTTGCACAATTCGAATAAATGTTGAAGTTATAAACAAAAGCGATATCAACTTTAAAACGCGCTAAATTTTGTTGATGTTTTGCGTATTCAGTTTGTATCGACATATCTCCCACAGTACAAGAGCTGCACTTCTGAAACTTGGTACTTCAGTAGAAAACGCCTATTAAAGACTGTCTGCAAAGTTTCGTTGCACAATTCGAATAAATATGGAAGCTATAAACAAAAGCGATATCAACTTCAAAACGCGCTAAATTTCTTTGATGTTTTTCGTATTCAGTTTGTATCGACATATCTCCGGCAGTACAAGAGCTGCACTTCTGAAACTTGGTACTTCAGTGGAAAAGGCCTATCCGCTACTGTCTGCCAAGTTTCGTTGCACAATTCGAATAAATGTGGAAGTTATAATCAAAAGCGATATCAACTTTAAAACGCGCTAAATTTTGTTGATGTTTTGCGTATTCTGTTTGTATCGACATATCTCCGGCAGTACAAGAGCTGCACTTCTGAAACTTGGTACTTCAGTAGAAAAGGCCTATCCGCTACTGTCTGCAAAGTTTCGTTGCACAATACGAATAAATGTTGAAGTTATAAACAAAAGCGATATCAACTTTAAAACGCGCTAAATTTTCTTGATGTTTTGCGTATTCAGTTTGTATCGACCTATCTCCGGCAGTACGAGAGCTGCACTTCTTACACTTGGTACTTCAGTAGAACATGTGTCTCCGCGACAGTCTGCAAAGTTTCGTGGCACAATTCGAATTAATGTGGCAGTTATAAACAAAAGCGATATCAACTTTAAAACGCGCTAAATTTTGTTGATGTTTTGCGTATTCAGTTTGTATCGAAATATCTCCGGCAGTACAAGAGCTGACTTCTGAAACTTGGTACTTCAGTAGAAAAGGCCTATTCGAGACTGTCTGCAAAGTTTCGTTGCACAATTCGAATAAATGTAGAAGTTATAAACAAAATCGATATCAACTTTAAAACGCGCTAAATGTTGTTGATGTTTTGCGTATTCAGTTTGTATCGACATATCTCCGGCAGTACAAGAGCTGCACTTCTGAAACTTGGTACTTCAGTAGTAAAGGCCTATTCGAGACTGTCTGCAAAGTTTCGTTGCACAATTCGAATAAATGTGGAAGTTATAAACAAAAGCGATATCAACTTTAGAACGCGCTAAATTTTGTTGATGTTTTGCGTATTCAGTTTGTATCGACATATCTCCGGCAGTACAAGAGCTGCACTTCTGAAACTTGGTACTTCAGTAGAAAAGGCTTATTCGAGACTGTCTGCAAAGTTTCGTTGCACAATTCGAATAAATGTGGAAGTTATAAACAAAAGCGATATCAACTTTAAAACGCGCTAAATTTTGTTGATGTTTTGCGTATTCAGTTTGTATCGACATATCTCCGGCAGTACAAGAGCTGCACTTCTGAAACTTGGTACTTCACTAGAAAAGGCTTATTTAAGACTGTCTGCAAAGTTTTGTCGCACAATTCGAATAAATGTAGAAGTTATAAACAAAAGCGATATCAACTTTAAAACGCGCTAAATTTTGTTGATGTTTTGCGTATTCAGTTTGTATCGACATATCTCCGGCAGTACAAGAGCTGCACTTCTGAAACTTGGTACTTCAGTAGAAAACGCCTATTTGAGACTGTCTGCAAAGTTTCGTTGCACAATTCGAATTAATGTGGCAGTTATAAACAAAAGCGATATCAACTTTAAAACGCGCTAAATTTTGTTGATGTTTTGCGTATTCCGTTTGTATCGACATATCTCCGGCAGTACAAGAGCTGCACTTCTGAAACTTGGTACTTCAGTAGAAAAGGCCTATCCGCTACTGTCTGCAAAGTTTCGTTGCACAATACGAATAAATGTTCAAGTTATAAACAAAAGCGATATCAACTTTAAAACGCGCTAAATTTTGTTGATGTTTTGCGTATTCAGTTTGTATCGACATATCTCCGGCAGTACAAGAGCTGCACTTCTGAAACTTGGTACTTCAGTAGAAAAGGCTTATTTAAGACTGTCTGCAAAGTTTCGTCGCACAATTCGAATAAATGTGGAAGTTATACACAAAAGCGATATGAACTTTAAAACGCGCTAAATTTTGTTGATGTTTTGCGTATTCAGTTTGTATCGACATATCTCCGGCAGTACAAGAGCTGCACTTCTGAAACTTGGTACTTCAGTAGAAAAGGCCTATTTGAGACTGTCTGCAAAGTTTCGTTGCACAATTCGAATTAATGTGGCAGTTATAAATAAAAGCGATATCAACTTTAAAACGCGCTAAATTTTGTTGATGTTTTGCGTATTCAGTTTGTATCGACATATCTCCGGCAGTACGAGAGCTGCACTTCTGAAACTTGGTACATCAGTAGAAAAGGCCTATTCGAGACTGTCTGCAAAGTTTCGTTGCACAATTCGATTAATGTGGAAGTTATAAACAAAAGCGATATCAACTTTAAAACGCGCTAAATTTTGTTGATGTTTTGCGTATTCAGTTTGTATCGACATATCTCCGGCAGTACAAGAGCTGCACTTCTGAAACTTGGTACGTCAGTAGAAAAGGCTTATTTAAGACTGTCTGCAAAGTTTCGTCGAACAATTCGAATAAATGTGGAAGTTATACACAAAAGCGATATGAACTTTAAAACGCGCTAAATTTTGTTGATGTTTTGCGTATTCAGTTTGTATCGACATATCTCCGGCAGTACAAGAGCTGCACTTCTGAAACTTGGTACTTCAGTAGAAAAGGCCTATTTGAGACTGTCTGCAAAGTTTCGTTGCACAATTCGAATTAATGTGGCAGTTATAAATAAAAGCGATATCAACTTTAAAACGCGCTAAATTTCTTTGATGTTTTTCGTATTCAGTTTGTATCGACATATCTCCGGCAGTACAAGAGCTGCACTTCTGAAACTTGGTACTTCAGCTGAAAAGGCCTATCCGCTACTGTCTGCCAAGTTTCGTTGCACAATTCGAATAAATGTGGAAGTTATAAACAAAAGCGATATCAACTTTAAAACGCGCTAAATTTCTTTGATGTTTTTCGTATTCAGTTTGTATCGACATATCTCCGGCAGTACAAGAGCTGCACTTCTGAAACTTGGTACTTCAGTAGTAAAGGCCTTTTCGAGACTGTCTGCAAAGTTTCGTTGTACAATTCGAATTAATGTTGCAGTTATAAACAAAACCGATATCAACTTTAAAACGCGCTAAATTTTGTTGATGTTTTGCGTATTCAGTTTATATCGACATATCTCCGGCAGTACGAGAGCTGCACTTCTGAAACTTAATACTTCAGTAGAAAAGGCCTATCCGCTACTGTCTGCAAAGTTTCGTTGCACAATTCTAATAAATGTGGAAGTTATAAACAAAAGCGATATCAACTTTAAAACGCGCTAAATTTTGTTGATGTTTTGCGTATTCAGTTTGTATCGACATATCTCCGGCAGTACAAGAGCTGCACTTCTGAAACATGGTACTTCAGTAGAAAAGGCCTATTTGAGACTGTCTGCAAAGTTTCGTTGCACAATTCGAATAAATGTTGAAGTTATAAACAAAAGCGATATCAACTTTAAAACGCGCTAAATTTTGTTGATGTTTTGCGTATTCAGTTTGTATCGACATATCTCCCACAGTACAAGAGCTGCACTTCTGAAACTTGGTACTTCAGTAGAAAACGCCTATTAAAGACTGTCTGCAAAGTTTCGTTGCACAATTCGAATAAATATGGAAGCTATAAACAAAAGCGATATCAACTTCAAAACGCGCTAAATTTCTTTGATGTTTTTCGTATTCAGTTTGTATCGACATATCTCCGGCAGTACAAGAGCTGCACTTCTGAAACTTGGTACTTCAGTGGAAAAGGCCTATCCGCTACTGTCTGCCAAGTTTCGTTGCACAATTCGAATAAATGTGGAAGTTATAATCAAAAGCGATATCAACTTTAAAACGCGCTAAATTTTGTTGATGTTTTGCGTATTCTGTTTGTATCGACATATCTCCGGCAGTACAAGAGCTGCACTTCTGAAACTTGGTACTTCAGTAGAAAAGGCCTATCCGCTACTGTCTGCAAAGTTTCGTTGCACAATACGAATAAATGTTGAAGTTATAAACAAAAGCGATATCAACTTTAAAACGCGCTAAATTTTCTTGATGTTTTGCGTATTCAGTTTGTATCGACCTATCTCCGGCAGTACGAGAGCTGCACTTCTTACACTTGGTACTTCAGTAAAACATGTGTCTCCGCGACAGTCTGCAAAGTTTCGTGGCACAATTCGAATTAATGTGGCAGTTATAAACAAAAGCGATATCAACTTTAAAACGCGCTAAATTTTGTTGATGTTTTGCGTATTCAGTTTGTATCGAAATATCTCCGGCAGTACAAGAGCTGACTTCTGAAACTTGGTACTTCAGTAGAAAAGGCCTATTCGAGACTGTCTGCAAAGTTTCGTTGCACAATTCGAATAAATGTAGAAGTTATAAACAAAATCGATATCAACTTTAAAACGCGCTAAATGTTGTTGATGTTTTGCGTATTCAGTTTGTATCGACATATCTCCGGCAGTACAAGAGCTGCACTTCTGAAACTTGGTACTTCAGTAGTAAAGGCCTATTCGAGACTGTCTGCAAAGTTTCGTTGCACAATTCGAATAAATGTGGAAGTTATAAACAAAAGCGATATCAACTTTAGAACGCGCTAAATTTTGTTGATGTTTTGCGTATTCAGTTTGTATCGACATATCTCCGGCAGTACAAGAGCTGCACTTCTGAAACTTGGTACTTCAGTAGAAAAGGCTTATTCGAGACTGTCTGCAAAGTTTCGTTGCACAATTCGAATAAATGTGGAAGTTATAAACAAAAGCGATATCAACTTTAAAACGCGCTAAATTTTGTTGATGTTTTGCGTATTCAGTTTGTATCGACATATCTCCGGCAGTACAAGAGCTGCACTTCTGAAACTTGGTACTTCACTAGAAAAGGCTTATTTAAGACTGTCTGCAAAGTTTTGTCGCACAATTCGAATAAACGTGGAAGTTATAAACAAAAGCGATATCAACTTTAAAACGCGCTAAATTTCTTTGATGTTTTTCGTATTCAGTTTGTATCGACATATCTCCGGCAGTACAAGAGCTGCACTTCTGAAACTTGGTACTTCAGCTGAAAAGGCCTATCCGCTACTGTCTGCAAAGTTTCGTTGCACAATTCGAATAAATGTGGAAGTTATAAACAAAAGCGATATCAACTTTAAAACGCGCTAAATTTCTTTGATGTTTTTCGTATTCAGTTTGTATCGACATATCTCCGGCAGTACAAGAGCTGCACTTTTGAAACTTGGTACTTCAGTAGAAAAGGCCTTTTCGAGACTGTCTGCAAAGTTTCGTTGTACAATTCGAATTAATGTTGCAGTTATAAACAAAACCGATATCAACTTTAAAACGCGCTAAATTTTGTTGATGTTTTGCGTATTCAGTTTATATCGACATATCTCCGGCAGTACGAGAGCTGCACTTCTGAAACTTAATACTTCAGTAGAAAAGGCCTATCCGCTACTGTCTGCAAAGTTTCGTTGCACAATTCTAATAAATGTGGAAGTTATAAACAAAAGCGATATCAACTTTAAAACGCGCTAAATTTTGTTGATGTTTTGCGTATTAAGTTTGTATCGACATATTTCCGGCAGTACTAGAGCTGCACTTCTGAAATTTGGTACTTCAGTAGAAATGGCCTATTCGAGACTGTCTGCAAAGTTTCGTTGCACAATTCGAATAAACATGGAAGTTATAAACAAAAGCGATATCAACTTTAAAACGCGCTAAATTTTGTTGATGTTTTGCGTATTCAGTTTGTATCGACATATCTCCGGCAGTACAAGAGCTGCACTTCTGAAACATGGTACTTCAGTAGAAAAGGCCTATTTGAGACTGTCTGCAAAGTTTCGTTGCACAATTCGAATAAATGTGGAAGTTATAAACAAAAGCGATATCAACTGTTAAACGCGCTAAATTTTGTTGATGTTTTGCGTATTCAGTTTGTATCGACATATCTCCCACAGTACAAGAGCTGCACTTCTGAAACTTGGTACTTCAGTAGAAAACGCCTATTAAAGACTGTCTGCAAAGTTTCGTTGCACAATTCGAATAAATATGGAAGCTATAAACAAAAGCGATATCAACTTTAAAACGCGCTAAATTTCTTTGATGTTTTTCGTATTCAGTTTGTATCGACATATCTCCGGCAGTACAAGAGCTGCACTTCTGAAACTTAGTACTTCAGTGGAAAAGGCCTATCCGCTACTGTCTGCCAAGTTTCGTTGCACAATTCGAATAAATGTGGAAGTTATAATCAAAAGCGAAATCAACTTTAAAACGCGCTAAATTTTGTTGATGTTTTGCGTATTCTGTTTGTATCGACATATCTCCGGCAGTACAAGAGCTGCACTTCTGAAACTTGGTACTTCAGTAGAAAAGGCCTATCCGCTACTGTCTGCAAAGTTTCGTTGCACAATACGAATAAATGTTGAAGTTATAAACAAAAGCGATATCAACTTTAAAACGCGCTAAATTTTGTTGATGTTTTGCGTATTCAGTTTGTATCGACCTATCTCCGGCAGTACGAGAGCTGCACTTCTTAAACTTGGTACTTCAGTAGAACATGTGTCTCCGCGACAGTCTGCAAAGTTTCGTGGCACAATTCGAATTAATGTGGCAGTTATAAACAAAAGCGATATCAACTTTAAAACGCGCTAAATTTTGTTGATGTTTTGCGTATTCAGTTTGTATCGACATATCTCCGGCAGTACAAGAGCTGCACTTCTGAAACTTGTTACTTCAGTAGAAAAGGCCTATTCGAGACTGTCTGCAAAGTTTCGTTGCACAATTCGAATAAATGTAGAAGTTATAAACAAAATCGATATCAACTTTAAAACGCGCTAAATTTTGTTGATGTTTTGCGTATTCAGTTTGTATCGACATATCTCCGGCAGTACAAGAGCTGCACTTCTGAAACTTGGTACTTCAGTAGAAAATGCCTATTTGAGTCTGTCTGCAAAGTTTCGTTGCACAATTCGAATTAATGTGGCAGTTATAAACAAAAGCGATATCAACTTTAAAACGCGCTAAAATTTGTTGATGTTTTTCGTATTCAGTTTGTATCGACATATCTCCGGCAGTACGAGAGCTGCACTTCTGAAACTTGGTACTTCAGTAGAAAACGCCTATTTGAGACTGTCTGCAAAGTTTCGTTGCACAATTCGAATTAATGTGGCAGTTATAAACAAAAGCGATATCAACTTTAAAACGCGCTAAATTTTGTTGATGTTTTGCGTATTCAGTTTGTATCGACATATCTCCGGCAGTACGAGAGCTGCACTTCTGAAACTTGGTACATCAGTAGAAAAGGCTTATTCGAGACTGTCTGCAAAGTTTCGTTGCACAATTCGAATAAATGTGGAAGTTATAAACAAAAGCGATATCAACTTTAAAACGCGCTAAATTTTGTTGATGTTTTGCGTATTCAGTTTGTATCGACATATCTCCGGCAGAACAAGAGCTGCACTTCTGAAACTTGGTACTTCAGTAGAAAACGCCTATTTTAGACTGTCTGCAAAGTTTCGTTGCACAATTCGAATTAATGTGGCAGTTATAAACAAAAGCGATATCAACTTTAAAACGCGCTAAATTTTGTTGATGTTTTGCGTATTCAGTTTGTATCGAAATATCTCCGGCAGTACAAAGGCTGCACTTCTGAAACTTGGTACTTCAGTAGAAAAGGCCTATCCGCTACTGTCTGCAAAGTTTCGTTGCACAATTCGAATAAATGTGGAAGTTATAAACAAAAGTGATATAAACTTTAAAACGCGCTAAATTTTGTTGATGTTTTGCGTATTCAGTTTGTATCGACATATCTCCGGCAGTACAAGAGCTGCACTTCTGAAACTTGGTACTTCAGTAGAAAACGCCTATTTAAGACTGTCTGCAAAGTTTCGTCGCACAATTCGAATCAATGTGGCAGTTATAAACAAAAGCGATATCAACTTCAAAACGCGCTAAATTTTGTTGATGTTTTGCGTATTCAGTTTGTATCGACATATCTCCGGCAGTACGAGAGCTGCACTTCTGAAACTTGGTACTTCAGTAGAAAAGGCCTATTTGAGACTGTCTGCAAAGTTTCGTGTCACAATTCGAATAACTGTGGAAGTTATAAACAAAAGCGATATCAACTTTAAAACGCGCTAAATTTTGTTGATGTTTTGCGTATTCAGTTTGTATCGAAATATCTCCGGCAGTACAAGAGCTGCACTTCTGAAACTTGGTACTTCAGTAGAAAAGGCCTATCAGCTACTGTCTGCAAAGTTTCGTTGCACAATTCGAATAAATGTGGAAGTTATAAACAAAAGCGATATCAACTTTAAAACGCGCTAAATTTTGTTGATGTTTTGCGTATTCTGTTTGTATCGAGATATCTCCGGCAGTACAAGAGCTGAACTTCTGAAACTTGGTACTTCAGTAGAAAAGGCCTATTTGAGACTGTCTGCAAAGTTTCGTTGCACAATTCGAATAAATGTGGAAGTTATAAACAAAAGCGATATCAACTTTAAAACGCGCTAAATTTTGTTGATGTTTTGCGTATTCAGTTTGTATCGACATATCTCCCACAGTACAAGAGCTGCACTTCTGAAACTTGGTACTTCAGTAGAAAACGCCTATTAAAGACTGTCTGCAAAGTTTCGTTGCACAATTCGAATAAATATGGAAGCTATAAACAAAAGCGATATCAACTTTAAAACGCGCTAAATTTCTTTGATGTTTTTCGTATTCAGTTTGTATCGACATATCTCCTGCAGTACAAGAGCTGCACTTCTGAAACTTGGTACTTCAGTGGTAAAGGCCTATCCGCTACTGTCTGCCAAGTTTCGTTGCACAATTCGAATAAATGTGGAAGTTATAATCAAAAGCGATATCAACTTTAAAACGCGCTAAATTTTGTTGATGTTTTGCGTATTCTGTTTGTATCGACATATCTCCGGCAGTACAAGAGCTGCACTTCTGAAACTTGGTACTTCAGTAGAAAAGGCCTATCCGCTACTGTCTGCAAAGTTTCGTTGCACAATACGAATAAATGTTGAAGTTATAAACAAAAGCGATATCAACTTTAAAACGCGCTAAATTTTGTTGATGTTTTGCGTATTCAGTTTGTATCGACCTATCTCCGGCAGTACGAGAGCTGCACTTCTTAAACTTGGTACTTCAGTAGAACATGTGTCTCCACGACAGTCTGCAAAGTTTCGTGGCACAATTCGAATTAATGTGGCAGTTATAAACAAAAGCGATATCAACTTTAAAACGCGCTAAATTTTGTTGATGTTTTGCGTATTCAGTTTGTATCGACATATCTCCGGCAGTACAAGAGCTGCACTTCTGAAACTTGGTACTTCAGTAGAAAAGGCCTATTCGAGACTGTCTGCAAAGTTTCGTTGCACAATTCGAATAAATGTAGAAGTTATAAACAAAATCGATATCAACTTTAAAACGCGCTAAATTTTGTTGATGTTTTGCGTATTCAGTTTGTATCGACATATCTCCGGCAGTACAAGAGCTGCACTTCTGAAACTTGGTACTTCAGTAGAAAAGGCCTATTCGAGACTGTCTGCAAAGTTTCGTTGCACAATTCGAATAAATGTGGAAGTTATAAACAAAAGCGATATCAACTTTAGAACGCGCTAAATTTTGTTGATGTTTTGCGTATTCAGTTTGTATCGACATATCTCCGGCAGTACGAGAGCTGCACTTCTGAAACTTGGTACTTCAGTAGAAAAGGCTTATTCGAGACTGTCTGCAAAGTTTCGTTGCACAATTCGAATAAATGTGGAAGTTATAAACAAAAGCGATATCAACTTTAAAACGCGCTAAATTTTGTTGATGTTTTGCGTATTCAGTTTGTATCGACATATCTCCGGCAGTACAAGAGCTGCACTTCTGAAACTTGGTACTTCAGTAGAAAACGCCTATTTGAGACTGTCTGCAAAGTTTCGTTGCACAATTCGAATTAATGTGGCAGTTATAAACAAAAGCGATATCAACTTTAAAACGCGCTAAATTTTGTTGATGTTTTGCGTATTCAGTTTGTATCGACATATCTCCGGCAGTACGAGAGCTGCACTTCTGAAACTTGGTACTTCAGTAGCAAAGGCCTATTCGAGACTGTCTGCAAAGTTTCGTGTCACAATTCGAATAAATGTGGAAGTTATAAACAAAAGCGATATCAACTTTAAAACGCGCTAAATTTTGTTGATGTTTTGCGTATTCCGTTTGTATCGACATATCTCCGGCAGTACAAGAGCTGCACTTCTGAAACTTGGTACTTCAGTAGAAAAGGCCTATCCGCTACTGTCTGCAAAGTTTCGTTGCACAATACGAATAAATGTTTAAGTTATAAACAAAAGCGATATCAACTTTAAAACGCGCTAAATTTTGTTGATGTTTTGCGTATTCAGTTTGTATCGACATATCTCCGGCAGTACAAGAGCTGCACTTCTGAAACTTGGTACTTCAGTAGAAAAGGCTTATTTAAGACTGTCTGCAAAGTTTCGTCGCACAATTCGAATAAATGTGGAAGTTATACACAAAAGCGATATGAACTTTAAAACGCGCTAAATTTTGTTGATGTTTTGCGTATTCAGTTTGTATCGACATATCTCCGGCAGTACAAGAGCTGCACTTCTGAAACTTGGTACTTCAGTAGAAAAGGCCTATTTGAGACTGTCTGCAAAGTTTCGTTGCACAATTCGAATTAATGTGGCAGTTATAAATAAAAGCGATATCAACTTTAAAACGCGCTAAATTTTGTTGATGTTTTGCGTATTCAGTTTGTATCGACATATCTCCGGCAGTACGAGAGCTGCACTTCTGAAACTTGGTACATCAGTAGAAAAGGCCTATTCGAGACTGTCTGCAAAGTTTCGTTGCACAATTCGAATAAATGTGGAAGTTATAAACAAAAGCGATATCAACTTTAAAACGCGCTAAATTTTGTTGATGTTTTGCGTATTCAGTTTGTATCGACATATCTCCGGCAGTACAAGAGCTGCACTTCTGAAACTTGGTACTTCAGTAGAAACGGCCTATTTGAGACTGTCTGCAAAGTTTCGTTGCACAATTCGAATAAATGTGGAAGTTATAAACAAAAGCGATATCAACTTTAAAACGCGCTAAATTTTGTTGATGTTTTGCGTATTCAGTTTGTATCGACATATCTCCGGCAGTACAAGAGCTGCACTTCTGAAACTTGGTACTTCAGTAGAAAAGGCCTATCCGCTACTGTCTGCAAAGTTTCGTTGCACAATACGAATAAATGTTGAAGTTATAAACAAAAGCGATATCAACTTTAAAACGCGCTAAATTTTGTTGATGTTTTGCGTATTCAGTTTGTATCGACCTATCTCCGGCAGTACGAGAGCTGCACTTCTTAAACTTGGTACTTCAGTAGAACATGTGTCTCCACGACAGTCTGCAAAGTTTCGTGGCACAATTCGAATTAATGTGGCAGTTATAAACAAAAGCGATATCAACTTTAAAACGCGCTAAATTTTGTTGATGTTTTGCGTATTCAGTTTGTATCGACATATCTCCGGCAGTACAAGAGCTGCACTTCTGAAACTTGGTACTTCAGTAGAAAAGGCCTATTCGAGACTGTCTGCAAAGTTTCGTTGCACAATTCGAATAAATGTAGAAGTTATAAACAAAATCGATATCAACTTTAAAACGCGCTAAATTTTGTTGATGTTTTGCGTATTCAGTTTGTATCGACATATCTCCGGCAGTACAAGAGCTGCACTTCTGAAACTTGGTACTTCAGTAGAAAAGGCCTATTCGAGACTGTCTGCAAAGTTTCGTTGCACAATTCGAATAAATGTGGAAGTTATAAACAAAAGCGATATCAACTTTAGAACGCGCTAAATTTTGTTGATGTTTTGCGTATTCAGTTTGTATCGACATATCTCCGGCAGTACAAGAGCTGCACTTCTGAAACTTGGTACTTCAGTAGAAAAGGCTTATTCGAGACTGTCTGCAAAGTTTCGTTGCACAATTCGAATAAATGTGGAAGTTATAAACAAAAGCGATATCAACTTTAAAACGCGCTAAATTTTGTTGATGTTTTGCGTATTCAGTTTGTATCGACATATCTCCGGCAGTACAAAGGCTGCACTTCTGAAACTTGGTACTTCAGTAGAAAACGCCTATTTGAGACTGTCTGCAAAGTTTCGTTGCACAATTCGAATTAATGTGGCAGTTATAAACAAAAGCGATATCAACTTTAAAACGCGCTAAATTTTGTTGATGTTTTGCGTATTCAGTTTGTATCGACATATCTCCGGCAGTACGAGAGCTGCACTTCTGAAACTTGGTACTTCAGTAGCAAAGGCCTATTCGAGACTGTCTGCAAAGTTTCGTGTCACAATTCGAATAAATGTGGAAGTTATAAACAAAAGCGATATCAACTTTAAAACGCGCTAAATTTTGTTGATGTTTTGCGTATTCCGTTTGTATCGACATATCTCCGGCAGTACAAGAGCTGCACTTCTGAAACTTGGTACTTCAGTAGAAAAGGCCTATCCGCTACTGTCTGCAAAGTTTCGTTGCACAATACGAATAAATGTTTAAGTTATAAACAAAAGCGATATCAACTTTAAAACGCGCTAAATTTTGTTGATGTTTTGCGTATTCAGTTTGTATCGACATATCTCCGGCAGTACAAGAGCTGCACTTCTGAAACTTGGTACTTCAGTAGAAAAGGCTTATTTAAGACTGTCTGCAAAGTTTCGTCGCACAATTCGACTAAATGTGGAAGTTATACACAAAAGCGATATGAACTTTAAAACGCGCTAAATTTTGTTGATGTTTTGCGTATTCAGTTTGTATCGACATATCTCCGGCAGTACAAGAGCTGCACTTCTGAAACTTGGTACTTCAGTAGAAAAGGCCTATTTGAGACTGTCTGCAAAGTTTCGTTGCACAATTCGAATTAATGTGGCAGTTATAAATAAAAGCGATATCAACTTTAAAACGCGCTAAATTTTGTTGATGTTTTGCGTATTCAGTTTGTATCGACATATCTCCGGCAGTACGAGAGCTGCACTTCTGAAACTTGGTACAGGAGTAGAAAAGGCCTATTCGAGACTGTCTGCAAAGTTTCGTTGCACAATTCGAATAAATGTGGAAGTTATAAACAAAAGCGATATCAACTTTAAAACGCGCTAAATTTTGTTGATGTTTTGCGTATTCAGTTTGTATCGACATATCTCCGGCAGTACAAGAGCTGCACTTCTGAAACTTGGTACTTCAGTAGAAACGGCCTATTTGAGACTGTCTGCAAAGTTTCGTTGCACAATTCGAATAAATGTGGAAGTTATAAACAAAAGCGATATCAACTTTAAAACGCGCTAAATTTTGTTGATGTTTTGCGTATTCAGTTTGTATCGACATATCTCCGGCAGTACAAGAGCTGCACTTCTGAAACTTGGTACTTCAGTAGAAAAAGCCTATTTAAGACTGTCTGCAAAGTTTCGTTGCACAATTCGAATAAATATGGAAGTTATAAACAAAAGCGATATCAACTTTAAAACGCGCTAAATTTCTTTGATGTTTTTCGTATTCAGTTTGTATCGACATATCTCCGGCAGTACAAGAGCTGCACTTCTGAAACTTGGTACTTCAGCTGAAAAGGCCTATCCGCTACTGTCTGCCAAGTTTCGTTGCACAATTCGAATAAATGTGGAAGTTATAAACAAAAGCGATATCAACTTTAAAACGCGCTAAATTTCTTTGATGTTTTTCGTATTCAGTTTGTATCGACATATCTCCGGCAGTACAAGAGCTGCACTTCTGAAACTTGGTACTTCAGTAGAAAAGGCCTTTTCGAGACTGTCTGCAAAGTTTCGTTGTACAATTCGAATTAATGTTGCAGTTATAAACAAAACCGATATCAACTTTAAAACGCGCTAAATTTTGTTGATGTTTTGCGTATTCAGTTTATATCGACATATCTCCGGCAGTACGAGAGCTGCACTTCTGAAACTTAATACTTCAGTAGAAAAGGCCTATCCGCTACTGTCTGCAAAGTTTCGTTGCACAATTCTAATAAATGTGGAAGTTATAAACAAAAGCGATATCAACTTTAAAACGCGCTAAATTTTGTTGATGTTTTGCGTATTCAGTTTGTATCGACATATCTCCGGCAGTACTAGAGCTGCACTTCTGAAACTTGGTACTTCAGTAGAAATGGCCTATTCGAGACTGTCTGCAAAGTTTAGTTGCACAATTCGAATAAATGTGGAAGTTATAAACAAAAGCGATATCAACTTTAAAACGCGCTAAATTTTGTTGATGTTTTGCGTATTCAGTTTGTATCGACATATCTCCGGCAGTACAAGAGCTGCACTTCTGAAACATGGTACTTCAGTAGAAAAGGCCTATTTGAGACTGTCTGCAAAGTTTCGTTGCACAATTCGAATAAATGTGGAAGTTATAAACAAAAGCGATATCAACTTTAAAACGCGCTAAATTTTGTTGATGTTTTGCGTATTCAGTTTGTATCGACATATCTCCCACAGTACAAGAGCTGCACTTCTGAAACTTGGTACTTCAGTAGAAAACGCCTATTAAAGACTGTCTGCAAAGTTTCGTTGCACAATTCGAATAAATATGGAAGCTATAAACAAAAGCGATATCAACTTTAAAACGCGCTAAATTTCTTTGATGTTTTTCGTATTCAGTTTGTATCGACATATCTCCGGTAGTACAAGAGCTGCACTTCTGAAACTTGGTACTTCAGTGGAAAAGGCCTATCCGCTACTGTCTGCCAAGTTTCGTTGCACAATTTGAATAAATGTGGAAGTTATAATCAAAAGCGATATCAACTTTAAAACGCGCTAAATTTTGTTGATGTTTTGCGTATTCTGTTTGTATCGACATATCTCCGGCAGTACAAGAGCTGCACTTCTGAAACTTGGTACTTCAGTAGAAAAGGCCTATCCGCTACTGTCTGCAAAGTTTCGTTGCACAATACGAATAAATGTTGAAGTTATAAACAAAAGCGATATCAACTTTAAAACGCGCTAAATTTTGTTGATGTTTTGCGTATTCAGTTTGTATCGACCTATCTCCGGCAGTACGAGAGCTGCACTTCTTACACTTGGTACTTCAGTAGAACATGTGTCTCCGCGACAGTCTGCAAAGTTTCGTGGCACAATTCGAATTAATGTGGCAGTTATAAACAAAAGCGATATAAACTTTAAAACGCGCTAAATTTTGTTGATGTTTTGCGTATTCAGTTTGTATCGACATATCTCCGGCAGTACAAGAGCTGCACTTCTGAAACTTGGTACTTCAGTAGAAAAGGCCTATTCGAGACTGTCTGCAAAGTTTCGTTGCACAATTCGAATAAATGTAGAAGTTATAAACAAAATCGATATCAACTTTAAAACGCGCTAAATTTTGTTGATGTTTTGCGTATTCAGTTTGTATCGACATATCTCCGGCAGTACAAGAGCTGCACTTCTGAAACTTGGTACTTCAGTAGAAAATGCCTATTTGAGTCTGTCTGCAAAGTTTCGTTGCACAATTCGAATTAATGTGGCAGTTATAAACAAAAGCGATATCAACTTTAAAACGCGCTAAATTTTGTTGATGTTTTGCGTATTCAGTTTGTATCGACATATCTCCGGCAGTACGAGAGCTGCACTTCTGAAACTTGGTACTTCAGTAGAAAAGGCCTATTCGAGACTGTCTGCAAAGTTTCGTTGCACAATTCGAATAAATGTGGAAGTTATAAACAAAAGCGATATCAACTTTAGAACGCGCTAAATTTTGTTGATGTTTTGCGTATTCAGTTTGTATCGACATATCTCCGGCAGTACAAGAGCTGCACTTCTGAAACTTGGTACTTCAGTAGAAAAGGCTTATTCGAGACTGTCTGCAAAGTTTCGTTGCACAATTCGAATAAATGTGGAAGTTATAAACAAAAGCGATATCAACTTTAAAACGCGCTAAATTTTGTTGATGTTTTGCGTATTCAGTTTGTATCGACATATCTCCGGCAGTACAAGAGCTGCACTTCTGAAACTTTATACTTCACTAGAAAAGGCTTATTTAAGACTGTCTGCAAAGTTTTGTCGCACAATTCGAATAAATGTGGAAGTTATAAACAAAAGCGATATGAACTTTAAAACGCGCTAAATTTTGTTGATGTTTTCCGTATTCAGTTTGTATCGACATATCTCCGGCAGTACAAGAGCTGCACTTCTGAAACTTGGTACTTCAGTAGAAAACGCCTATTTGAGACTGTCTGCAAAGTTTCGTTGCACAATTCGAATTAATGTGGCAGTTATAAACAAAAGCGATATCAACTTTAAAACGCGCTAAATTTTGTTGATGTTTTGCGTATTCAGTTTGTATCGACATATCTCCGGCAGTACGAGAGCTGCACTTCTGAAACTTGGTACATCAGTAGAAAAGGCTTATTCGAGACTGTCTGCAAAGTTTCGTTGCACAATTCGAATAAATGTGGAAGTTATAAACAAAAGCGATATCAACTTTAAAACGCGCTAAATTATGTTGATGTTTTGCGTATTCAGTTTGTATCGACATATCTCCGGCAGAACAAGAGCTGCACTTCTGAAACTTGGTACTTCAGTAGAAAAGGCCTATTTGAGACTGTCTGCAAAGTTTCGTTGCACAATTCGAATTAATGTGGCAGTTATAAACAAAAGCGATATCAACTTTAAAACGCGCTAAATTTTGTTGATGTTTTGCGTATTCAGTTTGTATCGAAATATCTCCGGCAGTACAAAGGCTGCACTTTTGATACTTGGTACTTCAGTAGAAAAGGCCTATCCGCTACTGTCTGCAAAGTTTCGTTGCACAATTCGAATAAATGTGGAAGTTATAAACAAAAGTGATATAAACTTTAAAACGCGCTAAATTTTGTTGATGTTTTGCGTATTCAGTTTGTATCGACATATCTCCGGCAGTACAAGAGCTGCACTTCTGAAACTTGGTACTTCAGTAGAAAACGCCTATTTGAGACTGTCTGCAAAGTTTCGTTGCACAATTCGAATGAATGTGGCAGTTATAAACAAAAGCGATATCAACTTCAAAACGCACTAAATTTTGTTGATGTTTTGCGTATTCAGTTTGTATCGACATATCTCCGGCAGTACGAGAGCTGCACTTCTGAAACTTGGTACTTCAGTAGAAAAGGCCTATTTGAGACTGTCTGCAAAGTTTCGTGTCACAATTCGAATAACTGTGGAAGTTATAAACAAAAGCGATATCAACTTTAAAACGCGCTAAATTTTGTTGATGTTTTGCGTATTCAGTTTGTATCGAAATATCTCCGGCAGTACAAGAGCTGCACTTCTGAAACTTGGTACTTCAGTAGAAAAGGCCTATCCGCTACTGTCTGCAAAGTTTCGTTGCACAATTCGAATAAATGTGGAAGTTATAAACAAAAGCGATATCAACTTTAAAACGCGCTAAATTTTGTTAATGTTTTGCGTATTCTGTTTGTATCGAGATATCTCCGGCAGTACAAGAGCTGAACTTCTGAAACTTGGTACTTCAGTAGAAAAGGCCTATTTGAGACTGTCTGCAAAGTTTCGTTGCACAATTCGAATAAATGTGGAAGTTATAAACAAAAGCGATATCAACTTTAAAACGCGCTAAATTTTGTTGATGTTTTGCGTATTCAGTTTGTATCGACATATCTCCGGCAGTACAAGAGCTGCACTTCTGAAACTTGGTACTTCAGTAGAAAACGCCTATTAAAGACTGTCTGCAAAGTTTCGTTGCACAATTCGAATAAATATGGAAGCTATAAACAAAAGCGATATCAACTTTAAAACGCGCTAAATTTCTTTGATGTTTTTCGTATTCAGTTTGTATCGACATATCTCCGGCAGTACAAGAGCTGCACTTCTGAAACTTGGTACTTCAGTGGAAAAGGCCTATCCGCTACTGTCTGCCAAGTTTCGTTGCACAATTCGAATAAATGTGGAAGTTATAATCAAAAGCGATATCTACTTTAAAACGCGCTAAATTTTGTTGATGTTTTGCGTATTCTGTTTGTATCGACATATCTCCGGCAGTACAAGAGCTGCACTTCTGAAACTTGGTACTTCAGTAGAAAAGGCCTATCCGCTACTGTCTGCAAAGTTTCGTTGCACAATACGAATAAATGTTGAAGTTATAAACAAAAGCGATATCAACTTTAAAACGCGCTAAATTTTGTTGATGTTTTGCGTATTCAGTTTGTATCGACCTATCTCCGGCAGTACGAGAGCTGCACTTCTTAAACTTGGTACTTCAGTAGAACATGTGTCTCCACGACAGTCTGCAAAGTTTCGTGGCACAATTCGAATTAATGTGGCAGTTATAAACAAAAGCGATATCAACTTTAAAACGCGCTAAATTTTGTTGATGTTTTGCGTATTCAGTTTGTATCGACATATCTCCGGCAGTACAAGAGCTGCACTTCTGAAACTTGGTACTTCAGTAGAAAACGCCTATTCGAGACTGTCTGCAAAGTTTCGTTGCACAATTCGAATAAATGTAGAAGTTATAAACAAAATCGATATCAACTTTAAAACGCGCTAAATTTTGTTGATGTTTTGCGTATTCAGTTTGTATCGACATATCTCCGGCAGTACAAGAGCTGCACTTCTGAAACTTGGTACTTCAGTAGAAAATGCCTATTTGAGTCTGTCTGCAAAGTTTCGTTGCACAATTCGAATTAATGTGGCAGTTATAAACAAAAGCGATATCAACTTTAAAACGCGCTAAATTTTGTTGATGTTTTGCGTATTCAGTTTGTATCGACATATCTCCGGCAGTACGAGAGCTGCACTTCTGAAACTTGGTACTTCAGTAGAAAAGGCCTATTCGAGACTGTCTGCAAAGTTTCGTTGCACAATTCGAATAAATGTGGAAGTTATAAACAAAAGCGATATCAACTTTAGAACGCGCTAAATTTTGTTGATGTTTTGCGTATTCAGTTTGTATCGACATATCTCCGGCAGTACAAGAGCTGCACTTCTGAAACTTGGTACTTCAGTAGAAAAGGCTTATTCGAGACTGTCTGCAAAGTTTCGTTGCACAATTCGAATAAATGTGGAAGTTATAAACAAAAGCGATATCAACTTTAAAACGCGCTAAATTTTGTTGATGTTTTGCGTATTCAGTTTGTATCGACATATCTCCGGCAGTACAAGAGCTGCACTTCTGAAACTTGGTACTTCAGTAGAAAACGCCTATTTGAGACTGTCTGCAAAGTTTCGTTGCACAATTCGAATTAATGTTGCAGTTATAAACAAAAGCGATATCAACTTTAAAACGCGCTAAATTTTGTTGATGTTTTGCGTATTCAGTTTGTATCGACATATCTCCGGCAGTACGAGAGCTGCACTTCTGAAACTTGGTACTTCAGTAGCAAAGGCCTATTCGAGACTGTCTGCAAAGTTTCGTTGCACAATACGAATAAATGTTTAAGTTATAAACAAAAGCGATATCAACTTTAAAACGCGCTAAATTTTGTTGATGTTTTGCGTATTCAGTTTGTATCGACATATCTCCGGCAGTACAAGAGCTGCACTTCTGAAACTTGGTACTTCAGTAGAAAAGGCTTATTTAAGACTGTCTGCAAAGTTTCGTCGCACAATTCGAATAAATGTGGAAGTTATACACAAAAGCGATATGAAATTTAAAACGCGCTAAATTTTGTTGATGTTTTGCGTATTCAGTTTGTATCGACATATCTCCGGCAGTACAAGAGCTGCACTTCTGAAACTTGGTACTTCAGTAGAAAAGGCCTATTTGAGACTGTCTGCAAAGTTTCGTTGCACAATTACAATTAATGTGGCAGTTATAAATAAAAGCGATATCAACTTTAAAACGCGCTAAATTTTGTTGATGTTTTGCGTATTCAGTTTGTATCGACATATCTCCGGCAGTACGAGAGCTGCACTTCTGAAACTTGGTACATCAGTAGAAAAGGCCTATTCGAGACTGTCTGCAAAGTTTCGTTGCACAATTCGAATAAATGTGGAAGTTATAAACAAAAGCGATATCAACTTTAAAACGCGCTAAATTTTGTTGATGTTTTGCGTATTCAGTTTGTATCGACATATCTCCGGCAGTACGAGAGCTGCACTTCTGAAACTTGGTACATCAGTAGAAAAGGCTTATTCGAGACTGTCTGCAAAGTTTCGTTGCACAATTCGAATAAATGTGGAAGTTATAAACAAAAGCGATATCAACTTTAAAACTTGCTAAATTTTGTTGATGTTTTGCGTATTCAGTTTGTATCGACATATCTCCGGCAGAACAAGAGCTGCACTTCTGAAACTTGGTACTTCAGTCGAAAACGCCTATTTGAGACTGTCTGCAAAGTTTCGTTGCACAATTCGAATTAATGTGGCAGTTATAAACAAAAGCGATATCAACTTTAAAACGCGCTAAATTTTGTTGATGTTTTGCGTATTCAGTTTGTATCGAAATATCTCCGGCAGTACAAAGGCTGCACTTCTGAAACTTGGTACTTCAGTAGAAAAGGCCTATCCGCTACTGTCTGCAAAGTTTCGTTGCACAATTCGAATAAATGTGGAAGTTATAAACAAAAGTGATATAAACTTTAAAACGCGCTAAATTTTGTTGATGTTTTGCGTATTCAGTTTGTATCGACATATCTCCGGCAGTACAAGAGCTGCACTTCTGAAACTTGGTACTTCAGTAGAAAACGCCTATTTGAGACTGTCTGCAAAGTTTCGTTGCACAATTCGAATGAATGTGGCAGTTATAAACAAAAGCGATATCAACTTCAAAACGCACTAAATTTTGTTGATGTTTTGCGTATTCAGTTTGTATCGACATATCTCCGGCAGTACGAGAGCTGCACTTCTGAAACTTGGTACTTCAGTAGAAAAGGCCTATTTGAGACTGTCTGCAAAGTTTCGTGTCACAATTCGAATAACTGTGGAAGTTATAAACAAAAGCGATATCAACTTTAAAACGCGCTAAATTTTGTTGATGTTTTGCGTATTCAGTTTGTATCGAATATCTCCGGCAGTACAAGAGCTGCACTTCTGAAACTTGGTACTTCAGTAGAAAAGGCCTATCCGCTACTGTCTGCAAAGTTTCGTTGCACAATTCGAATAAATGTGGAAGTTATAAACAAAAGCGATATCAACTTTAAAACGCGCTAAATTTTGTTGATGTTTTGCGTATTCTGTTTGTATCGAGATATCTCCGGCAGTACAAGAGCTGAACTTCTGAAACTTGGTACTTCAGTAGAAAAGGCCTATTTGAGACTGTCTGCAAAGTTTCGTTGCACAATTCGAATAAATGTGGAAGTTATAAACAAAAGCGATATCAACTTTAAAACGCGCTAAATTTTGATGATGTTTTGCGTATTCAGTTTGTATCGACATATCTCCGGCAGTACAAGAGCTGCACTTCTGAAACTTGGTACTTCAGTAGAAAACGCCTATTAAAGACTGTCTGCAAAGTTTCGTTGCACAATTCGAATAAATATGGAAGCTATAAACAAAAGCGATATCAACTTTAAAACGCGCTAAATTTCTTTGATGTTTTTCGTATTCAGTTTGTATCGACATATCTCCGGCAGTACAAGAGCTGCACTTCTGAAACTTGGTACTTCAGTGGAAAAGGCCTATCCGCTACTGTCTGCCAAGTTTCGTTGCACAATTCGAATATATGTGGAAGTTATAATCAAAAGCGATATCAACTTTAAAACGCGCTAAATTTTGTTGATGTTTTGCGTATTCTGTTTGTATCGACATATCTCCGGCAGTACAAGAGCTGCACTTCTGAAACTTGGTACTTCAGTAGAAAAGGCCTATCCGCTACTGTCTGCAAAGTTTCGTTGCACAATACGAATAAATGTTGAAGTTATAAACAAAAGCGATATCAACTTTAAAACGCGCTAAATTTTGTTGATGTTTTGCGTATTCAGTTTGTATCGACCTATCTCCGGCAGTACGAGAGCTGCACTTCTTAAACTTGGTACTTCAGTAGAACATGTGTCTCCACGACAGTCTGCAAAGTTTCGTGGCACAATTCGAATTAATGTGGCAGTTATAAACAAAAGCGATATCAACTTTAAAACGCGCTAAATTTTGTTGATGTTTTGCGTATTCAGTTTGTATCGACATATCTCCGGCAGTACAAGAGCTGCACTTCTGAAACTTGGTACTTCAGTAGAAAACGCCTATTCGAGACTGTCTGCAAAGTTTCGTTGCACAATTCGAATAAATGTAGAAGTTATAAACAAAATCGATATCAACTTTAAAACGCGCTAAATTTTGTTGATGTTTTGCGTATTCAGTTTGTATCGACATATCTCCGGCAGTACAAGAGCTGCACTTCTGAAACTTGGTACTTCAGAAGAAAATGCCTATTTGAGTCTGTCTGCAAAGTTTCGTTGCACAATTCGAATTAATGTGGCAGTTATAAACAAAAGCGATATCAACTTTAAAACGCGCTAAATTTTGTTGATGTTTTGCGTATTCAGTTTGTATCGACATATCTCCGACAGTACGAGAGCTGCACTTCTGAAACTTGGTACTTCAGTAGAAAAGGCCTATTCGAGACTGTCTGCAAAGTTTCGTTGCACAATTCGAATAAATGTGGAAGTTATAAACAAAAGCGATATCAACTTTAGAACGCGCTAAATTTTGTTGATGTTTTGCGTATTCAGTTTGTATCGACATATCTCCGGCAGTACAAGAGCTGCACTTCTGAAACTTAGTACTTCAGTAGAAAAGGCTTATTCGAGACTCTCTGCAAAGTTTCGTTGCACAATTCGAATAAATGTGGAAGTTATAAACAAAAGCGATATCAACTTTAAAACGCGCTAAATTTTGTTGATGTTTTGCGTATTCAGTTTGTATCGACATATCTCCGGCAGTACAAGAGCTGCACTTCTGAAACTTGGTACTTCAGTAGAAAAGGCCTATTTGAGACTGTCTGCAAAGTTTCGTTGCACAATTCGAATTAATGTGGCAGTTATAAATAAAAGCGATATCAACTTTAAAACGCGCTAAATTTTGTTGATGTTTTGCGTATTCAGTTTGTATCGACATATCTCCGGCAGTACGAGAGCTGCACTTCTGAAACTTGGTACATCAGTAGAAAAGGCCTATTCGAGACTGTCTGCAAAGTTTCGTTGCACAATTCGAATAAATGTGGAAGTTATAAACAAAAGCGATATCAACTTTAAAACGCGCTAAATTTTGTTGATGTTTTGCGTATTCAGTTTGTATCGACATATCTCCGGCAGTACAGGAGCTGCACTTCTGAAACTTGGTACTTCAGTAGAAACGGCCTATTTGAGACTGTCTGCAAAGTTTCGTTGCACAATTCGAATAAATGTGGAAGTTATAAACAAAAGCGATATCAACTTTAAACCGCGCTAAATTTTGTTGATGTTTTGCGTATTCAGTTTGTATCGACATATCTCCGGCAGTACAAGAGCTGCACTTCTGAAACTTGGTACTTCAGTAGAAAAAGCCTATTTAAGACTGTCTGCAAAGTTTCGTTGCACAATTCGAATAAATATGGAAGTTATAAACAAAAGCGATATCAACTTTAAAACGCGCTAAATTTCTTTGATGTTTTTCGTATTCAGTTTGTATCGACATATCTCCGGCAGTACAAGAGCTGCACTTCTGAAACTTGGTACTTCAGCTGAAAAGGCCTATCCGCTACTGTCTGCCAAGTTTCGTTGCACAATTCGAATAAATGTGGAAGTTATAAACAAAAGCGATATCAACTTTAAAACGCGCTAAATTTCTTTGATGTTTTTCGTATTCAGTTTGTATCGACATATCTCCGGCAGTACAAGAGCTGCACTTCTGAAACTTGGTACTTCAGTAGAAAAGGCCTATCCGCTACTGTCTGCCAAGTTTCGGTGCACAATTCGAATAAATGTGGAAGTTATAAACAAAAGCGATATCAACTTTAAAACACGCTAAATTTTGTTGATGTTTTGCGTATTCAGTTTGTATCGACATATCTCCGGGAGTACAAGAGCTGCACTTCGGAAACTTGGTACTTCAGTAGAAAAGGCCTTTTCGAGACTGTCTGCAAAGTTTCGTTGTACAATTCGAATTAATGTTGCAGTTATAAACAAAACCGATATCAACTTTAAAACGCGCTAAATTTTGTTGATGTTTTGCGTATTCAGTTTATATCGACATATCTCCGGCAGTACGAGAGCTGCACTTCTGAAACTTAATACTTCAGTAGAAAATGCCTATCCGCTACTGTCTGCAAAGTTTCGTTGCACAATTCGAATAAATGTGGAAGTTATAAACAAAAGTGATATAAACTTTAAAACGCGCTAAATTTTGTTGATGTTTTGCGTATTCAGTTTGTATCGACATATCTCCGGCAGTACAAGAGCTGCACTTCTGAAACTTGGTACTTCAGTAGAAAACGCCTATTTGAGACTGTCTGCAAAGTTTCGTTGCACAATTCGAATGAATGTGGCAGTTATAAACAAAAGCGATATCAACTTCAAAACGCACTAAATTTTGTTGTTGTTTTGCGTATTCAGTTTGTATCGACATATCTCCGGCAGTACGAGAGCTGCACTTCTGAAACTTGGTACTTCAGTAGAAAAGGCCTATTTGAGACTGTCTGCAAAGTTTCGTGTCACAATTCGAATAACTGTGGAAGTTATAAACAAAAGCGATATCAACTTTAAAACGCGCTAAATTTTGTTGATGTTTTGCGTATTCAGTTTGTATCGAAATATCTCCGGCAGTACAAGAGCTGCACTTCTGAAACTTGGTACTTCAGTAGAAAAGGCCTATCCGCTACTGTCTGCAAAGTTTCGTTGCACAATTCGAATAAATGTGGAAGTTATAAACAAAAGCGATATCAACTTTAAAACGCGCTAAATTTTGTTGATGTTTTGCGTATTCTGTTTGTATCGAGATATCTCCGGCAGTACAAGAGCTGAACTTCTGAAACTTGGTACTTCAGTAGAAAAGGCCTATTTGAGACTGTCTGCAAAGTTTCGTTGCACAATTCGAATAAATGTGGAAGTTATAAACAAAAGCGATATCAACTTTAAAACGCGCTAAATTTTGTTGATGTTTTGCGTATTCAGTTTGTATCGACATATCTCCGGCAGTACAAGAGCTGCACTTCTGAAACTTGGTACTTCAGTAGAAAACGCCTATTAAAGACTGTCTGCAAAGTTTCGTTGCACAATTCGAATAAATATGGAAGCTATAAACAAAAGCGATATCAACTTTAAAACGCGCTAAATTTCTTTGATGTTTTTCGTATTCAGTTTGTATCGACATATCTCCGGCAGTACAAGAGCTGCACTTCTGAAACTTGGTACTTCAGTGGAAAAGGCCTATCCGCTACTGTCTGCCAAGTTTCGTTGCACAATTCGAATAAATGTGGAAGTTATAATCAAAAGCGATATCAACTTTAAAACGCGCTAAATTTTGTTGATGTTTTGCGTATTCTGTTTGTATCGACATATCTCCGGCAGTACAAGAGCTGCACTTCTGAAACTTGGTACTTCAGTAGAAAAGGCCTATCCGCTACTGTCTGCAAAGTTTCGTTGCACAATACGAATAAATGTTGAAGTTATAAACAAAAGCGATATCAACTTTAAAACGCGCTAAATTTTGTTGATGTTTTGCGTATTCAGTTTGTATCGACCTATCTCCGGCAGTACGAGAACTGCACTTCTAAAACTTGGTACTTCAGTAGAACATGTGTCTCCACGACAGTCTGCAAAGTTTCGTGGCACAATTCGAATTAATGTGGCAGTTATAAACAAAAGCGATATCAACTTTAAAACGCGCTAAATTTTGTTGATGTTTTGCGTATTCAGGTTGTATCGACATATCTCCAACAGTACAAGAGCTGCACTTCTGAAACTTGGTACTTCAGTAGAAAACGCCTATTCGAGACTGTCTGCAAAGTTTCGTTGCACAATTCGAATAAATGTAGAAGTTATAAACAAAAGCGATATCAACTTTAAAACGCGCTAAATTTTGTTGATGTTTTGCGTATTCAGTTTGTATCGACATATCTCCGGCAGTACAAGAGCTGCACTTCTGAAACTTGGTACTTCAGTAGAAAATGCCTATTTGAGTCTGTCTGCAAAGTTTCGTTGCACAATTCGAATTAATGTGGCAGTTATAAACAAAAGCGATATCAACTTTAAAACGCGCTAAATTTTGTTGATGTTTTGCGTATTCAGTTTGTATCGACATATCTCCGGCAGTACGAGAGCTGCACTTCTGAAACTTGGTACTTCAGTAGAAAAGGCCTATTCGAGACGGTCTGCCAAGTTTCGTTGCACAATTCGAATAAATGTGGAAGTTATAAACAAAAGCGATATCAACTTTAGAACGCGCTAAATTTTGTTGATGTTTTGCGTATTCAGTTTGTATCGACATATCTCCGGCAGTACAAGAGCTGCACTTCTGAAACTTGGTACTTCAGTAGAAAAGGCTTATTCGAGACTGTCTGCAAAGTTTCGTTGCACAATTCGAATAAATGTGGAAGTTATAAACAAAAGCGATATCAACTTTAAAACGCGCTAAATTTTGTTGATGTTTTGCGTAATCTAGTTTGTATCGACATATCTCCGGCAGTACAAGAGCTGCACTTCTGAAACTTGGTACTTCAGTAGAAAACGCCTATTTGAGACTGTCTGCAAAGTTTCGTTGCACAATTCGAATTAATGTGGCAGTTATAAACAAAAGCGATATCAACTTTAAAACGCGCTAAATTTTGTTGATGTTTTGCGTATTCAGTTTGTATCGACATATCTCCGGCAGTACGAGAGCTGCACTTCTGAAACTTGGTACTTCAGTAGCAAAGGCCTATTCGAGACTGTCTGCAAAGTTTCGTTGCACAATACGAATAAATGTTTAAGTTATAAACAAAAGCGATATCAACTTTAAAACGCGCTAAATTTTGTTGATGTTTTGCGTATTCAGTTTGTATCGACATATCTCCGGCAGTACAAGAGCTGCACTTCTGAAACTTGGTACTTCAGTAGAAAAGGCCTATTCGAGACGGTCTGCAAAGTTTCGTCGCACAATTCGAATAAATGTGGAAGTTATACACAAAAGCGATATGAACTTTAAAACGCGCTAAATTTTGTTGATGTTTTGCGTATTCAGTTTGTATCGACATATCTCCGGCAGTACAAGAGCTGCACTTCTGAAACTTGGTACTTCAGTAGAAAAGGCCTATTTGAGACTGTCTGCAAAGTTTCGTTGCACAATTCGAATTAATGTGGCAGTTATAAATAAAAGCGATATCAACTTTAAAACGCGCTAAATTTTGTTGATGTTTTGCGTATTCAGTTTGTATCGACATATCTCCGGCAGTACGAGAGCTGCACTTCTGAAACTTGGTACATCAGTAGAAAAGGCCTATTCGAGACTGTCTGCAAAGTTTCGTTGCACAATTCGAATAAATGTGGAAGTTATAAACAAAAGCGATATCAACTTTAAAACGCGCTAAATTTTGTTGATGTTTTGCGTATTCAGTTTGTATCGACATATCTCCGGCAGTACAGGAGCTGCACTTCTGAAACTTGGTACTTCAGTAGAAACGGCCTATTTGAGACTGTCTGCAAAGTTTCGTTGCACAATTCGAATAAATGTGGAAGTTATAAACAAAAGCGATATCAACTTTAAACCGCGCTAAATTTTGTTGATGTTTTGCGTATTCAGTTTGTATCGACATATCTCCGGCAGTACAAGAGCTGCACTTCTGAAACTTGGTACTTCAGCTGAAAAGGCCTATCCGCTACTGTCTGCCAAGTTTCGTTGCACAATTCGAATAAATGTGGAAGTTATAAACAAAAGCGATATCAACTTTAAAACGCGCTAAATTTCTTTGATGTTTTTCGTATTCAGTTTGTATCGACATATCTCCGGCAGTACAAGAGCTGCACTTCTGAAACTTGGTACTTCAGTAGAAAAGGCCTATCCGCTACTGTCTGCCAAGTTTCGGTGCACAATTCGAATAAATGTGGAAGTTATAAACAAAAGCGATATCAACTTTAAAACACGCTAAATTTTGTTGATGTTTTGCGTATTCAGTTTGTATCGACATATCTCCGGGAGTACAAGAGCTGCACTTCGGAAACTTGGTACTTCAGTCTAAAGGCCTTTTCGAGACTGTCTGCAAAGTTTCGTTGTACAATTCGAATTAATGTTGCAGTTATAAACAAAACCGATATCAACTTTAAAACGCGCTAAATTTTGTTGATGTTTTGCGTATTCAGTTTATATCGACATATCTCCGGCAGTACGAGAGCTGCACTTCTGAAACTTAATACTTCAGTAGAAAATGCCTATCCGCTACTGTCTGCAAAGTTTCGTTGCACAATTCGAATAAATGTGGAAGTTATAAACAAAAGTGATATAAACTTTAAAACGCGCTAAATTTTGTTGATGTTTTGCGTATTCAGTTTGTATCGACATATCTCCGGCAGTACAAGAGCTGCACTTCTGAAACTTGGTACTTCAGTAGAAAACGCCTATTTGAGACTGTCTGCAAAGTTTCGTTGCACAATTCGAATGAATGTGGCAGTTATAAACAAAAGCGATATCAACTTCAAAACGCACTAAATTTTGTTGTTGTTTTGCGTATTCAGTTTGTATCGACATATCTCCGGCAGTACGAGAGCTGCACTTCTGAAACTTGGTACTTCAGTAGAAAAGGCCTATTTGAGACTGTCTGCAAAGTTTCGTGTCACAATTCGAATAACTGTGGAAGTTATAAACAAAAGCGATATCAACTTTAAAACGCGCTAAATTTTGTTGATGTTTTGCGTATTCAGTTTGTATCGAAATATCTCTGGCAGTACAAGAGCTGCACTTCTGAAACTTGGTACTTCAGTAGAAAAGGCCTATCCGCTACTGTCTGCAAAGTTTCGTTGCACAATTCGAATAAATGTGGAAGTTATAAACAAAAGCGATATCAACTTTAAAACGCGCTAAATTTTGTTGATGTTTTGCGTATTCTGTTTGTATCGAGATATCTCCGGCAGTACAAGAGCTGAACTTCTGAAACTTGGTACTTCAGTAGAAAAGGCCTATTTGAGACTGTCTGCAAAGTTTCGTTGCACAATTCGAATAAATGTGGAAGTTATAAACAAAAGCGATATCAACTTTAAAACGCGCTAAATTTTGTTGATGTTTTGCGTATTCAGTTTGTATCGACATATCTCCGGCAGTACAAGAGCTGCACTTCTGAAACTTGGTACTTCAGTAGAAAACGCCTATTAAAGACTGTCTGCAAAGTTTCGTTGCACAATTCGAATAAATATGGAAGCTATAAACAAAAGCGATATCAACTTTAAAACGCGCTAAATTTCTTTGATGTTTTTCGTATTCAGTTTGTATCGACATATCTCCGGCAGTACAAGAGCTGCACTTCTGAAACTTGGTACTTCAGTGGAAAAGGCCTATCCGCTACTGTCTGCCAAGTTTCGTTGCACAATTCGAATAAATGTGGAAGTTATAATCAAAAGCGATATCAACTTTAAAACGCGCTAAATTTTGTTGATGTTTTGCGTATTCTGTTTGTATCGACATATCTCCGGCAGTACAAGAGCTGCACTTCTGAAACTTGGTACTTCAGTAGAAAAGGCCTATCCGCTACTGTCTGCAAAGTTTCGTTGCACAATACGAATAAATGTTGAAGTTATAAACAAAAGCGATATCAACTTTAAAACGCGCTAAATTTTGTTGATGTTTTGCGTATTCAGTTTGTATCGACCTATCTCCGGCAGTACGAGAGCTGCACTTCTTAAACTTGGTACTTCAGTAGAACATGTGTCTCCACGACAGTCTGCAAAGTTTCGTGGCACAATTCGAATTAATGTGGCAGTTATAAACAAAAGCGATATCAACTTTAAAACGCGCTAAATTTTGTTTATGTTTTGCGTATTCAGTTTGTATCGACATATCTCCGGCAGTACAAGAGCTGCACTTCTGAAACTTGGTACTTCAGTAGAAAACGCTTATTCGAGACTGTCTGCAAAGTTTCGTTGCACAATTCGAATAAATGTAGAAGTTATAAACAAAATCGATATCAACTTTAAAACGCGCTAAATTTTGTTGATGTTTTGCGTATTCAGTTTGTATCGACATATCTCCGGCAGTACAAGAGCTGCACTTCTGAAACTTGGTACTTCAGTAGAAAATGCCTATTTGAGTCTGTCTGCAAAGTTTCGTTGCACAATTCGAATTAATGTGGCAGTTATAAACAAAAGCGATATCAACTTTAAAACGCGCTAAATTTTGTTGATGTTTTGCGTATTCAGTTTGTATCGACATATCTCCGGCAGTACGAGAGCTGCACTTCTGAAACTTGGTACTTCAGTAGAAAAGGCCTATTCGAGACGGTCTGCCAAGTTTCGTTGCACAATTCGAATAAATGTGGAAGTTATAAACAAAAGCGATATCAACTTTAGAACGCGCTAAATTTTGTTGATGTTTTGCGTATTCAGTTTGTATCGACATATCTCCGGCAGTACAAGAGCTGCACTTCTGAAACTTGGTACTTCAGTAGAAAAGGCTTATTCGAGACTGTCTGCAAAGTTTCGTTGCACAATTCGAATAAATGTGGAAGTTATAAACAAAAGCGATATCAACTTTAAAACGCGCTAAATTTTGTTGATGTTTTGCGTATTCAGTTTGTATCGACATATCTCCGGCAGTACAAGAGCTGCACTTCTGAAAATTGGTACTTCAGTAGAAAACGCCTATTTGAGACTGTCTACAAAGTTTCGTTGCACAATTCGAATTAATGTGGCAGTTATAAACAAAAGCGATATCAACTTTAAAACGCGCTAAATTTTGTTGATGTTTTGCGTATTCAGTTTGTATCGACATATCTCCGGCAGTACGAGAGCTGCACTTCTGAAACTTGGTACTTCAGTAGCAAAGGCCTATTCGAGACTGTCTGCAAAGTTTCGTTGCACAATACGAATAAATGTTTAAGTTATAAACAAAAGCGATATCAACTTTAAAACGCGCTAAATTTTGTTGATGTTTTGCGTATTCAGTTTGTATCGACATATCTCCGGCAGTACAAGAGCTGCACTTCTGAAACTTGGTACTTCAGTAGAAAAGGCCTATTCGAGACTGTCTGCAAAGTTTCGTCGCACAATTCGAATAAATGTGGAAGTTATACACAAAAGCGATATGAACTTTAAAATGCGCTAAATTTTGTTGATGTTTTGCGTATTCAGTTTGTATCGACATATCTCCGGCAGTACAAGAGCTGCACTTCTGAAACTTGGTACTTCAGTAGAAAAGGCCTATTTGAGACTGTCTGCAAAGTTTCGTTGCACAATTCGAATTAATGTGGCAGTTATAAATAAAAGCGATATCAACTTTAAAACGCGCTAAATTTTGTTGATGTTTTGCGTATTCAGTTTGTATCGACATATCTCCGGCAGTACGAGAGCTGCACTTCTGAAACTTGGTACATCAGTAGAAAAGGCCTATTCGAGACTGTCTGCAAAGTTTCGTTGCACAATTCGAATAAATGTGGAAGTTATAAACAAAAGCGATATCAACTTTAAAACGCGCTAGATTTTGTTGATGTTTTGCGTATTCAGTTTGTATCGACATATCTCCGGCAGTACAGGAGCTGCACTTCTGAAACTTGGTACTTCAGTAGAAACGGCCTATTTGAGACTGTCTGCAAAGTTTCGTTGCACAATTCGAATAAATGTGGAAGTTATAAACAAAAGCGATATCAACTTTAAAACGCGCTAAATTTTGTTGATGTTTTGCGTATTCAGTTTGTATCGACATATCTCCGGCAGTACAAGAGCTGCACTTCTGAAACTTGGTACTTCAGTAGCAAAAGCCTATTTAAGACTGTCTGCAAAGTTTCGTTGCACAATTCGAATAAATATGGAAGTTATAAACAAAAGCGATATCAACTTTAAAACGCGCTAAATTTCTTTGATGTTTTTCGTATTCAGTTTGTATCGACATATCTCCGGCAGTACAAGAGCTGCACTTCTGAAACTTGGTACTTCAGCTGAAAAGGCCTATCCGCTACTGTCTGCCAAGTTTCGTTGCACAATTCGAATAAATGTGGAAGTTATAAACAAAAGCGATATCAACTTTAAAACGCGCTAAATTTCTTTGATGTTTTTCGTATTCAGTTTGTATCGACATATCTCCGGCAGTACAAGAGCTGCACTTCTGAAACTTGGTACTTCAGTAGAAAAGGCCTATCCGCTACTGTCTGCCAAGTTTCGTTGCACAATTCGAATAAATGTGGAAGTTATAAACAAAAGCGATATCAACTTTAAAACACGCTAAATTTTGTTGATGTTTTGCGTATTCAGTTTGTATCGACATATCTCCGGGAGTACAAGAGCTGCACTTCGGAAACTTGGTACTTCAGTAGAAAAGGCCTTTTCGAGACTGTCTGCAAAGTTTCGTTGTACAATTCGAATTAATGTTGCAGTTATAAACAAAACCGATATCAACTTTAAAACGCGCGGAATTTTGTTGATGTTTTGCGTATTCAGTTTATATCGACATATCTCCGGCAGTACGAGAGCTGCACTTCTGAAACTTAATACTTCAGTAGAAAAGGCCTATCCGCTACTGTCTGCAAAGTTTCGTTGCACAATTCTAATAAATGTGGAAGTTATAAACAAAAGCGATATCAACTTTAAAACGCGCTAAATTTTGTTGATGTTTTGCGTATTCAGTTTGTATCGACATATCTCCGGCAGTACAAGAGCTGCACTTCTGAAACTTGGTACTTCAGTAGAAATGGCCTATTCGAGACTGTCTGCAAAGTTTCGTTGCACAATTCGAATAAATGTGGAAGTTATAAACAAAAGCGATATCAACTTTAAAACGCGCTAAATTTTGTTGATGTTTTGCGTATTCAGTTTGTATCGACATATCTCCGGCAGTACAAGAGCTGCACTTCTGAAACATGGTACTTCAGTAGAAAACGCCTATTTGAGACTGTCTGCAAAGTTTCGTTGCACAATTCGAATTAATGTGTCAGTTATAAACAAAAGCGATATCAACTTTAAAACGCGCTAAATTTTGTTGATGTTTTGCGTATTCAGTTTGTATCGACATATCTCCGGCAGTACGAGAGCTGCACTTCTGAAACTTGGTACTTCAGTAGAAAAGGCCTATTCGAGACTGTCTGCAAAGTTTCGTGTCACAATTCGAATAAATGTGGAAGTTATAAACAAAAGCGATATGAACTTTAAAACGCGCTGAATTTTGTTGATGTTTTGCGTATTCAGTTTGTATCGACATATCTCCGGCAGTACAAGAGCTGCACTTCTGAAACTTGGTACTTCAGTAGAAAAGGCCTATTTGAGACTATCTGCAAAGTTTCGTTGCACAATTCGAATTAATGTGGCAGTTATAAACAAAAGCGATATCAACTTTAAAACGCGCTTAATTTTGTTGATGTTTTGCGTATACCGTTTGTATCGACATATCTCCGGCAGTACGAGAGCTGCACTTCTGAAACTTGGTACTTCAGTAGAAAAGGCCTATTCGAGACTGTCTGCAAAGTTTCGTTGCACAATTCGAATTAATGTGGAAGTTATAAACAAAAGCGATATCAACTTTAAAACGCGCTAAATTTTGTTGATGTTTTGCGTATTCAGTTTGTATCGACATATCTCCGGCAGTACAAGAGCTGCACTTCTGAAACTAGGTACTTCAGTAGAAAAAGCCTATCCGCGACTGTCTGCAAAGTTTCGTTGCACAATTCGAATAAATGTTGAAGTTATAAACAAAAGCGATATCAACTTTAAAACGCGCTAAATTTTGTTGATGTTTTGCGTATTCAGTTTGTATCGACATATCTCCGGCAGTACAAGAGCTGCACTTCTGAAACTTGGTACTTCAGTAGAAAAGGGGTCTCCGCTACTGTCTGCAAATATCTCTTGCACAATTACAATAAATGTTGAAGTTATAAACAAAAGCGATATCAACTTTAAAACGCGCTAAATTTTGTTGATGTTTTGCGTATTCAGTTTGTATCGACATATCTCCGGCAGTACAAGAGCTGCACTTCTGAAACTTGGTACTTCAGTAGAAAAACGCCTATTTAAGTCTGTCTGCAAAGTTTCGTCGCACAATTCGAATAAATGTGGAAGTTATAAACAAAAGCGATATCAACTTTAAAACGCGCTTAATTTTGTTGATGTTTTGCGTATTCAGTTTGTATCGACATATCTCCGGCAGTACAAGAGCTGCACTTCTGAAACTTGGTACTTCAGTAGACAACGCCTATTTGAGACTGTCTGCAAAGTTTCGTTGCACAATTCGAATTAATGTGGCAGTTATAAACAAAAGCGATATCAACTTTAAAACGCGCTAAATTTTGTTGATGTTTTGCGTATTCAGTTTGTATCGACATATCTCCGGCAGTACGAGAGCTGCACTTCTGAAACTTGGTACTTCAGTAGTAAAGGCCTATTCGAGACTGTCTGCAAAGTTTCGTGTCACAATTCGAATAAATGTGGAAGTTATAAACAAAAGCAATATCAACTTTAAAACGCGCTTAATTTTGTTGATGTTTTGCGTATTCAGTTTGTATCGACATATCTCCGGCAGTACAAGAGCTGCACTTCTGAAACTTGGTACTTCAGTAGAAAAGGCCTATTTGAGACTGTCTGCAAAGTTTCGTTGCACAATTCGACTAAATGTGGAAGTTATAAACAAAAGCGGTATGAACTTTAAAACGCGCTAAATTTTGTTGATGTTTTGCGTATTCCGTTTGTATCGAGATATCTCCGGCAGTACAAGAGCTGCACTTCTGAAACTTGGTACTTCAGTAGAAACGGCCTATTTGAGACTGTCTGCAAAGTTTCGTTGCACAATTCGAATAAATGTGGAAGTTATAAACAAAAGCGATATCAACTTTAAAACGCGCTAAATTTTGTTGATGTTTTGCGTATTCAGTTTGTATCGACATATCTCCGGCAGTACAAGAGCTGCACTTCTGAAACTTGGTACTTCAGTAGAAAAGGCCTATCCGCTACTGTCTGCCAAGTTTCGTTGCACAATTCGAATAAATGTGGAAGTTATAAACAAAAGCGATATCAACTTTAAAACGCGCTAAATTTTGTTGATGTTTTGCGTATTCCGTTTGTATCGACATATCTCCGGCAGTACAAGAGCTGCACTTCTAAAACTTGGTACTGCAGTAGAAACGGCCTATCCGCTACTGTCTGCAAAGTTTCGTTGCACAATTCGAATAAATGTTTAAGTTATAAACAAAAGCGATATCAACTTTAAAACGCGCTAAATTTTGTTGATGTTTTGCGTATTCAGTTTGTATCGACATATCTCCGGCAGTACAAGAGCTGCACTTCTGAAACTTGGTACTTCAGTAGAAAAGGCTTATTTAAAACTGTCTGCAAAGTTTCGTCGCACAATTCGAATAAATGTGGAAGTTATAAACAAAAGCGATATGAACTTTAAAACGCGCTAAATTTTGTTAATGTTTTGCGTCTTCAGTTTGCATCGACATATCTCCGGCAGTACAAGAGCTGCACTTCTGAAACTTGGTACTTCAGTAGAAAAGGCCTATTTGAGACTATCTGCAAAGTTTCGTTGCACAATTACAATTAATGTGGCAGTTATAAACAAAAGCGATATCAACTTTAAAACGCGCTAAATTTTGTTGATGTTTTGCGTATTCAGTTTGTATCGACATATCTCCGGCAGTACAAGAGCTGCACTTCTGAAACTTGGTACTTCAGTAGAGAAAGCCTATCCGCTACTGTCTGCAAAGTTTCGTTGCACAATTCGAATAAATGTTGAAGTTATAAACAAAAGCGATATCAACTTTAAAACGCGCTAAATTTTGTTGATGTTTTGCGTATTCAGTTTGTATCGACATATCTCCGGCAGTACGAGAGCTGCACTTCTGAAACTTGGTACTTCAGTAGAAAAGGCTTATTCGAGACTGTCTGCAAAGTTTCGTTGCACAATTCGAATAAATGTGGAAGTTATAAACAAAAGCGATATCAACTTTAAAACGCGCTAAATTTTGTTGATGTTTTGCGTATTCAGTTTGTATCGACATATCTCCGGCAGTACAAGAGCTGCACTTCTGAAACTTGGTACTTCAGTAGTAAAGGCTTATTTAAGACTGTCTGCAAAGTTTCGTCGCACAATTCGAATAAATGTGGAAGTTATACACAAAAGCGATATGAACTTTAAAACGCGCTAAATTTTGTTGATGTTTTGCGTATTCAGTTTGTATCGACATATCTCCGGCAGTACAAGAGCTGCACTTCTGAAACTTAGTACTTCAGTAGAAAAGGCCTATTTGAGACTGTCTGCAAAGTTTCGTTGCACAATTCGAATTAATGTGGCAGTTATAAATAAAAGCGATATCAACTTTAAAACGCGCTAAATTTTGTTGATGTTTTGCGTATTCAGTTTGTATCGACATATCTCCGGCAGTACAAGAGCTGCACTTCTGAAACTTGGTACTTCAGTAGAAACGGCCTATTTGAGACTGTCTGCAAAGTTTCGTTGCACAATTCGAATAAATGTGGAAGTTATAAACAAAAGCGATATCAACTTTAAAACGCGCTAAATTTTGTTGATGTTTTGCGTATTCAGTTTGTATCGACATATCTCCGGCAGTACAAGAGCTGCACTTCTGAAACTTGGTACTTCAGTAGAAAAAGCCTATTTAAGACTGTCTGCAAAGTTTCGTTGCACAATTCGAATAAATATGGAAGTTATAAACAAAGCGATATCAACTTTAAAACGCGCTAAATTTCTTTGATGTTTTTCGTATTCAGTTTGTATCGACATATCTCCGGCAGTACAAGAGCTGCACTTCTGAAACTTGGTACTTCAGCTGAAAAGGCCTATCCGCTACTGTCTGCCAAGTTTCGTTGCACAATTCGAATAAATGTGGAAGTTATAAACAAAAGCGATATCAACTTTAAAACGCGCTAAATTTCTTTGATGTTTTTCGTATTCAGTTTGTATCGACATATCTCCGGCAGTACAAGAGCTGCACTTCTGAAACTTGGTACTTCAGTAGAAAAGGCCTATCCGCTACTGTCTGCCAAGTTTCGTTGCACAATTCGAATAAATGTGGAAGTTATAAACAAAAGCGATATCAACTTTAAAACACGCTAAATTTTGTTGATGTTTTGCGTATTCAGTTTGTATCGACATATCTCCGGGAGTACAAGAGCTGCACTTCGGAAACTTGGTACTTCAGTAGAAAAGGCCTTTTCGAGACTGTCTGCAAAGTTTCGTTGTACAATTCGAATTAATGTTGCAGTTATAAACAAAACCGATATCAACTTTAAAACGCGCTAAATTTTGTTGATGTTTTGCGTATTCAGTTTATATCGACATATCTCCGGCAGTACGAGAGCTGCACTTCTGAAACTTAATACTTCAGTAGAAAAGGCCTATCCGCTACTGTCTGCAAAGTTTCGTTGCACAATTCTAATAAATGTGGAAGTTATAAACAAAAGCGATATCAACTTTAAAACGCGCTAAATTTTGTTGATGTTTTGCGTATTCAGTTTGTATCGACATATCTCCGGCAGTACAAGAGCTGCACTTCTGAAACTTGGTACTTCAGTAGAAATGGCCTATTCGAGACTGTCTGCAAAGTTTTGTTGCACAATTCGAATTAATGTGTCAGTTATAAACAAAAGCGATATCAACTTTAAAACGCGCTAAATTTTGTTGATGTTTTGCGTATTCAGTTTGTATCGACATATCTCCGGCAGTACGAGAGCTGCACTTCTGAAACATGGTACTTCAGTAGAAAAGGCCTATTCGAGACTGTCTGCAAAGTTTCGTGTCACAATACGAATAAATGTGGAAGTTATAAACAAAAGCGATATGAACTTTAAAACGCGCTGAATTTTGTTGATGTTTTGCGTATTCAGTTTGTATCGACATATCTCCGGCAGTACAAGAGCTGCACTTCTGAAACTTGGTACTTCAGTAGAAAAGGCTTATTTAAGACTGTCTGCAAAGTTTCGTCGCACAATTCGAATAAATGTGGACGTTATACACAAAAGCGATATCAACTTTAAAACGCGCTAAATTTTGTTGATGTTTTGCGTATTCAGTTTGTATCGACATATCTCCGGCAGTACAAGAGCTGCACTTCTGAAACTTGGTACTTCAGTAGAAAAGGCCTATTTGAGACTGTCTGCAAAGTTTCGTTGCACAATTCGAATTAATGTGGCAGTTATAAATAAAAGCGATATCAACTTTAAAACGCGCTAAATTTTGTTGATGTTTTGCGTATTCAGTTTGTATCGACATATCTCCGGCAGTACGAGAGCTGCACTTCTGAAACTTGGTACATCAGTAGAAAAGGCCTATTCGAGACTGTCTGCAAAGTTTCGTTGCACAATTCGAATAAATGTGGAAGTTATAAACAAAAGCGATATCAACTTTAAAACGCGCTAAATTTTGTTGATGTTTTGCGTATTCAGTTTGTATCGACATATCTCCGGCAGTACAAGAGCTGCACTTCTGAAACTTGGTACTTCAGTAGAAACGGCCTATTTGAGACTGTCTGCAAAGTTTCGTTGCACAATTCGAATAAATGTGGAAGTTATAAACAAAAGCGATATCAACTTTAAAACGCGCTAAATTTTGTTGATGTTTTGCGTATTCAGTTTGTATCGACATATCTCCGGCAGTACAAGAGCTGCACTTCTGAAACTTGGTACTTCAGTAGAAAAAGCCTATTTAAGACTGTCTGCAAAGTTTCGTTGCACAATTCGAATAAATATGGAAGTTATAAACAAAGCGATATCAACTTTAAAACGCGCTAAATTTCTTTGATGTTTTTCGTATTCAGTTTGTATCGACATATCTCCGGCAGTACAAGAGCTGCACTTCTGAAACTTGGTACTTCAGCTGAAAAGGCATATCCGCTACTGTCTGCCAAGTTTCGTTGCACAATTCGAATAAATGTGGAAGTTATAAACAAAAGCGATATCAACTTTAAAACACGCTAAATTTTGTTGATGTTTTGCGTATTCAGTTTGTATCGACATATCTCCGGGAGTACAAGAGCTGCACTTCGGAAACTTGGTACTTCAGTAGAAAAGGCCTTTTCGAGACTGTCTGCAAAGTTTCGTTGTACAATTCGAATTAATGTTGCAGTTATAAACAAAACCGATATCAACTTTAAAACGCGCTAAATTTTGTTGATGTTTTGCGTATTCAGTTTATATCGACATATCTCCGGCAGTACAAGAGCTGCACTTCTGAAACTTAATACTTCAGTAGAAAAGGCCTATCCGCTACTGTCTGCAAAGTTTCGTTGCACAATTCGAATAAATGTGGAAGTTATAAACAAAAGCGATATCAACTTTAAAACGCGCTAAATTTTGTTGATGTTTTGCGTATTCAGTTTGTATCGACATATCTCCGGCAGTACAAGAGCTGCACTTCTGAAACTTGGTACTTCAGTAGAAATGGCCTATTCGAGACTGTCTGCAAAGTTTCGTTGCACAATTCGAATAAATGTGGAAGTTATAAACAAAAGCGATATCAACTTTAAAACGCGCTAAATTTTGTTGATGTTTTGCGTATTCAGTTTGTATCGACATATCTCCGGCAGTACAAGAGCTGCACTTCTGAAACATGGTACTTCAGTAGAAAACGCCTATTCGAGACTGTCTGCAAAGTTTTGTTGCACAATTCGAATTAATGTGTCAGTTATAAACAAAAGCGATATCAACTTTAAAACGCGCTAAATTTTGTTGATGTTTTGCGTATTCAGTTTGTATCGACATATCTCCGGCAGTACGAGAGCTGCACTTCTGAAACTTGGTACTTCAGTAGAAAAGGCCTATTCGAGACTGTCTGCAAAGTTTCGTGTCACAATACGAATAAATGTGGAAGTTATAAACAAAAGCGATATGAACTTTAAAACGCGCTGAATTTTGTTGATGTTTTGCGTATTCAGTTTGTATCGACATATCTCCGGCAGTACAAGAGCTGCACTTCTGAAACTTGGTACTTCAGTAGAAAAGGCCTATTTGAGACTATCTGCAAAGTTTCGTTGCACAATTCGAATTAATGTGGCAGTTATAAACAAAAGCGATATCAACTTTAAAACGCGCTTAATTTTGTTGATGTTTTGCGTATACCGTTTGTATCGACATATCTCCGGCAGTACGAGAGCTGCACTTCTGAAACTTGGTACTTCAGTAGAAAAGGCCTATTCGAGACTGTCTGCAAAGTTTCGGGGCACAATTCGAATAAATGTGGAAGTTATAAACAAAAGCGATATCAACTTAAAACGCGCTAAATTTTGTTGATGTTTTGCGTATTCAGTTTGTATCGACATATCTCCGGCAGTACAAGAGCTGCACTTCTGAAACTAGGTACTTCAGTAGAAAAAGCCTATCCGCTACTGTCTGCTCTGTTTCGTTGCACAATTCGAATAAATGTGGAAGTTATAAACAAAAGCGATATCAACTTTAAAACGCGCTAAATTTTGTTGATGTTTTGCGTATTCAGTTTGTATCGACATATCTCCGGCAGTACAAGAGCTGCACTTCTGAAACTTGGTACTTCAGTAGAAAAGGGGTCTCCGCTACTGTCTGCAAAGTTTCGTTGCACAATTACAATAAATGTTGAAGTTATAAACAAAAGCGATATCAACTTTAAAACGCGCTAAATTTTGTTGATGTTTTGCGTATTCAGTTTGTATCGACATATCTCCGGCAGTACAAGAGCTGCACTTCTGAAACTTGGTACTTCAGTAGAAAAACGCCTATTTAAGACTGTCTGCAAAGTTTCGTCGCACAATTCGAATAAATGTGGAAGTTATAAACAAAAGCGATATCAACTTTAAAACGCGCTTAATTTTGTTGATGTTTTGCGTATTCAGTTTGTATCGACATATCTCCGGCAGTACAAGAGCTGCACTTCTGAAACTTGGTACTTCAGTAGAAACGGCCTATTTGAGACTGTCTGCAAAGTTTCGTTGCACAATTCGAATAAATGTGGAAGTTATAAACAAAAGCGGTATGAACTTTAAAACGCGCTAAATTTTGTTGATGTTTTGCGTATTCCGTTTGTATCGAGATATCTCCGGCAGTACAAGAGCTGCACTTCTGAAACTTGGTACTTCAGTAGAAACGGCCTATTTGAGACTGTCTGCAAAGTTTCGTTGCACAATTCGAATAAATGTGGAAGTTATAAACAAAAGCGATATCAACTTTAAAACGCGCTAAATTTTGTTGATGTTTTGCGTATTCAGTTTGTATCGACATATCTCCGGCAGTACAAGAGCTGCACTTCTGAAACTTGGTACTTCAGTAGAAAAGGCCTATCCGCTACTGTCTGCCAAGTTTCGTTGAACAATTCGAATAAATGTGGAAGTTATAAACAAAAGCGATATCAACTTTAAAACGCGCTAAATTTTGTTGATGTTTTGCGTATTCCGTTTGTATCGACATATCTCCGGCAGTACAAGAGCTGCACTTCTAAAACTTGGTACTGCAGTAGAAACGGCCTATCCGCTACTGTCTGCAAAGTTTCGTTGCACAATTCGAATAAATGTTTAAGTTATAAACAAAAGCGATATCAACTTTAAAACGCGCTAAATTTTGTTGATGTTTTGCGTATTCAGTTTGTATCGACATATCTCCGGCAGTACAAGAGCTGCACTTCTGAAACTTGGTACTTCAGTAGAAAAGGCTTATTTAAGACTGTCTGCAAAGTTTCGTCGCACAATTCGAATAAATGTGGAAGTTATAAACAAAAGCGATATGAACTTTAAAACGCGCTAAATTTTGTTGATGTTTTGCGTATTCAGTTTGTATCGACATATCTCCGGCAGTACAAGAGCTGCACTTCTGAAACTTGGTACTTCAGTAGAAAAGGCCTATTTGAGACTATCTGCAAAGTTTCGTTGCACAATTACAATTAATGTGGCAGTTATAAACAAAAGCGATATCAACTTTAAAACGCGCTAAATTTTGTTGATGATTTGCGTATTCAGTTTGTATCGACATATCTCCGGCAGTACAAGAGCTGCACTTCTGAAACTTGGTACTTCAGTAGAAAAAGCCTATCCGCTACTGTCTGCAAAGTTTCGTTGCACAATTACAATAAATGTTGAAGTTATAAACAAAAGCGATATCAACTTTAAAACGCGCTAAATTTTGTTGATGTTTTGCGTATTCAGTTTGTATCGACATATCTCCGGCAGTACGAGAGCTGCACTTCTGAAACTTGGTACTTCAGTAGAAAAGGCCTTTTCGAGACTGTCTGCAAAGTTTCGTGTCACAATTCAAATAAATGTGGAAGTTATAAACAAAAGCGATATCAACTTTAAAACGCGCTAAATTTTGTTGATGTTTTGCGTATTCAGTTTGTATCGACATATCTCCGGCAGTACAAGAGCTGCACTTCTGAAACTTAATACTTCAGTAGAAAAGGCCTATCCGCTACTGTCTGCAAAGTTTCGTTGCACAATTCGAATAAATGTGGAAGTTATAAACAAAAGCGATATCAACTTTAAAACGCGCTTAATTTTGTTGATGTTTTGCGTATTCCGTTTGTATCGACATATCTCCGGCAGTACGAGAGCTGCACTTCTGAAACTTGGTACTTCAGTAGAAAAAGCCTATTTAAGACTGTCTGCAAAGTTTCGTTGCACAATTCGAATTAATGTGGAAGTTATAAACAAAAGCGATATCAACTTTAAAACGCGCTAAATTTTGTTGATGTTTTGCGTATTCAGTTTGTATCGACATATCTCCGGCAGTACAAGAGCTGCACTTCTGAAACTTGGTACTTCAGTAGAAAAAGCCTATCCGCTACTGTCTGCAAAGTTTCGTTGCACAATTCGAATAAATGTTGAAGTTATAAACAAAAGCGATATCAACTTTAAAACGCGCTAAATTTTGTTGATGTTTTGCGTATTCAGTTTGTATCGACATATCTCCGGCAGTACAAGAGCTGCACTTCTGAAACTTGGTACTTCAGTAGAAAAGGGGTCTCCGCTACTGTCTGCAAAGTTTCGTTGCACAATTACAATAAATGTTGAAGTTATAAACAAAAGCGATATCAACTTTAAAACGCGCTAAATTTTGTTGATGTTTTGCGTATTCAGTTTGTATCGACATATCTCCGGCAGTACAAGAGCTGCACTTCTGAAACTTGGTACTTCAGTAGAAAAACGCCTATTTAAGACTGTCTGCAAAGTTTCGTCGCACAATTCGAATAAATGTGGAAGTTATAAACAAAAGCGATATCAACTTTAAAACGCGCTTAATTTTGTTGATGTTTTGCGTATTCAGTTTGTATCGACATATCTCCACAGTACAAGAGCTGCACTTCTGAAACTTGGTACTTCGGTAGACAACGCCTATTTGAGACTGTCTGCAAAGTTTCGTTGCACAATTCGAATTAATGTGGCAGTTATAAACAAAAGCGATATCAACTTTAAAACGCGCTAAATTTTGTTGATGTTTTGCGTATTCAGTTTGTATCGACATATCTCCGGCAGTACGAGAGCTGCACTTCTGAAACTTGGTACTTCAGTAGAAAAGGCCTATTCGAGACAGTCTGCAAAGTATCGTGTCACAATTCGAATAAATGTGGAAGTTATAAACAAAAGCGATATCAACTTTAAAACGCGCTAAATTTTGTTGATGTTTTGCGTATTCAGTTTGTATCGACATATCTCCGGCAGTACGAGAGCTGCACTTCTGCAACTTAGTACTTCAGTAGAAAAGGCCTATTCGAGACTGTCTGCAAAGTTTCGTGTCACAATTCGAATAAATGTGGAAGTTATAAACAAAAGCAATATCAACTTTAAAACGCGCTTAATTTTGTTGATGTTTTGCGTATTCAGTTTGTATCGACATATCTCCGGCAGTACAAGAGCTGCACTTCTGAAACTTGGTACTTCAGTAGAAAAGGGGTCTCCGCTACTGTCTGCAAAGTTTCGTTGCACAATTACAATAAATGTTGAAGTTATAAACAAAAGCGATATCAACTTTAAAACGCGCTAAATTTTGTTGATGTTTTGCGTATTCAGTTTGTATCGACATATCTCCGGCAGTACAAGAGCTGCACTTCTGAAACTTGGTACTTCAGTAGAAAAACGCCTATTTAAGACTGTCTGCAAAGTTTCGTCGCACAATTCGAATAAATGTGGAAGTTATAAACAAAAGCGATATCAACTTTAAAACGCGCTTAATTTTGTTGATGTTTTGCGTATTCAGTTTGTATCGACATATCTCCACAGTACAAGAGCTGCACTTCTGAAACTTGGTACTTCGGTAGACAACGCCTATTTGAGACTGTCTGCAAAGTTTCGTTGCACAATTCGAATTAATGTGGCAGTTATAAACAAAAGCGATATCAACTTTAAAACGCGCTAAATTTTGTTGATGTTTTGCGTATTCAGTTTGTATCGACATATCTCCGGCAGTACGAGAGCTGCACTTCTGAAACTTGGTACTTCAGTAGAAAAGGCCTATTCGAGACAGTCTGCAAAGTATCGTGTCACAATTCGAATAAATGTGGAAGTTATAAACAAAAGCGATATCAACTTTAAAACGCGCTAAATTTTGTTGATGTTTTGCGTATTCAGTTTGTATCGACATATCTCCGGCAGTACGAGAGCTGCACTTCTGCAACTTAGTACTTCAGTAGAAAAGGCCTATTCGAGACTGTCTGCAAAGTTTCGTGTCACAATTCGAATAAATGTGGAAGTTATAAACAAAAGCAATATCAACTTTAAAACGCGCTTAATTTTGTTGATGTTTTGCGTATTCAGTTTGTATCGACATATCTCCGGCAGTACAAGAGCTGCACTTCTGAAACTTGGTACTTCAGTAGAAACGGCCTATTTGAGACTGTCTGCAAAGTTTCGTTGCACAATTCGAATAAATGTGGAAGTTATAAACAAAAGCGATATGAACTTTAAAACGCGCTAAATTTTGTTGATGTTTTGCGTATTCCGTTTGTATCGAGATATCTCCGGCAGTACAAGAGCTGCACTTCTGAAACTTGGTACTTCAGTAGAAACGGCCTATTTGAGACTGTCTGCAAAGTTTCGTTGCACAATTCGAATAAATGTGGAAGTTATAAACAAAAGCGATATCAACTTTAAAACGCGCTAAATTTTGTTGATGTTTTGCGTATTCAGTTTGTATCGACATATCTCCGGCAGTACAAGAGCTGCACTTCTGAAACTTGGTACTTCAGTAGAAAAGGCCTATCCGCTACTGTCTGCCAAGTTTCGTTGCACAATTCGAATAAATGTGGAAGTTATAAACAAAAGCGATATCAACTTTAAAACGCGCTAAATTTTGTTGATGTTTTGCGTATTCCGTTTGTATCGACATATCTCCGGCAGTACAAGAGCTGCACTTCTAAAACTTGGTACTTCAGTAGAAACGGCCTATCCGCTACTGTCTGCAAAGTTTCGTTGCACAATTCGAATAAATGTTTAAGTTATAAACAAAAGCGATATCAACTTTAAAACGCGCTAAATTTTGTTGATGTTTTGCGTATTCAGTTTGTATCGACATATCTCCGGCAGTACAAGAGCTGCACTTCTGAAACTTGGTACTTCAGTAGAAAAGGCTTATTTAAGACTGTCTGCAAAGTTTCGTCGCACAATTCGAATAAATGTGGAAGTTATAAACAAAAGCGATATGAACTTTAAAACGCGCTAAATTTTGTTGATGTTTTGCGTATTCAGTTTGTATCGACATATCTCCGGCAGTACAAGAGCTGCACTTCTGAAACTTGGTACTTCAGTAGAAAAGGCCTATTTGAGACTATCTGCAAAGTTTCGTTGCACAATTACAATTAATGTGGCAGTTATAAACAAAAGCGATATCAACTTTAAAACGCGCTAAATTTTGTTGATGTTTTGCGTATTCAGTTTGTATCGACATATCTCCGGCAGTACAAGAGCTGCACTTCTGAAACTTGGTACTTCAGTAGAAAGAGCCTATCCGCTACTGTCTGCAAAGTTTCGTTGCACAATTCGAATAAATGTTGAAGTTATAAACAAAAGCGATATCAACTTTAAAACGCGCTAAATTTTGTTGATGTTTTGCGTATTCAGTTTGTATCGACATATCTCCGGCAGTACAAGAGCTGCACTTCTGAAACTTGGTACTTCAGTAGAAAAAGCCTATTTAAGACTGTCTGCAAAGTTTCGTGTCACAATTCGAATAAATGTGGAAGTTATAAACAAAAGCGATATCAACTTTAAAACGCGCTAAATTTTGTTGATGTTTTGCGTATTCAGTTTGTATCGACATATCTCCGGCAGTACAAGAGCTGCACTTCTGAAACTTAATACTTCAGTAGAAAAGGCCTATCCGCTACTGTCTGCAAAGTTTCGTTGCACAATTCGAATAAATGTGGAAGTTATAAACAAAAGCGATATCAACTTTAAAACGCGCTAAATTTTGTTGATGTTTTGCGTATTCTGTTTGTATCGAGATATCTCCGGCAGTACAAGAGCTGCACTTCTGAAACTTGGTACTTCAGTAGATACGGCCTATTTGAGACTGTCTGCAAAGTTTCGTTGCACAATTCGAATAAATGTGGAAGTTATAAACAAAAGCGATATCAACTTTAAAACGCGCTAAATTTTGTTGATGTTTTGCGTATTCAGTTTGTATCGACATATCTCCGGCAGTACAAGAGCTGCACTTCTGAAACTTGGTACTTCAGTAGAAAACGCCTATTTAAGACTGTCTGCAAAGTTTCGTTGCACAATTCGAATAAATATGGAAGTTATAAACAAAAGCGATATCAACTTTAAAACGCGCTAAATTTTGTTGATGTTTTGCGTATTCTGTTTGTATCGAGATATCTCCGGCAGTACAAGAGCTGCACTTCTGAAACTTGGTACTTCAGTAGAAAAGGCCTATCCGCTACTGTCTGCCAAGTTTCGTTGCACAATTCGAATAAATGTGGAAGTTATAAACAAAAGCGATATCAACTTTAAAACGCGCTGAATTTTGTTGATGTTTTGCGTATTCCGTTTGTATCGACATATCTCCGGCAGTACAAGAGCTGCACTTCTGAAACTTGGTACATCAGTAGAAAAGGCTTGTTTAAGACTGTCTGCAAAGTTTCGTCGCACAATTCGAATAAATGTGGAAGTTATAAACAAAAGCGTTATCAACTTTAAAACGCGCTAAATTTTGTTGATGTTTTGCGTATTCAGTTTGTATCGACATATCTCCGGCAGTACGAGAGCTGCACTTCTGAAACTTGGTACTTCAGTAGAAAAGGCCTATTCGAGACTGTCTGCAAAGTTTCGTTGCACAATTCGGATAAATGTGGAAGTTATAAACAAAAGCGATATCAACTTAAAAACGCGCTAAATTTTGTTGATGTTTTGCGTATTCAGTTTGTATGGACATATCTCCAGCAGTACAAGAGCTGCACTTCTGAAACTTGGTACTTCAGTAGAAACGGCCTATTTGAGACTGTCTGCAAAGTTTCGTTGCACAATTCGAATAAATGTGGCAGTTATAAACAAAAGCGATATCAACTTTAAAACGCGCTAAATTTTGTTGATGTTTTGCGTATTCAGTTTGTATCGACATATCTCCGGCAGTACAAGAGCTGCACTTCTGAAACTTGGTACTTCAGTAGAAAAGGCCTTTTCGAGACTGTCTGCAAAGTTTCGTGTCACAATTCGAATAAATGTGGAAGTTATAAACAAAAGCGATATCAACTTTAAAACGCGCTAAATTTTGTTGATGTTTTGCGTATTCAGTTTGTATCGACATATCTCCGGCATTACAAGAGCTGCACTTCTGAAACTTGGTACTTCAGTAGAAAAGGCCTATCCGCTACTGTCTGCAAAGTTTCGTTGCACAATTCGAATAAATGTGGAAGTTATAAACAAAAGCGATATCAACTTTAAAACGCGCTAAATTTTGTTGATGTTTTGCGTATTCTGTTTGTATCGAGATATCTCCGGCAGTACAAGAGCTGCACTTCTGAAACTTGGTACCTCAGTAGATACGGCCTATTTGAGACTGTCTGCAAAGTTTCGTTGCACAATTCGAATAAATGTGGAAGTTATAAACAAAAGCGATATCAACTTTAAAACGCGCTAAATTTTGTTGATGTTTTGCGTATTCAGTTTGTATCGACATATCTCCGGCAGTACAAGAGCTGCACTTCTGAAACTTGGTACTTCAGTAGAAAACGCCTATTTAAGACTGTCTGCAAAGTTTCGTCGCACAATTAGAATAAATGTGGAAGTTATAAACAAAAGCGTTATCAACTTTAAAACGCGCTAAATTTTGTTGATGTTTTGCGTATTCAGTTTGTATCGACATATCTCCGGCAGTACGAGAGCTGCACTTCTGAAACTTGGTACTTCAGTAGAAAAGGCCTATTCGAGACTGTCTGCAAAGTTTCGTTGCACAATTGGGATAAATGTGGAAGTTATAAACAAAAGCGATATCAACTTTAAAACGCGCTAAATTTTGTTGATGTTTTGCGTATTCAGTTTGTATCGACATATCTCCGGCAGTACAAGAGCTGCACTTCTGAAACTTGGTACTTCAGTAGAAAAGGCCTATTCGAGACTGTCTGCAAAGTTTCGTTGCACAATACGAATAAATGTGGAAGTTATAAACAAAAGCGATATCAACTTTAAAACGCGCTAAATTTTGTTGATGTTTTGCGTATTCAGTTTGTATCGACATATCTCCGGCAGTACGAGAGCTGCACTTCTGAAACTTGGTACTTCAGTAGAAAACGCCTATTTGAGACTGTCTGCAAAGTTTCGTGTCACAATTCGAATAAATGTGGAAGTTATAAACAAAAGCGATATCAACTTTAAAACGCGCTAAATTTTGTTGATGTTTTGCGTATTCAGTTTATATCGACATATCCTCGGCAGTACAAGAGCTGCACTTCTGAAACTTGGTACTTCAGTAGAAAAGGCCTATCCGCTACTGTCTGCAAAGTTTCGTTGCACAATTCGAATAAATGTGAAAGTTATAAACAAAAGCGATATCAACTTTAAAACGCGCTAAATTTTGTTGATGTTTTGCGTATTCTGTTTGTATCGAGATATCTCCGGCAGTACAAGAGCTGCACTTCTGAAACTTGGTACTTCAGTAGTAACGGCCTATTTGAGACTGTCTGCAAAGTTTCGTTGCACAATTCGAATAAATGTGGAAGTTATAAACAAAAGCGATATCAACTTTAAAACGCGCTAAATTTTGTTGATGTTTTGCGTATTCAGTTTGTATCGACATATCTCCGGCAGTACAAGAGCTGCACTTCTGAAACTTGGTACTTCAGTAGAAAACGCCTATTTAAGACTGTCTGCAAAGTTTCGTTGCACAATTCGAATAAATATGGAAGTTATAAACAAAAGCGATATCAACTTTAAAACGCGCTAAATTTCTTTGATGTTTTTCGTATTCAGTTTGTATCGACATATCTCCGGCAGTACAAGAGCTGCACTTCGGCAACTTGGTACTTCAGTAGAAAAGGCCTATCCGCTACTGTCTGCCAAGTTTCGTTGCACAATTCGAATAAATGTGGAAGTTATAAACAAAAGCGATATCAACTTTAAAACGCGCTAAATTTTGTTGATGTTTTGCGTATTCTGTTTGTATCGACATATCTCCGGCAGTACAAGAGCTGCACTTCTGAAACTTGGTACTTCAGTAGAAAAGGCCTATCCGCTACTGTCTGCAAAGTTTCGTTGCACAATACGAATAAATGTTTAAGTTATAAACAAAAGCGATATCAACTTTAAAACGCGCTAAATTTTGTTGATGTTTTGCGTATTCAGTTTGTATCGACATATCTCCGGCAGTACAAGAGCTGCACTTCTGAAACTTGGTACTTCAGTAGAAAAGGCTGATTTAAGACTGTCTGCAAAGTTTCGTCGCACAATTCGAATAAATGTGGAAGTTATAAACAAAAGCTATATGAACTTTAAAACGCGCTAAATTTTGTTGATGTTTTGCGTATTCAGTTTGTATCGACATATCTCCGGCAGTACAAGAGCTGCACTTCTGAAACGTGGTACTTCAGTTGAAAAGGCCTATCCGCTACTGTCTGCAAAGTTTCGTTGCACAATTCGAATAAATGTGGAAGTTATAAACAAAAGCGATATCAACTTTAAAACGCGCTAAATTTTGTTGATGTTTTGCGTATTCAGTTTGTATCGACATATCTCCGGCAGTACAAGAGCTGCACTTCTGAACCTTGGTACTTCAGTAGAAAACGCCTATTTAAGACTGTCTTCAAAGTTTCGTTACACAATTCGAATAAATATGGAAGTTATAAACAAAAGCGATATCAACTTTAAAACGCGCTAAATTTCTTTGATGTTTTTCGTATTCAGTTTGTATCGACATATCTCCGGCAGTACAAGAGCTGCACTTCTGAAACTTGGTACTTCAGTAGAAAAGCCCTATTTGAGACTATCTGCAAAGTTTCGTTGCACAATTCGAATTAATGTGGCAGTTATAAACAAAAGCGATATCAACTTTAAAACGCGCTAAATTTTGTTGATGTTTTGCGTATTCAGTTTGTATCGACATATCTCCGGCAGTACGAGAGCTGCACTTCTGAAACTAGGTACTTCAGTAGAAAAAGCCTATCCGCTGCTGTCTGCAAAGTTTCGTTGCACAATCTGAATAAATGTTGAAGTTATAAACAAAAGCGATATCAACTTTAAAACGCGCTAAATTTTGTTGATGTTTTGCGTATTCAGTTTGTATCGACATATCTCCGGCAGTACAAGAGCTGCACTTCTGAAACTTGGTACTTCAGTAGAAAAGGGGTCTCCGCTACTGTCTGCAAAGTTTCGTTGCACAATTACAATAAATGTTGAAGTTATAAACAAAAGCGATATCAACTTTAAAACGCGCTAAATTTTGTTGATGTTTTGCGTATTCAGTTTGTATCGACATATCTCCGGCAGTACAAGAGCTGCACTTCTGAAACTTGGTACTTCAGTAGAAAAACGCCTATTTAAGACTGTCTGCAAAGTTTCGTCGCACAATTCGAATAAATGTGGAAGTTATAAACAAAAGCGATATCAACTTTAAAACGCGCTTAATTTTGTTGATGTTTTGCGTATTCAGTTTGTATCGACATATCTCCGGCAGTACAAGAGCTGCACTTCTGAAACTTGGTGGGTCAGTAGACAACGCCTATTTGAGACTGTCTGCAAAGTTTCGTTGCACAATTCGAATTAATGTGGCAGTTATAAACAAAAGCGATATCAACTTTAAAACGCGCTAAATTTTGTTGATGTTTTGCGTATTCAGTTTGTATCGACATATCTCCGGCAGTACGAGAGCTGCACTTCTGAAACTTGGTACTTCAGTAGAAAAGGCCTATTCGAGACTGTCTGCAAAGTTTCGTGTCACAATTCGAATAAATGTGGAAGTTATAAACAAAAGCGATATCAACTTTAAAACGCGCTAAATTTTGTTGATGTTTTGCGTATTCAGTTTGTATCGACATATCTCCGGCAGTACGAGAGCTGCACTTCTGAAACTTAGTACTTCAGTAGAAAAGGCCTATTCGAGACTGTCTGCAAAGTTTCGTGTCACAATTCGAATAAATGTGGAAGTTATAAACAAAAGCAATATCAACTTTAAAACGCGCTAAATTTTGTTGATGTTTTGCGTATTCAGTTTGTATCGACATATCTCCGGCAGTACAAGAGCTGCACTTCTGAAACTTGGTACTTCAGTAGAAACGGCCTATTTGAGACTGTCTGCAAAGTTTCGTTGCACAATTCGAATAAATGTGGAAGTTATAAACAAAAGCGATATCAACTTTAAAACGCGCTAAATTTTGTTGATGTTTTGCGTATTCAGTTTGTATCGACATATCTCCGGCAGTACTAGAGCTGCACTTCTGAAACTTGGTACTTCAGTAGAAAAGGCCTATCCGCTACTGTCTGCCAAGTTTCGTTGCACAATTCGAATAAATGTGGAAGTTATAAACAAAAGCGATATCAACTTTAAAACGCGCTAAATTTTGTTGATGTTTTGCGTATTCCGTTTGTATCGACATATCTCCGGCAGTACAAGAGCTGCACTTCTAAAACTTGGTACTTCAGTAGAAACGGCCTATCCGCTACTGTCTGCAAAGTTTCGTTGCACAATTCGAATAAATGTTTAAGTTATAAACAAAAGCGATATCAACTTTAAAACGCGCTAAATTTTGTTGATGTTTTGCGTATTCAGTTTGTATCGACATATCTCCGGCAGTACAAGAGCTGCACTTCTGAAACTTGGTACTTCAGTAGAAAAGGCTTATTTAAGACTGTCTGCAAAGTTTCGTCGCACAATTCGAATACATGTGGAAGTTATAAACAAAAGCGATATCAACTTTAAAACGCGCTAAATTTTGTTGATGTTTTGCGTATTCAGTTTGTATCGACATATCTCCGGCAGTACAAGAGCTGCACTTCTGAAACTTAATACTTCAGTAGAAAAGGCCTATCCGCTACTGTCTGCAAAGTTTCGTTGCACAATTCGAATAAATGTGGAAGTTATAAACAAAAGCGATATCAACTTTAAAACGCGCTAAATTTTGTTGATGTTTTGCGTATTCTGTTTGTATCGAGATATCTCCGGCAGTACAAGAGCTGCACTTCTGAAACTTGGTACTTCAGTAGAAAAAGCCTATTTGAGACTGTCTGCAAAGTTTCGTTGCACAATTCGAATAAATGTGGAAGTTATAAACAAAAGCGATATCAACTTTAAAACGCGCTAAATTTTGTTGATGTTTTGCGTATTCAGTTTGTATCGACATATCTCCGGCAGTACAAGAGCTGCACTTCTGAAACTTGGTACTTCAGTAGAAAACGCCTATTTAAGACTGTCTGCAAAGTTTCGTTGCACAATTCGAATAAATGTAGAAGTTATAAACAAAAGCGATATCAACTTTAAAACGCGCTAAATTTTGTTGATGTTTTGCGTATTCAGTTTGTATCGACATATCTCCGGCAGTACAAGAGCTGCACTTCTGAAACTTGGCACTTCAGTAGAAAAGGCTTATTTAAGACTGTCTGCAAAGTTTCGTCGCACAATTCGAATAAATGTGGAAGTTATAAACAAAAGCGTTATCAACTTTAAAACGCGCTAAATTTTGTTGATGTTTTGCGTATTCAGTTTGTATCGACATATCTCCGGCAGTACGAGAGCTGCACTTCTGAAACTTGGTACTTCAGTAGAAAAGGCCTATCCGCTACTGTCTGCCAAGTTTCGTTGCACAATTCGAATAAATGTGGAAGTTATAAACAAAAGCGATATCAACTTTAAAACGCGCTAAATTTTGTTGATGTTTTGCGTATTCCGTTTGTATCGACATATCTCCGGCAGTACAAGAGCTGCACTTCTAAAACTTGGTACTTCAGTAGAAACGGCCTATCCGCTACTGTCTGCAAAGTTTCGTTGCACAATTCGAATAAATGTTTAAGTTATAAACAAAAGCGATATCAACTTTAAAACGCGCTAAATTTTGTTGATGTTTTGCGTATTCAGTTTGTATCGACATATCTCCGGCAGTACAAGAGCTGCACTTCTGAAACTTGGTACTTCAGTAGGAAAGGCTTATTTAAGACTGTCTGCAAAGTTTCGTCGCACAATTCGAATAAATGTGGAAGTTATAAACAAAAGCGATATCAACTTTAAAACGCGCTAAATTTTGTTGATGTTTTGCGTATTCAGTTTGTATCGACATATCTCCGGCAGTACAAGAGCTGCACTTCTGAAACTTAATACTTCAGTAGAAAAGGCCTATCCGCTACTGTCTGCAAAGTTTCGTTGCACAATTCGAATAAATGTGGAAGTTATAAACAAAAGCGATATCAACTTTAAAACGCGCTAAATTTTGTTGATGTTTTGCGTATTCTGTTTGTATCGACATATCTCCGGCAGTACAAGAGCTGCACTTCTGAAACTGGGCACTTCAGTAGAAAAGGCTTATTTAAGACTGTCTGCAAAGTTTCGTCGCACAATTCGAATAAATGTGGAAGTTATAAACAAAAGCGATATCAACTTTAAAACGCGCTAAATTTTGTTGATGTTTTGCGTATTCAGTTTGTATGGACATATCTCCAGCAGTACAAGAGCTGCACTTCTGAAACTTGGTACTTCAGTAGAAACGGCCTATTTGAGACTGTCTGCAAAGTTTCGTTGCACAATTCGAATAAATGTGGCAGTTATAAACAAAAGCGATATCAACTTTAAAACGCGCTAAATTTTGTTGATGTTTTGCGTATTCAGTTTGTATCGACATATCTCCGGCAGTACGAGAGCTGCACTTCTGAAACTTGGTACTTCAGTAGAAAAGGCCTTTTCGAGACTGTCTGCAAAGTTTCGTGTCACAATTCGAATAAATGTGGAAGTTATAAACAAAAGCGATATCAACTTTAAAACGCGCTAAATTTTGTTGATGTTTTGCGTATTCAGTTTGTATCGACATATCTCCGGCATTACAAGAGCTGCACTTCTGAAACTTAATACTTCAGTAGAAAACGCCTATCCGCTACTGTCTGCAAAGTTTCGTTGCACAATTCGAATAAATGTGGAAGTTATAAACAAAAGCGATATCAACTTTAAAACGCGCTAAATTTTGTTGATGTTTTGCGTATTCTGTTTGTATCGAGATATCTCCGGCAGTACAAGAGCTGCACTTCTGAAACTTGGTACTTCAGTAGATACGGCCTATTTGAGACTGTCTGCAAAGTTTCGTTGCACAATTCGAATAAATGTGGAAGTTATAAACAAAAGCGATATCAACTTTAAAACGCGCTAAATTTTGTTGATGTATTGCGTATTCAGTTTGTATCGACATATATCCGGCACTACAAGAGCTGCACTTCTGAAACTTGGTACTTCAGTAGAAAACGCCTATTTAAGACTGTCTGCAAAGTTTCGTTGCACAATTCTAATAAATATGGAAGTTATAAACAAAAGCGATATCAACTTTAAAACGCGCTAAATTTCTTTGATGTTTTTCGTATTCAGTTTGTATCGATCTATCTCCGGCAGTACAAGAGCTGCACTTCTGAAACTTGGTACTTCAGTAGAAAAGGCCTATCCGCTACTGTCTGCCAAGTTTCGTTGCACAATTCGAATAAATGTGGAAGTTATAATCAAAAGCGATATCAACTTTAAAACGCGCTAAATTTTGTTGATGTTTTGCGTATTCCGTTTGTATCGACATATCTCCGGCAGTACAAGAGCTGCACTTCTGAAACTTGGTACTTCAGTAGAAAAGGCTTATTTAAGACTGTCTGCAAAGTTTCGTCGCACAATTCGAATAAATGTGGAAGTTATAAACAAAAGCGTTATCAACTTTAAAACGCGCTAAATTTTGTTGATGTTTTGCGTATTCCGTTTGTATCGACATATCTCCGGCAGTACGAGAGCTGCACTTCTGAAACTTGGTACTTCAGTAGAAAAGGCCTATTCGAGACTGTCTGCAAAGTTTCGTTGCACAATTCGGATAAATGTGGAAGTTATAAACAAAAGCGATATCAACTTTAAAACGCGCTAAATTTTGTTGATGTTTTGCGTATTCAGTTTGTATTGACATATCTCCAGCAGTACAAGAGCTGCACTTCTGAAACTTGGTACTTCAGTAGAAACGGCCTATTTGAGACTGTCTGCAAAGTTTCGTTGCACAATTCGAATAAATGTGGCAGTTATAAACAAAAGCGATATCAACTTTAAAACGCGCTAAATTTTGTTGATGTTTTGCGTATTCAGTTTGTATCGACATATCTCCGGCAGTACGAGAGCTGCACTTCTGAAACTTGGTACTTCAGTAGAAAAGGCCTATCCGCTACTGTCTGCCAAGTTTCGTTGCACAATTCGAATAAATGTGGAAGTTATAAACAAAAGCGATATCAACTTTAAAACGCGCTAAATTTTGTTGATGTTTTGCGTATTCCGTTTGTATCGACATATCTCCGGCAGTACAAGAGCTGCACTTCTAAAACTTGGTACTTCAGTAGAAACGGCCTATCCGCTACTGTCTGCAAAGTTTCGTTGCACAATTCGAATAAATGTTTAAGTTATAAACAAAAGCGATATCAACTTTAAAACGCGCTAAATTTTGTTGATGTTTTGCGTATTCAGTTTGTATCGACATATCTCCGGCAGTACAAGAGCTGCACTTCTGAAACTTGGTACTTCAGTAGAAAAGGCTTATTTAAGACTGTCTGCAAAGTTTCGTCGCACAATTCGAATAAATGTGGAAGTTATAAACAAAAGCGATATCAACTTTAAAACGCGCTAAATTTTGTTGATGTTTTGCGTATTCAGTTTGTATCGACATATCTCCGGCAGTACAAGAGCTGCACTTCTGAAACTTAATACTTCAGTAGAAAAGGCCTATCCGCTACTGTCTGCAAAGTTTCGTTGCACAATTCGAATAAATGTGGAAGTTATAAACAAAAGCGATATCAACTTTAAAACGCGCTAAATTTTGTTGATGTTTTGCGTATTCTGTTTGTATCGAGATATCTCCGGCAGTACAAGAGCTGCACTTCTGAAACTTGGTACTTCAGTAGAAAAAGCCTATTTGAGACTGTCTGCAAAGTTTCGTTGCACAATTCGAATAAATGTGGAAGTTATAAACAAAAGCGATATCAACTTTAAAACGCGCTAAATTTTGTTGATGTTTTGCGTATTCAGTTTGTATCGACATATCTCCGGCAGTACAAGAGCTGCACTTCTGAAACTTGGTACTTCAGTAGAAAACGCCTATTTAAGACTGTCTGCAAAGTTTCGTTGCACAATTCGAATAAATGTAGAAGTTATAAACAAAAGCGATATCAACTTTAAAACGCGCTAAATTTTGTTGATGTTTTGCGTATTCAGTTTGTATCGACATATCTCCGGCAGTACAAGAGCTGCACTTCTGAAACTTGGCACTTCAGTAGAAAACGCCTATTTAAGACTGTCTGCAAAGTTTCGTCGCACAATTCGAATAAATGTGGAAGTTATAAACAAAAGCGTTATCAACTTTAAAACGCGCTAAATTTTGTTGATGTTTTGCGTATTCAGTTTGTATCGACATATCTCCGGCAGTACGAGAGCTGCACTTCTGAAACTTGGTACTTCAGTAGAAAAGGCCTATCCGCTACTGTCTGCCAAGTTTCGTTGCACAATTCGAATAAATGTGGAAGTTATAAACAAAAGCGATATCAACTTTAAAACGCGCTAAATTTTGTTGATGTTTTGCGTATTCCGTTTGTATCGACATATCTCCGGCAGTACAAGAGCTGCACTTCTAAAACTTGGTACTTCAGTAGAAACGGCCTATCCGCTACTGTCTGCAAAGTTTCGTTGCACAATTCGAATAAATGTTTAAGTTATAAACAAAAGCGATATCAACTTTAAAACGCGCTAAATTTTGTTGATGTTTTGCGTATTCAGTTTGTATCGACATATCTCCGGCAGTACAAGAGCTGCACTTCTGAAACTTGGTACTTCAGTAGGAAAGGCTTATTTAAGACTGTCTGCAAAGTTTCGTCGCACAATTCGAATAAATGTGGAAGTTATAAACAAAAGCGATATCAACTTTAAAACGCGCTAAATTTTGTTGATGTTTTGCGTATTCAGTTTGTATCGACATATCTCCGGCAGTACAAGAGCTGCACTTCTGAAACTTAATACTTCAGTAGAAAAGGCCTATCCGCTACTGTCTGCAAAGTTTCGTTGCACAATTCGAATAAATGTGGAAGTTATAAACAAAAGCGATATCAACTTTAAAACGCGCTAAATTTTGTTGATGTTTTGCGTATTCTGTTTGTATCGACATATCTCCGGCAGTACAAGAGCTGCACTTCTGAAACTGGGCACTTCAGTAGAAAAGGCTTATTTAAGACTGTCTGCAAAGTTTCGTCGCACAATTCGAATAAATGTGGAAGTTATAAACAAAAGCGATATCAACTTTAAAACGCGCTAAATTTTGTTGATGTTTTGCGTATTCAGTTTGTATGGACATATCTCCAGCAGTACAAGAGCTGCACTTCTGAAACTTGGTACTTCAGTAGAAACGGCCTATTTGAGACTGTCTGCAAAGTTTCGTTGCACAATTCGAATAAATGTGGCAGTTATAAACAAAAGCGATATCAACTTTAAAACGCGCTAAATTTTGTTGATGTTTTGCGTATTCAGTTTGTATCGACATATCTCCGGCAGTACGAGAGCTGCACTTCTGAAACTTGGTACTTCAGTAGAAAAGGCCTTTTCGAGACTGTCTGCAAAGTTTCGTGTCACAATTCGAATAAATGTGGAAGTTATAAACAAAAGCGATATCAACTTTAAAACGCGCTAAATTTTGTTGATGTTTTGCGTATTCAGTTTGTATCGACATATCTCCGGCATTACAAGAGCTGCACTTCTGAAACTTAATACTTCAGTAGAAAACGCCTATCCGCTACTGTCTGCAAAGTTTCGTTGCACAATTCGAATAAATGTGGAAGTTATAAACAAAAGCGATATCAACTTTAAAACGCGCTAAATTTTGTTGATGTTTTGCGTATTCTGTTTGTATCGAGATATCTCCGGCAGTACAAGAGCTGCACTTCTGAAACTTCGTACTTCAGTAGATACGGCCTATTTGAGACTGTCTGCAAAGTTTCGTTGCACAATTCGAATAAATGTGGAAGTTATAAACAAAAGCGATATCAACTTTAAAACGCGCTAAATTTTGTTGATGTATTGCGTATTCAGTTTGTATCGACATATATCCGGCACTACAAGAGCTGCACTTCTGAAACTTGGTACTTCAGTAGAAAACGCCTATTTAAGACTGTCTGCAAAGTTTCGTTGCACAATTCTAATAAATATGGAAGTTATAAACAAAAGCGATATCAACTTTAAAACGCGCTAAATTTCTTTGATGTTTTTCGTATTCAGTTTGTATCGATCTATCTCCGGCAGTACAAGAGCTGCACTTCTGAAACTTGGTACTTCAGTAGAAAAGGCCTATCCGCTACTGTCTGCCAAGTTTCGTTGCACAATTCGAATAAATGTGGAAGTTATAATCAAAAGCGATATCAACTTTAAAACGCGCTAAATTTTGTTGATGTTTTGCGTATTCCGTTTGTATCGACATATCTCCGGCAGTACAAGAGCTGCACTTCTGAAACTTGGTACTTCAGTAGAAAAGGCTTATTTAAGACTGTCTGCAAAGTTTCGTCGCACAATTCGAATAAATGTGGAAGTTATAAACAAAAGCGTTATCAACTTTAAAACGCGCTAAATTTTGTTGATGTTTTGCGTATTCAGTTTGTATCGACATATCTCCGGCAGTACGAGAGCTGCACTTCTGAAACTTGGTACTTCAGTAGAAAAGGCCTATTCGAGACTGTCTGCAAAGTTTCGTTGCACAATTCGGATAAATGTGGAAGTTATAAACAAAAGCGATATCAACTTTAAAACGCGCTAAATTTTGTTGATGTTTTGCGTATTCAGTTTGTATGGACATATCTCCAGCAGTACAAGAGCTGCACTTCTGAAACTTGGTACTTCAGTAGAAACGGCCTATTTGAGACTGTCTGCAAAGTTTCGTTGCACAATTCGAATAAATGTGGCAGTTATAAACAAAAGCGATATCAACTTTAAAACGCGCTAAATTTTGTTGATGTTTTGCGTATTCAGTTTGTATCGACATATCTCCGGCAGTACGAGAGCTGCACTTCTGAAACTTGGTACTTCAGTAGTAAAGGCCTTTTCGAGACTGTCTGCAAAGTTTCGTGTCACAATTCAAATAAATGTGGAAGTTATAAACAAAAGCGATATCAACTTTAAAACGCGCTAAATTTTGTTGATGTTTTGCGTTTTCAGTTTGTATCGACATATCTCCGGCATTACAAGAGCTGCACTTCTGAAACTTAATACTTCAGTAGAAAAGGCCTATCCGCTACTGTCTGCAAAGTTTCGTTGCACAATTCGAATAAATGTGGAAGTTATAAACAAAAGCGATATCAACTTTAAAACGCGCTAAATTTTGTTGATGTTTTGCGTATTCTGTTTGTATCGACATATCTCCGGCAGTACAAGAGCTGCACTTCTGAAACTTGGTACTTCAGTAGAAAAACGCCTATTTAAGACTGTCTGCAAAGTTTCGTCGCACAATTCGAATAAATGTGGAAGTTATAAACAAAAGCGATATCAACTTTAAAACGCGCTTAATTTTGTTGATGTTTTGCGTATTCAGTTTGTATCGACATATCTCCGGCAGTACAAGAGCTGCACTTCTGAAACTTGGTACTTCAGTAGACAACGCCTATTTGAGACTGTCTGCAAAGTTTCGTTGCACAATTCGAATTAATGTGGCAGTTATAAACAAAAGCGATATCAACTTTAAAACGCGCTAAATTTTGTTGATGTTTTGCGTATTCAGTTTGTATCGACATATCTCCGGCAGTACGAGAGCTGCACTTCTGAAACTTGGTACTTCAGTAGAAAAGGCCTATTCGAGACTGTCTGCAAAGTTTCGTGTCACAATTCGAATAAATGTGGAAGTTATAAACAAAAGCGATATCAACTTTAAAACGCGCTAAATTTTGTTGATGTTTTGCGTATTCAGTTTGTATCGACATATCTCCGGCAGTACGAGAGCTGCACTTCTGAAACTTAGTACTTCAGTAGAAAAGGCCTATTCGAGACTGTCTGCAAAGTTTCGTGTCACAATTCGAATAAATGTGGAAGTTATAAACAAAAGCAATATCAACTTTAAAACGCGCTAAATTTTGTTGATGTTTTGCGTATTCAGTTTGTATCGACATATCTCCGGCAGTACAAGAGCTGCACTTCTGAAACTTGGTACTTCAGTAGAAACGGCCTATTTGAGACTGTCTGCAAAGTTTCGTTGCACAATTCGAATAAATGTGGAAGTTATAAACAAAAGCGATATCAACTTTAAAACGCGCTAAATTTTGTTGATGTTTTGCGTATTCAGTTTGTATCGACATATCTCCGGCAGTACAAGAGCTGCACTTCTGAAACTTGGTACTTCAGTAGAAAAGGCCTATCCGCTACTGTCTGCCAAGTTTCGTTGCACAATTCGAATAAATGTGGAAGTTATAAACAAAAGCGATATCAACTTTAAAACGCGCTAAATTTTGTTGATGTTTTGCGTATTCCGTTTGTATCGACATATCTCCGGCAGTACAAGAGCTGCACTTCTGAAACTTAATACTTCAGTAGAAAAGGCCTATCCGCTACTGTCTGCAAAGTTTCGTTGCACAATTCGAATAAATGTGGAAGTTATAAACAAAAGCGATATCAACTTGAAAACGCGCTAAATTTTGTTGATGTTTTGCGTATTCTGTTTGTATCGAGATATCTCCGGCAGTACAAGAGCTGCACTTCTGAAACTTGGTACTTCAGTAGATACGGCCTATTTGAGACTGTCTGCAAAGTTTCGTTGCACAATTCGAATAAATGTGGAAGTTATAAACAAAAGCGATATCAACTTTAAAACGCGCTAAATTTTGTTGATGTTTTGCGTATTCAGTTTGTATCGACATATCTCCGGCAGTACAAGAGCTGCACTTCTGAAACTTGGTACTTCAGTAGAAAACGCCTATTTAAGACTGTCTGCAAAGTTTCGTTGCACAATTCGAATAAATATGAAAGTTATAAACAAAAGCGATATCAACTTTAAAACGCGCTAAATTTCTTTGATGTTTTTCGTATTCAGTTTGTATCGATCTATCTCCGGCAGTACAAGAGCTGCACTTCTGAAACTTGGTACTTCAGTAGAAAAGGCCTATCCGCTACTGTCTGCCAAGTTTCGTTGCACAATTCGAATAAATGTGGAAGTTATAAACAAAAGCGATATCAACTTTAAAACGCGCTAAATTTTGTTGATGTTTTGCGTATTCCGTTTGTATCGACATATCTCCGGCAGTACAAGAGCTGCACTTCTGAAACTTGGCACTTCAGTAGAAAAGGCTTATTTAAGACTGTCTGCAAAGTTTCGTCGCACAATTCGAATAAATGTGGAAGTTATAAACAAAAGCGTTATCAACTTTAAAACGCGCTAAATTTTGTTGATGTTTTGCGTATTCAGTTTGTATCGACATATCTCCGGCAGTACAAGAGCTGCACTTCTGAAACTTGGTACTTCAGTAGAAAAGGCCTATTCGAGACTGTCTGCAAAGTTTCGTTGCACAATTCGGATAAATGTGGAAGTTATAAACAAAAGCGATATCAACTTTAAAACGCGCTAAATTTTGTTGATGTTTTGCGTATTCAGTTTGTATCGACATATCTCCAGCAGTAAAAGAGCTGCACTTCTGAAACTTGGTACTTCAGTAGAAACGGCCTATTTGAGACTGTCTGCAAAGTTTCGTTGCACAATTCGAATAAATGTGGCAGTTATAAACAAAAGCGATATCAACTTTAAAACGCGCTAAATTTTGTTGATGTTTTGCGTATTCAGTTTGTATCGACATATCTCCGGCAGTACGAGAGCTGCACTTCTGAAACTTGGTACTTCAGTAGAAAAGGCCTTTTCGAGACTGTCTGCAAAGTTTCGTGTCACAATTCGAATAAATGTGGAAGTTATAAACAAAAGCGATATCAACTTTAAAACGCGCTAAATTTTGTTGATGTTTTTTCGTATTCAGTTTGTATCGACATATCTCCGGCATTACAAGAGCTGCACTTCTGAAACTTAATACTTCAGTAGAAAACGCCTATCCGCTACTGTCTGCAAAGTTTCGTTGCACAATTCGAATAAATGTGGAAGTTATAAACAAAAGCGATATCAACTTTAAAACGCGCTAAATTTTGTTGATGTTTTGCGTATTCTGTTTGTATCGAGATATCTCCGGCAGTACAAGAGCTGCACTTCTGAAACTTGGTACTTCAGTTGATACGGCCTATTTGAGACTGTCTGCAAAGTTTCGTTGCACAATTCGAATAAATGTGGAAGTTATAAACAAAAGCGATATCAACTTTAAAACGCGCTAAATTTTGTTGATGTTTTGCGTATTCCGTTTGTATCGACATATCTCCGGCAGTACAAGAGCTGCACTTCTGAAACTTGGTACTTCAGTAGAAAAGGCTTATTTAAGACTGTCTGCAAAGTTTCGTCGCACAATTCGAATAAATGTGGAAGTTATAAACAAAAGCGTTATCAACTTTAAAACGCGCTAAATTTTGTTGATGTTTTGCGTATTCAGTTTGTATCGACATATCTCCGGCAGTACGAGAGCTGCACTTCTGAAACTTGGTACTTCAGTAGAAAAGGCCTATTCGAGACTGTCTGCAAAGTTTCGTTGCACAATTCGGATAAATGTGGAAGTTATAAACAAAAGCGATATCAACTTTAAAACGCGCTAAATTTTGTTGATGTTTTGCGTATTCAGTTTGTATGGACATATCTCCAGCAGTACAAGAGCTGCACTTCTGAAACTTGGTACTTCAGTAGAAACGGCCTATTTGAGACTGTCTGCAAAGTTTCGTTGCACAATTCGAATAAATGTGGCAGTTATAAACAAAAGCGATATCAACTTTAAAACGCGCTAAATTTTGTTGATGTTTTGCGTATTCAGTTTGTATCGACATATCTCCGGCAGTACGAGAGCTGCACTTCTGAAACTTGGTACTTCAGTAGAAAAGGCCTTTTCGAGACTGTCTGCAAAGTTTCGTGTCACAATTTGAATAAATGTGGAAGTTATAAACAAAAGCGATATCAACTTTAAAACGCGCTAAATTGTGTTGATGTTTTGCGTATTCAGTTTGTATCGACATATCTCCGGCATTACAAGAGCTGCACTTCTGAAACTTAATACTTCAGTAGAAAAGGCCTATCCGCTACTGTCTGCAAAGTTTCGTTGCACAATTCGAATAAATGTGGAAGTTATAAACAAAAGCGATATCAACTTTAAAACGCGCTAAATTTTGTTGATGTGTTGCGTATTCAGTTTGTATCGACATATCTCCGGCAGTACAAGAGCTGCACTTCTGAAACTTGGTACTTCAGTAGAAAACGCCTATTTAAGACTGTCTGCAAAGTTTCGTTGCACAATTCGAATAAATATGGAAGTTATAAACAAAAGCGATATCAACTTTAAAACGCGCTAAATTTCTTTGATGTTTTTCGTATTCAGTTTGTATCGACATATCTCCGGCAGTACAAGAGCTGCACTTCTGAAACTTGGTACTTCAGTAGAAAAGGCCTATCCGCTACTGTCTGCCAAGTTTCGTTGCACAATTCGAATAAATGTGGAAGTTATAAACAAAAGCGATATCAACTTTAAAACGCGCTAAATTTTGTTGATGTTTTGCGTATTCAGTTTGTATCGACATATCTCCGGCAGTACAAGAGCTGCACTTCTGAAACTTGGTACTTCAGTAGAAAAGGCTTATTTAAGACTGTCTGCAAAGTTTCGTCGCACAATTCGAATAAATGTGGAAGTTATAAACAAAAGCGTTATCAACTTTAAAACGCGCTAAATTTTGTTGATGTTTTGCGTATTCAGTTTGTATCGACATATCTCCGGCAGTACGAGAGCTGCACTTCTGAAACTTGGTACTTCAGTAGAAAAGGCCTATTCGAGACTGTCTGCAAAGTTTCGTTGCACAATTGGGATAAATGTGGAAGTTATAAACAAAAGCGATTTCAACTTTAAAACGCGCTAAATTTTGTTGATGTTTTGCGTATTCAGTTTGTATCGACATATCTCCGGCAGTACAAGAGCTGCACTTCTGAAACTTGGTACTTCAGTAGAAAAGGCCTATTCGAGACTGTCTGCAAAGTTTCGTTGCACAATACGAATAAATGTGGAAGTTATAAACAAAAGCGATATCAACTTTAAAACGCGCTAAATTTTGTTGATGTGTTGCGTATTCAGTTTGTATCGACATATCTCCGGCAGTACAAGAGCTGCACTTCTGAAACTTGGTACTTCAGTAGAAAACGCCTATTTAAGACTGTCTGCAAAGTTTCGTTGCACAATTCGAATAAATATGGAAGTTATAAACAAAAGCGATATCAACTTTAAAACGCGCTAAATTTCTTTGATGTTTTTCGTATTCAGTTTGTATCGACATATCTCCGGCAGTACAAGAGCTGCACTTCTGAAACTTGGTACTTCAGTAGAAAAGGCCTATCCGCTACTGTCTGCCAAGTTTCGTTGCACAATTCGAATAAATGTGGAAGTTATAAACAAAAGCGATATCAACTTTAAAACGCGCTAAATTTTGTTGATGTTTTGCGTATTCCGTTTGTATCGACATATCTCCGGCAGTACAAGAGCTGCACTTCTGAAACTTGGTACTTCAGTAGAAAAGGCTTATTTAAGACTGTCTGCAAAGTTTCGTCGCACAATTCGAATAAATGTGGAAGTTATAAACAAAAGCGTTATCAACTTTAAAACGCGCTAAATTTTGTTGATGTTTTGCGTATTCAGTTTGTATCGACATATCTCCGGCAGTACGAGAGCTGCACTTCTGAAACTTGGTACTTCAGTAGAAAAGGCCTATTCGAGACTGTCTGCAAAGTTTCGTTGCACAATTGGGATAAATGTGGAAGTTATAAACAAAAGCGATTTCAACTTTAAAACGCGCTAAATTTTGTTGATGTTTTGCGTATTCAGTTTGTATCGACATATCTCCGGCAGTACAAGAGCTGCACTTCTGAAACTTGGTACTTCAGTAGAAAAGGCCTATTCGAGACTGTCTGCAAAGTTTCGTTGCACAATACGAATAAATGTGGAAGTTATAAACAAAAGCGATATCAACTTTAAAACGCGCTAAATTTTGTTGATGTTTTGCGTATTCAGTTTGTATCGACATATCTCCGGCAGTACAAGAGCTGCACTTCTGAAACTTGGTACTTCAGTAGAAAACGCCTATTTGAGACTGTCTGCAAAGTTTCGTGTCACAATTCGAATAAATGTGGAAGTTATAAACAAAAGCGATATCAACTTTAAAATGCGCTAAATTTTGTTGATGTTTTGCGTATTCAGTTTGTATCGACATATCTCCGGCAGTACAAGAGCTGCACTTCTGAAACTTGGTACTTCAGTAGAAAAGGCCTATCCGCTACTGTCTGCAAAGTTTCGTTGCACAATTCGAATAAATGTCAAAGTTATAAACAAAAGCGATATCAACTTTAAAACGCGCTAAATTTTGTTGATGTTTTGCGTATTCTGTTTGTATCGAGATATCTCCGGCAGTACAAGAGCTGCACTTCTGAAACTTGGTACTTCAGTAGTAACGGCCTATTTGAGACTGTCTGCAAAGTTTCGTTGCACAATTCGAATAAATGTGGAAGTTATAAACAAAAGCGATATCAACTTTAAAACGCGCTAACTTTTGTTGATGTTTTGCGTATTCAGTTTGTATCGACATATCTCCGGCAGTACAAGAGCTGCACTTCTGAAACTTGGTACTTCAGTAGAAAACGCCTATTTAAGACTGTCTGCAAAGTTTCGTTGCACAATTCGAATAAATATGGAAGTTATAAACAAAAGCGATATCAACTTTAAAACGCGCTAAATTTCTTTGATGTTTTTCGTATTCAGTTTGTATCGACATATCTCCGGCAGTACAAGAGCTGCACTTCGGAAACTTGGTACTTCAGTAGAAAAGGCCTATATGCTACTGTCTGCCAAGTTTCGTTGCACAATTCGAATAAATGTGGAAGTTATAAACAAAAGCGATATCAACTTTAAAACGCGCTAAATTTTGTTGATGTTTTGCGTATTCTGTTTGTATCGACATATCTCCGGCAGTACAAGAGCTACACTTCGTAAACTTGGTACTTCAGTAGAAAAGGCCTATCCGCTACTGTCTGCAAAGTTTCGTTGCACAATACGAATAAATGTTTAAGTTATAAACAAAAGCGATATCAACTTTAAAACGCGCTAAATTTTGTTGATGTTTTGCGTATTCAGTTTGTATCGACATATCTCCGGCAGTACAAGAGCTGCACTTCTGAAACTTGGTACTTCAGTAGAAAAGGCTAGTTTAAGACTGTCTGCAAAGTTTCGTCGCACAATTCGAATAAATGTGGAAGTTATAAACAAAAGCTATATGAACTTTAAAACGCGCTAAATTTTGTTGATGTTTTGCGTATTCAGTTTGTATCGACATATCTCCGGCAGTACAAGAGCTGCACTTCTGAAACGTGGTACTTCAGTTGAAAAGGCCTATCCGCTACTGTCTGCAAAGTTTCGTTGCACAATTCGAATAAATGTGGAAGTTATAAACAAAAGCGATATCAACTTTAAAACGCGCTAAATATTGTTGATGTTTTGCGTATTCTGTTTGTATCGAGATATCTCCGGCAGTACAAGAGCTGCACTTCTTAAACTTGGTACTTCAGTAGATACGGCCTATTTGAGACTGTCTGCAAAGTTTCGTTGCACAATTCGAATAAATGTGGAAGTTATAAACAAAAGCGATATCAACTTTAAAACGCGCTAAATTTTGTTGATGTTTTGCGTATTCAGTTTGTATCGACATATCTCCGGCAGTACAAGAGCTGCACTTCTGAAACTTGGTACTTCAGTAGAAAACGCCTATTTAAGACTGTCTTCAAAGTTTCGTTACACAATTCGAATAAATATGGAAGTTATAAACAAAAGCGATATCAACTTTAAAACGCGCTAAATTTCTTTGATGTTTTTCGTATTCAGTTTGTATCGACATATCTCCGGCAGTACAAGAGCTGCACTTCTGAAACTTGGTACTTCAGTAGAAAAGGCCTATCCGCTACTGTCTGCCAAGTTTCGTTGCACAATTCGAATAAATGTGGAAGTTATAAACAAAAGCGATATCAACTTTAAAACACGCTAAATTTTGTTGATGTTTTGCGTATTCAGTTTGTATCGACATATCTCCGGCAGTACAAGAGCTGCACTTCTGAAACTTTGTACTTCAGTAGAAAAGGCCTTTTCGAGACTGTTTGCAAAGTTTCGTTGCACAATTCGAATTAATGTTGCAGTTATAAACAAAAGCGATATCAACTTTAAAACGCGCTAAATTTTGTTGATGTTTTGCGTATTCAGTTTGTATCGACATATCTCCGGCAGTACGAGAGCTGCACTTCTGAAACTTAATACTTCAGTAGAAAAGGCCTATCCGCTACTGTCTGCAAAGTTTCGTTGCACAATTTGAATAAATGTGGAAGTTATAAACAAAAGCGATATCAACTTTAAAACGCGCTAAATTTTGTTGATGTTTTGCGTATTCCGTTTGTATCGACATATCTCCGGCAGTACAAGAGCTGCACTTCTGAAACTTAGTACTTCAGTAGCAAAGGCATATCCGCTACTGTCTGCAAAGTTTCGTTGCACAATTCGAATAAATGTGGAAGTTACAACAAAAGCGATATCAACTTTAAAACGCGCTAAATTTTGTTGATGTTTTGCGTATTCAGTTTGTATCGACATATCTCCGGCAGTACAAGAGCTGCACTTCTGAAACTTGGTACTTCAGTAGAAATGGCCTATTCGAGACTGTCTGCAAAGTTTCGTTGCACAATTCGAATAAATGTGGAAGTTATAAACAAAAGCGATATCAACTTTAAAACGCGCTAAATTTTGTTGATGTTTTGCGTATTCAGTTTGTATCGACATATCTCCTGCAGTACAAGAGCTGCACTTCTAAAACTTGGTACTTCAGTAGAAAACGCCTATTTGAGACTGTCTGCAAAGTTTCGTTGCACAATTCGAATTAATGTGGCAGTTATAAACAAAAGCGATATCAACTTTAAAACGCGCTAAATTTTGTTGATGTTTTGCGTATTCAGTTTGTATCGACATATCTCCGGCAGTACGAGAGCTGCACTTCTAAAACTTGGTACTTCAGTAGAAAAGGCCTATTCGAGACTGTCTGCAAAGTTTCGTGTCACAATTCGAATAAATGTGGAAGTTATAAACAAAAGCGATATCAACTTTAAAACACGCTAAATTTTGTTGATGTTTTGCGTATTCAGTTTGTATCGACATATCTCCGGCAGTACAAGAGCTGCACTTCTGAAACTTGGTACTTCAGTAGAAATGGCCTATTCGAGACTGTCTGCAAAGTTTCGTTGCACAATTCGAATAAATGTGGAAGTTATAAACAAAAGCGATATCAACTTTAAAACGCGCTAAATTTTGTTGATGTTTTGCGTATTCAGTTTGTATCGACATATCTCCTGCAGTACAAGAGCTGCACTTCTAAAACTTGGTACTTCAGTAGAAAACGCCTATTTGAGACTGTCTGCAAAGTTTCGTTGCACAATTCGAATTAATGTGGCAGTTATAAACAAAAGCGATATCAACTTTAAAACGCGCTAAATTTTGTTGATGTTTTGCGTATTCAGTTTGTATCGACATATCTCCGGCAGTACGAGAGCTGCACTTCTGAAACTTGGTACTTCAGTAGAAAAGGCCTATTCGAGACTGTCTGCAAAGTTTCGTGTCACAATTCGAATAAATGTGGAAGTTATAAACAAAAGCGATATCAACTTTAAAACGCGCTAAATTTTGTTGATGTTTTGCGTATTCAGTTTGTATCGACATATCTCCGGCAGTACAAGAGCTGCACTTCTGAAACTTGGTACTTCAGTAGAAAAGGCCTATTTGAGACTATCTGCAAAGTTTCGTTGCACAATTCGAATTAATGTGGCAGTTATAAACAAAAGCGATATCAACTTTAAAACGCGCTAAATTTTGTTGATGTTTTGCGTATTCAGTTTGTATCGACATATCTTCGGCAGTACGAGAGCTGCACTTCTGAAACTTGGTAATTCAGTAGAAAAAGCCTATCCGCTACTGTCTGCAAAGTTTCGTTGCACAATTACAATAAATGTTGAAGTTATAAACAAAAGCGATATCAACTTTAAAACGCGCTAAATTTTGTTGATGTTTTGCGTATTCAGTTTGTATCGACATATCTCCGGCAGTACAAGTGCCGCACTTCTGAAACTTGGTACTTCAGTAGAAAACGCCTATTTGAGACTGTCTGCAAAGTTTAATTGCACAATTCGAATTAATGTGGCAGTTATAAACAAAAGCGATATCAACTTTAAAACGCGCTAAATTTTGTTGATGTTTTGCGTATTCAGTTTGTATCGACATATCTCCGGCAGTACAAGAGCTGCACTTCTGAAACTTGGTACTTCAGTAGAAAACGCCTATTTGAGACTGTCTGCAAAGTTTCGTTGCACAATTCGAATTAATGTGGCAGTTATAAACAAAAGCGATATCAACTTTAAAACGCGCTAAATTTTGTTGATGTTTTGCGTATTCAGTTTGTATCGACATATCTCCGGCAGTACAAGAGCTGCACTTCTGAAACTTGGTACTTCAGTAGAAAAGGCCTATCCGGTACTGTCTGCCAAGTTTCGTTGCACAATTCGAATAAATGTGGAAGTTATAAACAAAAGCGATATCAACTTTAAAACGCGCTAAATGTTGTTGGCGTTTTGCGTATTCCGTTTGTATCGACATATATCCGGCAGTACAAGAGCTGCACTTCTGAAACTTGGTACTTCAGTAGCAAAGGCCTCTCCGCTACTGTCTGCAAAGTTTCGTTGCACAATTCGAATAAATGTGGAAGTTATGAACAAAAGCGATATCAACTTTAAAACGCGCTAAATTTTGTTGATGTTTTGCGTATTCAGTTTGTATCGACATATCTCCGGCAGTACAAGAGTTGCACTTCTGAAACTTGGTACTTCAGTAGAAAAGGCCTATTCGAGACTGTCTGCAAAGTTTCGTTGCACAATTCGAATAAATGTGGAAGTTATAAACAAAAGCGATATCAACTTTAAAACGCGCTAAATTTTGTTGATGTTTTGCGTATTCAGTTTGTATCGTCATATCTCCGGCAGTTCAAGAGCTGCACTTTTGAAACTAGGTACTTCAGTAGAAAACGCCTATTTGAGACTGTCTGCAAAGTTTCGTTGCACAATTTGAATTAATGTGGCAGTTATAAACAAAAGCGATATCAACTTTAAAACGCGCTAAATTTTGTTGATGTTTTGCGTATTCAGTTTGTATCGACATATCTCCGGCAGTACGAGAGCTGCACATCTGAAACTTGGTAATTCAGTAGAAAAGGCCTATCCGCTACTGTCTGCAAAGTTTCGTAGCACAATTCGAATAAATGTGGAAGTTATAAACAAAAGCGATATCAACTTTAAAACGCGCTAAATTTTGTTGATGTTTTGCGTATTCTGTTTGTATCGAGATATCTCCGGCAGTACAAGAGCTGCACTTTTGAAACTTGGTACTTCAGTAGAAAACGCCTATTTGAGACTGTCTGCAAAGTTTCGTCGCACAATTCGAATAAATGTGGAAGTTATAAACAAAAGCTTTATGAACTTTAAAACGCGCTAAATTTTGTTGATGTTTTGCGTATTCAGTTTGTATCGACATATCTCCGGCAGTACAAGAGCTGCACTTCTTAAACTTGGTACTTCAGTAGAAAAGGCCTATTTGAGACTGTCTGCAAAGTTTCGTAGCACAATTCGAATAAATGTGGAAGTTATGAACAAAAGCGATATCAACTTTAAAACGCGCTAAATTTTGTTGATGTTTTGCGTATTCAGTTTGTATCGACATATCTCCGGCTGTACAAGAGCTGTACTTCTGAAACTTGGTACTTCAGTAGAAAACGCCTATTTGAGACTGTCTGCAAAGTTTCGTTGCACAATTCGAATTAATGTGGCAGTTATAAACAAAAGCGATATCAACTTTAAAACGCGCTAAATTTTGTTGATGTTTTGCGTATTCAGTTTGTATCGACATATCTCCGGCAGTACGAGAGCTGCACTTCTGAAACTTGGTACTTCAGTAGAAAAGGCCTATTCGAGACTGTCTGCAAAGTTTCGTGTCACAATTCGAATAAATGTTGAAGTTATAAACAAAAGCGATATCAACTTTAAAACGCGCTAAATTTTGTGTATGTTTTGCGTATTCAGTTTGTATCGACATATCTCCGGCAGTACAAGAGCTGCACTTCTGAAACTTGGTACTTCAGTAGAAAAGGCCTATCCGCTACTGTCTGCAAAGTTTCGTTGCACAATTCGAATAAATGTGGAAGTTATAAACAAAAGCGATATCAACTTTAAAACGCGCTAAATTTTGTTGATGTTTTGCGTATTCTGTTTGTATCGAGATATCTCCGGCAGTACAAGAGCTGCACTTCTGAAACTTGGTACTTCAGTAGAAACGGTTTATTTGAGACTGTCTGCAAAGTTTCGTTGCACAGTTCGAATAAATGTGGAAGTTATAAACAAAAGCGATATCAACTTTAAAACGCGCTAAATTTTGTTGATGTTTTGCGTATTCAGTTTGTATCGACATATCTCTGGCAGTACAAGAGCTGCACTTCTGAAACTTGGTACTTCAGTAGAAAACGCCTATTTAAGACTGTCTGCAAAGTTTCGTTGCACAATTCGAATAAATATGGAAGTTATAAACAAAAGCGATATCAACTTTAAAACGCGCTAAATTTCTTTGATGTTTTTCGTATTCAGTTTGTATCGACATATCTCCGGCAGTACAAGAGCTGCACTTCTGAAACTTGGTACTTCAGTAGAAAAGGCCTATCCGCTACTGTCTGCCAAGTTTCGTTGAACAATTCGAATAAATGTGGAAGTTATAAACAAAAGCGATATCAACTTTAAAACGCGCTAAATTTTGTTGATGTTTTGCGTATTCTGTTTGTATCGACATATCTCCGGCAGTACAAGAGCTGCACTTCTGAAACTTGGTACTTAAGTGGAAAAGGCCTATCCGCTACTGTCTGCAAAGTTTCGTTGCACAATACGAATAAATGTGGAAGTTATAAACAAAAGCGATATCAACTTTAAAACGCGCTAAATTTTGTTGATGTTTTGCGTATTCAGTTTGTATCGACATATCTCCGGCAGTACAAGAGCTGCACTTCTGAAACTTGGTACTTCAGTAGAAAAGGCTTATTTAAGACTGTCTGCAAAGTTTCGTTGCACAATACGAATAAATGTGGAAGTTATAAACAAAAGCGATATCAACTTTAAAACGCGCTAAATTTTGTTGATGTTTTGCGTATTCTGTTTGTATCGACATATCTCCGGCAGTACAGGAGCTGCACTTCTGAAACTTGGTACTTCAGTAGAAAACGCCTATTTGAGACTGTCTGCAAAGTTTCGTCGCACAATTCGAATAAATGTGGAAGTTATAAACAAAAGCTTTATGAACTTTAAAACGCGCTAAATTTTGTTGATGTTTTGCGTATTCAGTTTGTATCGACATATCTCCGGCAGTACAAGAGCTGCACTTCTTAAACTTGGTACTTCAGTAGAAAAGGCCTATTTGAGACTGTCTGCAAAGTTTCGTAGCACAATTCGAATAAATGTGGAAGTTATGAACAAAAGCGATATCAACTTTAAAACGCGCTAAATTTTGTTGATGTTTTGCGTATTCAGTTTGTATCGACATATCTCCGGCTGTACAAGAGCTGTACTTCTGAAACTTGGTACTTCAGTAGAAAACGCCTATTTGAGACTGTCTGCAAAGTTTCGTTGCACAATTCGAATTAATGTGGAAGTTATAAACAAAAGCGATATCAACTTTAAAACGCGCTAAATTTTGTTGATGTTTTGCGTATTCAGTTTGTATCGACATATCTCCGGCAGTACGAGAGCTGCACTTCTGAAACTTGGTACTTCAGTAGAAAAGGCCTATTCGAGACTGTCTGCAAAGTTTCGTGTCACAATTCGAATAAATGTTGAAGTTATAAACAAAAGCGATATCAACTTTAAAACGCGCTAAATTTTGTGTATGTTTTGCGTATTCAGTTTGTATCGACATATCTCCGGCAGTACAAGAGCTGCACTTCTGAAACTTGGTACTTCAGTAGAAAAGGCCTATCCGCTACTGTCTGCAAAGTTTCGTTGCACAATTCGAATAAATGTGGAAGTTATAAACAAAAGCGATATCAACTTTAAAACGCGCTAAATTTTGTTGATGTTTTGCGTATTCTGTTTGTATCGAGATATCTCCGGCAGTACAAGAGCTGCACTTCTGAAACTTGGTACTTCAGTAGAAACGGCCTATTTGAGACTGTCTGCAAAGTTTCGTTGCACAGTTCGAATAAATGTGGAAGTTATAAACAAAAGCGATATCAACTTTAAAACGCGCTAAATTTTGTTGATGTTTTGCGTATTCAGTTTGTATCGACATATCTCTGGCAGTACAAGAGCTGCACTTCTGAAACTTGGTACTTCAGTAGAAAACGCCTATTTAAGACTGTCTGCAAAGTTTCGTTGCACAATTCGAATAAATATGGAAGTTATAAACAAAAGCGATATCAACTTTAAAACGCGCTAAATTTCTTTGATGTTTTTCGTATTCAGTTTGTATCGACATATCTCCGGCAGTACAAGAGCTGCACTTCTGAAACTTGGTACTTCAGTAGAAAAGGCCTATCCGCTACTGTCTGCCAAGTTTCGTTGAACAATTCGAATAAATGTGGAAGTTATAAACAAAAGCGATATCAACTTTAAAACGCGCTAAATTTTGTTGATGTTTTGCGTATTCTGTTTGTATCGACATATCTCCGGCAGTACAAGAGCTGCACTTCTGAAACTTGGTACTTAAGTGGAAAAGGCCTATCCGCTACTGTCTGCAAAGTTTCGTTGCACAATACGAATAAATGTGGAAGTTATAAACAAAAGCGATATCAACTTTAAAACGCGCTAAATTTTGTTGATGTTTTGCGTATTCAGTTTGTATCGACATATCTCCGGCAGTACAAGAGCTGCACTTCTGAAACTTGGTACTTCAGTAGAAAAGGCTTATTTAAGACTGTCTGCAAAGTTTCGTTGCACAATACGAATAAATGTGGAAGTTATAAACAAAAGCGATATCAACTTTAAAACGCGCTAAATTTTGTTGATGTTTTGCGTATTCAGTTTGTATCGACATATCTCCGGCAGTACGAGAGCTGCACTTCTGAAACTTGGTACTTCAGTAGAAAAGGCCTATTCGAGATTGTGTGCAAAGTTTCGTAGCACAATTCGAATAAATGTGGAAGTTATAAACAAAAGCGATATCAACTTTAAAACGCGCTAAATTTTGTTGATGTTTTGCGTATTCAGTTTGTATCGACATATCTCCGGCAGTACAAGAGCTGTACTTCTGAAACTTGGTACTTCAGTAGAAAACGCCTATTTGAGACTGTCTGCAAAGTATCGTTGCACAATTCGAATTAATGTTGCAGTTATAAACAAAAGCGATATCAACTTTAAAACGCGCTAAATTTTGTTGATGTTTTGCGTATTCAGTTTGTATCGACATATCTCCGGCAGTACGAGAGCTGCACTTCTGAAACTTGGTACTACAGTAGAAAACGCCTATTTAAGACTGTCTGCAAAGTTTCGTTGCACAATTCGAATTAATGTGGCAGTTATAAACAAAAGCGATATCAACTTTAAAACGCGCTAAATTTTGTTGATGTTTTGCGTATTCAGTTTGTATTGACATATCTCCGGCAGTACGAGAGCTGCACTTCTGAAACTTGGTACTTCAGTAGAAAAGGCCTATTCGAGATTGTCTGCAAAGTTTCGTAGCACAATTCGAATAAATGTGGAAGTTATAAACAAAAGCGATATCAACTTTAAAACGCGCTAAATTTTGTTGATGTTTTGCGTATTCAGTTTGTATCGACATATCTCCGGCAGTACAAGAGCTGCACTTCTGAAACTTGGTACTTCAGTAGAAAACGCCTATTTGAGACTGTCTGCAAAGTTTCGTTGCACAATTCGAATTAATGTTGCAGTTATAAACAAAAGCGATATCAACTTTAAAACGCGCTAAATTTTGTTGATGTTTTGCGTATTCAGTTTGTATCGACATATCTCTGGCAGTACAAGAGCTGCACTTCTGAAACTTGGTACTTCAGTAGTAAAGGACTATTCGAGACTGTCTGCAAAGTTTCGTGTCACAATTCGAATAAATGTGGAAGTTATAAACAAAAGCGATATCAACTTTAAAACGCGATAAATTTTGTTGATGTTTTGCGTATCCTGTTTGTATCGACATATCTCCGGCAGTACAAGAGCTGCACTTCTGAAACTTGGTACTTCAGTAGAAAAGGCCTATCCGCTACTGTCTGCAAAGTTTCGTTGCACAATTCGAATAAATGTGGAAGTTATAAACAAAAGCGATATCAACTTTAAAACGCGCTAAATTTTGTTGATGTTTTGCGTATTCTGTTTGTATCGAGATATCTCCGGCAGTACAAGAGCTGCACTTCTGAAACTTGGTACTTCAGTAGAAACGGCCTATTTGAGACTGTCTGCAAAGTTTCGTTGCACAGTTCGAATAAATGTGGAAGTTATAAACAAAAGCGATATCAACTTTAAAACGCGCTAAATTTTGTTGATGTTTTGCGTATTCAGTTTGTATCGACATATCTCTGGCAGTACAAGAGCTGCACTTCTGAAACTTGGTACTTCAGTAGAAAACGCCTATTTAAGACTGTCTGCAAAGTTTCGTTGCACAATTCGAATAAATATGGAAGTTATAAACAAAAGCGATATCAACTTTAAAACGCGCTAAATTTCTTTGATGTTTTTCGTATTCAGTTTGTATCGACATATCTCCGGCAGTACAAGAGCTGCACTTCTGAAACTTGGTACTTCAGTAGAAAAGGCCTATCCGCTACTGTCTGCCAAGTTTCGTTGCACAATTCGAATAAATGTGGAAGTTATAAACAAAAGCGATATCAACTTTAAAACGCGCTAAATTTTGTTGATGTTTTGCGTATTCAGTTTGTATCGACATATCTCCGGCAGTACAAGAGCTGCACTTCTGCAACTTGGTACTTAAGTGGAAAATGCCTATCCGCTACTGTCTGCAAAGTTTCGTTGCACAATACGAATAAATGTGGAAGTTATAAACAAAAGCGATATCAACTTTAAAACGCGCTAAATTTTGTTGATGTTTTGCGTATTCAGTTTGTATCGACATATCTCCGGCAGTACAAGAGCTGCACTTCTGAAACTTGGTACTTCAGTAGAAAAGGCTTATTTAAGACTGTCTGCAAAGTTTCGTCGCACAATTCGAATAAATGTGGAAGTTATAAACAAAAGCTATATGAACTTTAAAACGCGCTAAATTTTGTTGATGTTTTGCGTATTCAGTTTGTATCGACATATCTCCGGCAGTACAAGAGCTGCACTTCTGAAACTTGGTACTTCAGTAGAAAACGCCTATTTGAGACTGTCTGCAAAGTTTCGTTGCACAATTCGAATTAATGTGGCAGTTATAAACAAAAGCGATATCAACTTTAAAACGCGCTCAATTTTGTTGATGTTTTGCGTATTCAGTTTGTATCGACATATCTCCGGCAGTACGAGAGCTGCACTTCTGAAACTTGGTACTTCAGTAGAAAACGCCTATTTGAGACTGTCTGCAAAGTATCGTTGCACAATTCGAATTAATGTTGCAGTTATAAACAAAAGCGATATCAACTTTAAAACGCGCTAAATTTTGTTGATGTTTTGCGTATTCAGTTTGTATCGACATATCTCCGGCAGTACGAGAGCTGCACTTCTGAAACTTGGTACTTCAGTAGAAAACGCCTATTTAAGACTGTCTGCAAAGTTTCGTTGCACAATTCGAATTAATGTGGCAGTTATAAACAAAAGCGATATCAACTTTAAAACGCGCTAAATTTTGTTGATGTTTTGCGTATTCAGTTTGTATTGACATATCTCCGGCAGTACGAGAGCTGCACTTCTGAAACTTGGTACTTCAGTAGAAAAGGCCTATTCGAGATTGTCTGCAAAGTTTCGTAGCACAATTCGAATAAATGTGGAAGTTATAAACAAAAGCGATATCAACTTTAAAACGCGCTAAATTTTGTTGATGTTTTGCGTATTCAGTTTGTATCGACATATCTCCGGCAGTACAAGAGCTGCACTTCTGAAACTTGGTACTTCAGTAGAAAACGCCTATTTGAGACTGTCTGCAAAGTTTCGTTGCACAATTCGAATTAATGTTGCAGTTATAAACAAAAGCGATATCAACTTTAAAACGCGCTAAATTTTGTTGATGTTTTGCGTATTCAGTTTGTATCGACATATCTCTGGCAGTACGAGAGCTGCACTTCTGAAACTTGGTACTTCAGTAGAAAAGGACTATTCGAGACTGTCTGCAAAGTTTCGTGTCACAATTCGAATAAATGTGGAAGTTATAAACAAAAGCGATATCAACTTTAAAACGCGATAAATTTTGTTGATGTTTTGCGTATTCTGTTTGTATCGACATATCTCCGGCAGTACAAGAGCTGCACTTCTGAAACTTGGTACTTCAGTGGAAAAGGCCTATCCGCTACTGTCTGCAAAGTTTCGTTGCACAATACGAATAAATGTGGAAGTTATAAACAAAAGCGATATCAACTTTAAAACGCGCTAAATTTTGTTGATGTTTTGCGTATTCAGTTTGTATCGACATATCTCCGGCAGTACAAGAGCTGCACTTCTGAAACTTGGTACTTCAGTAGAAAAGGCTTATTTAAGACTGTCTGCAAAGTTTCGTCGCACAATTCGAATAAATGTGGAAGTTATAAACAAAAGCGATATCAACTTTAAAACGCGCTAAATTTTGTTGATGTTTTGCGTATTCAGTTTGTATCGACATATCTCCGGCAGTACAAGAGCTGCACTTCTGAAACTTGGTACTTCAGTAGAAAACGCCTATTTGAGACTGTCTGCAAAGTTTCGTTGCACAATTCGAATTAATGTGGCAGTTATAAACAAAAGCGATATCAACTTTAAAACGCGCTAAATTTTGTTGATGTTTTGCGTATTCAGTTTGTATCGACATATCTCCGGCAGTACAAGAGCTGCACTTCTGAAACTTGGTACTTCAGTAGAAAAGGCCTATCCGCTACTGTCTGCAAAGTTTCGTTGCACAATTCGAATAAATGTGGAAGTTATAAACAAAAGCGATATCAACTTTAAAACGCGCTAAATTTTGTTGATGTTTTGCGTATTCTGTTTGTATCGAGATATCTCCGGCAGTACAAGAGCTGCACTTCCGAAACTTGGTACTTCAGTAAAAACGGCCTATTTGAGACTGTCTGCAAAGTTTCGTTGCACAGTTCGAATAAATGTATAAGTTATAAACAAAAGCGATATCAACTTTAAAACGCGCTAAATTTTGTTGATGTTTTGCGTATTCAGTTTGTATCGACATATCTCTGGCAGTACAAGAGCTGCACTTCTGAAACTTGGTACTTCAGTAGAAAACGCCTATTTAAGACTGTCTGCAAAGTTTCGTTGCACAATTCGAATAAATATGGAAGTTATAAACAAAAGCGATATCAACTTTAAAACGCGCTAAATTTCTTTGATGTTTTTCGTATTCAGTTTGTATCGACATATCTCCGGCAGTACAAGAGCTGCACTTCTGAAACTTGGTACTTCAGTAGAAAACGCCTATTTGAGACTGTCTGCAAAGTTTCGTTGCACAATTCGAATTAATGTGGCAGTTATAAACAAAAGCGATATCAACTTTAAAACGCGCTAAATTTTGTTGATGTTTTGCGTATTCAGTTTGTATCGACATATCTCCGGCAGTACGAGAGCTGCACTTCTGAAACTTGGTACTTCAGTAGAAAAGGCCTATTCGAGATTGTCTGCAAAGTTTCGTAGCACAATTCGAATAAATGTGGAAGTTATAAACAAAAGCGATATCAACTTTAAAACGCGCTAAATTTTGTTGATGTTTTGCGTATTCAGTTTGTATCGACATATCTCCGGCAGTACAAGAGCTGTACTTCTGAAACTTGGTACTTCAGTAGAAAACGCGTATTTGAGACTGTCTGCAAAGTTTCGTTGCACAATTCGAATTAATGTTGCAGTTATAAACAAAAGCGATATCAACTTTAAAACGCGCTAAATTTTGTTGATGTTTTGCGTATTCAGTTTGTATCGACATATCTCCGGCAGTACGAGAGCTGCACTTCTGAAACTTGGTACTTCAGTAGAAAAGGACTATTCGAGACTGTCTGCAAAGTTTCGTGTCACAATTCGAATAAATGTGGAAGTTATAAACAAAAGCGATATCAACTTTAAAACGCGCTAAATTTTGTTGATGTTTTGCGTATTCAGTTTGTATCGACATATCTCCGGCAGTACAAGAGCTGCACTTCTAAAACTTGGTACTTCAGTAGAAAAGGCCTATCCGCTACTGTCTGCAAAGTTTCGTTGCACAATTCGAATAAATGTGGAAGTTATAAACAAAAGCGATATCAACTTTAAAACGCGCTAAATTTTGTTGATGTTTTGCGTATTCTGTTTGTATCGAGATATCTCCGGCAGTACAAGAGCTGCACTTCTGAAACTTGGTACTTCAGTAGAAACGGCCTATTTGAGACTGTCTGCAAAGTTTCGTGGCACAGTTCGAATAAATGTGGAAGTTATAAACAAAAGCGATATCAACTTTAAAACGCGCTAAATTTTGTTGATGTTTTGCGTATTCAGTTTGTATCGACATATCTCTGGCAGTACAAGAGCTGCACTTCTGAAACTTGGTACTTCAGTAGAAAACGCCTATTTAAGACTGTCTGCAAAGTTTCGTTGCACAATTCGAATAAATATGGAAGTTATAAACAAAAGCGATATCAACTTTAAAACGCGCTTAATTTTGTTGATGTTTTTCGTATTCAGTTTGTATCGACATATCTCCGGCAGTACAAGAGCTGCCCTTCTGAAACTTGGTACTTCAGTAGAAAAGACCTATCCGCTACTGTCTGTCAAGTTTCGTTGCACAATTCGAATAAATGTGGAAGTTATAAACAAAAGCGCTATCAACTTTAAAACGCGCTAAATTTTGTTGATGTTTTGCGTATTCTGTTTGTATCGACATATCTCCGGCAGTACAAGAGCTGCACTTCTGAAACTTGGTACTTCAGTGGAAAACAACTATCCGCTACTGTCTGCAAAGTTTCGTTGCACAATACGAATAAATGTGGAAGTTATAAACAAAAGCGATATCAACTTTAAAACGCGCTAAATTTTGTTGATATTTTGCGTATTTAGTTTGTTTCGACATATCTCCGGCAGTACAAGAGCTGCACTTCTGAAACTTGGTACGTCAGTAGAAAATGTGACTTCGCGACTGTCTGCAAAGTTTCGTGGCACAATTCGAATAAATGTGGAAGTTATAAACAAAAGCTATATCAACTTTAAAACGCGCTAAATTTTGTTGATGTTTTGCATATTCAGTTTGTATCGAAATATCTCTGGAAGTACAAGAGCTGCACTTCTGAAACTTGGTACTTCAGTAGAAAATGTGTCTTCGCGACTGTCTGCAAAGTTTCGTGGCACAATTCGAATAAATGTGGAAGTTATAAACAAAAGCGATATCAACTTTAAAACGCGCTAAATTTTGTTGATGTTTTGCGTATTCATATTGTATCGAAATATCTCCGGCAGTACAAGAGCTGCACTTCTGAAACTTGGTACTTCAGTAGAAAAGGCCTATCCGCGACTGTCTGCAAAGTTTCGTGGCACAATTCGAATTAATGTGGAAGTTATAAACAAAAGCGATATCAACTTTAAAACGCGCTAAATTTTGTTGATGTTTAGCGTATTCAGTTTGTATCGACATATCTCCGGCAGTACAAGAGCTGCACTTCTGAAACTTGGTACTTCAGTAGAAAATGTGTCTTCGCGACTGTCTGCAAAGTTTCGTGGCACAATTCGATTAAATGTGGAAGTTATCAACAAAAGCGATATCTACTTTAAAACGCGCTAAATTTTGTTGATGTTTTGCGTAATCAGTTTGTATCGACATATCTCCGGCAGTACAAGAGCTGCACTTCTGAAACTTGGTACTTCAGTAGTAAATGTGTCTTCGCGACTGTCTGCAATGCTTCGTGGCACAATTCGAATAAATGTGGAAGTTATAAACAAAAGCTGTATTAACTTTAAAACGCGCTAAATTTTGTTGATGTTTTGCGTATTCAGTTTGTATCGACATATCTCCGGCAGTACAAGAGCTGCACTTCTGAAACGTGGTACTTCAGTAGAAAAGGCCTATCCGCGACTGTCTGCAAAGTTTCGTTGCACAATTTGAATAAATGTGGAAGTTATAAACAAAAGCGATATCAACTTTAAAACGCGCTAAATTTTGTTGATGTTTTGCGTATACAGTTTGTATCGACATATCTCCGGCAGTACAAGCGCTGCACTTCTGAAACTTGGTACTTAAGAAGCAAATGTGTCTCCGCGACTGTCTGCAAAGTTTCGTAGCACAATTCGAATAAATGTATAAGTTATAAACAAAAGCGATATCAACTTTAAAACGCGCTAAATTTTGTTGATGTTTTGCGTATTCAGTTTGTATCGACATATCTCCGGCAGTACAAGAGCTGCACTTCTGAAACTTGGTACTTCAGTAGGAAAGGCCTATCCGCGACTGTCTGCAAAGTTTCGTTGCACAATTCGAATAAATGTGGAAGTTATAAACAAAAGCGATATCAACTTTAAAACGCGCTAAATTTTGTTGATGTTTTGCGTATTCAGTTTGTATCGACATATCTACGGCAGTACGAGAGCTGCACTTCTTAAACTTAGTACTTCAGTAGAACATGTGACTCCGGGACTGTCTGCAAAGTTTTGTGGCACAATTCGAATTAATGTGGAAGTTATACACAAAAACGATATCAACTTTAAAATGCGCTAAATTTTGTTGATATTTTGCGTATTCAGTTTGTTTCGACATATCTCCGGCAGTACAAGAGCTGCACTTCTGAAACTTAGTACTTCAGTAGAAAATGTGTCTTCGCGACTGTCTGCAAAGTTTCGTGGCACAATTCGAATAAATGTGGAAGTTATAAACAAAAGCTATATCAACTTTAAAACGCGCTAAATTTTGTTGATGTTTTGCATATTCAGTTTGTATCGAAATATCTCTGGAAGTACAAGAGCTGCACTTCTGAAACTTGGTACTTCAGTAGAAAATGTGTCTTCGCGACTGTCTGCAAAGTTTCGTGGCACAATTCGAATAAATGTGGAAGTTATAAACAAAAGCGATATCAACTTTAAAGCGCGCTAAATTTTGTTGATGTTTTGCGTATTCAGTTTGTATCGAAATATCTCCGGCAGTACAAGAGCTGCACTTCTGAAACTTGGTACTTCAGTAGAAAAGGCCTATCCGCGACTGTCTGCAAAGTTTCGTGGCACAATTCGAATTAATGTGGAAGTTATAAACAAAAGCGATATCAACTTTAAAACGCGCTAAATTTTGTTGATGTTTAGCGTATTCAGTTTGTATCGACATATCTCCGGCAGTACAAGAGCTGCACTTCTGAAACTTGGTACTTCAGTAGAAAATGTGTCTTCGCGACTGTCTGCAAAGTTTCGTGGCACAATTCGATTAAATTTGGAAGTTATCAACAAAAGCGATATCTACTTTAAAACGCGCTAAATTTTGTTGATATTTTGCGTATTTAGTTTGTTTCGACATATCTCCGGCAGTATAAGAGCTGCACTTCTGAAACTTAGTACTTCAGTAGAAAATGTGACTTCGCGACTGTCTGCAAAGTTTCGTAGCACAATTCGAATAAATGTATAAGTTATAAACAAAAGCGATATCAACTTTAAAACGCGCTAAATTTTGTTGATGTTTTGCGTATTCAGTTTGTATCGACATATCTCCGGCAGTACGAGAGCTGCACTTCTGAAACTTAGTACTTTAGTAGAACATGTGACTGCGCTGATCTCTGCAAAGTTTCGTTGAACAATTCGAATAAATGTTGAAGTTATAAACAAAAGCGATATCAACTTTAAAACGCGCTAAATTTTGTTGATATTTTGCGTATTTAGTTTGTTTCGACATATCTCCGGCAGTATAAGAGCTGCACTTCTGAAACTTAGTACTTAAGTAGAAAATGTGACTTCGCGACTGTCTGCAAAGTTTCGTGGCACAATTCGAATAAATGTGGAAGTTATAAACAAAAGCTATATCAACTTTAAAACGCGCTAAATTTTGTTGATGTTTTGCATATTCAGTTTGTATCGAAATATCTCTGGAAGTACAAGAGCTGCACTTCTGACACTTGGTACTTCAGTAGAAAATGTGTCTTCGCGACTGTCTGCAATGCTTCGTTGCACAATTCGAATAAATGTGGAAGTTATAAACAAAAGCTGTATCAACTTTAAAACGCGCTAAATTTTGTTGATGTTTTGCGTATTCAGTTTGTATCGACATATCTCCGGCAGTACAAGAGCTGCACTTCTGAAACGTGGTACTTCAGTAGAAAAGGCCTATCCGCGACTGTCTGCAAAGTTTCGTTGCACAATTTGAATAAATGTGGAAGTTATAAACAAAAGCGATATCAACTTTAAAACGCGCTAAATTTTGTTGATGTTTTGCGTATACAGTTTGTATCGACATATCTCCGGCAGTACAAGCGCTGCACTTCTGAAACTTGGTACTTAAGAAGCAAATGTGTCTCCGCGAGTGTCTGCAAAGTTTCGTAGCACAATTCGAATAAATGTATAAGTTATAAACAAAAGCGATATCAACTTTAAAACGCGCTAAATTTTGTTGATGTTTTGCGTATTCAGTTTGTATCGACATATCTCCGGCAGTACGAGAGCTGCACTTCTGAAACTTAGTACTTTAGTAGAACATGTGACTGCGCTGATCTCTGCAAAGTTTCGTTGAACAATTAAAATAAATGTTGAAGTTATAAACAAAAGCGATATCAACTTTAAAACGCGCTAAATTTTGTTGATATTTTGCGTATTTAGTTTGTTTCGACATATCTCCGGCAGTACAAGAGCTGCACTTCTGAAACTTAGTACTTCAGTAGAAAATGTGACTTCGCGACTGTCTGCAAAGTTTCGTGGCACAATTCGAATAAATGTGGAAGTTATAAACAAAAGCTATATCAACTTTAAAACGCGCTAAATTTTGTTGATGTTTTGCATATTCAGTTTGTATCGAAATATCTCTGGAAGTACAAGAGCTGCACTTCTGAAACTTGGTACTTCAGTAGAAAATGTGTCTTCGCGACTGTCTGCAAAGTTTCGTGGCACAATTCGAATAAATGTGGAAGTTATAAACAAAAGCGATATCAACTTTAAAACGCGCTAAATTTTGTTGATGTTTTGCGTATTCATATTGTATCGAAATATCTCCGGCAGTACAAGAGCTGCACTTCTGAAACTTGGTACTTCAGTAGAAAAGGCCTATCCGCGACTGTCTGCAAAGTTTCGTGGCACAATTCGAATTAATGTGGAAGTTATAAACAAAAGCGATATCAACTTTAAAACGCGCTAAATTTTGTTGATGTTTAGCGTATTCAGTTTGTATCGACATATCTCCGGCAGTACAAGAGCTGCACTTCTGAAACTTGGTACTTCAGTAGAAAATGTGTCTTCGCGACTGTCTGCAAAGTTTCGTGGCACAATTCGATTAAATGATGAAGTTATCAACAAAAGCGATATCTACTTTAAAACGCGCTAAATTTTGTTGATGTTTTGCGTAATCAGTTTGTATCGACATATCTCCGGCAGTACAAGAGCTGCACTTCTGAAACTTGGTACTTCAGTAGTAAATGTGTCTTCGCGACTGTCTGCAATGCTTCGTGGCACAATTCGAATAAATGTGGAAGTTATAAACAAAAGCTGTATTAACTTTAAAACGCGCTAAATTTTGTTGATGTTTTGCGTATTCAGTTTGTATCGACATATCTCCGGCAGTACAAGAGCTGCACTTCTGAAACGTGGTACTTCAGTAGAAAAGGCCTATCCGCGACTGTCTGCAAAGTTTCGTTGCACAATTTGAATAAATGAGGAAGTTATAAACAAAAGCGATATCAACTTTAAAACGCGCTAAATTTTGTTGATGTTTTGCGTATACAGTTTGTATCGACATATCTCCGGCAGTACAAGCGCTGCACTTCTGAAACTTGGTACTTAAGAAGCAAATGTGTCTCCGCGACTGTCTGCAAAGTTTCGTAGCACAATTCGAATAAATGTATAAGTTATAAACAAAAGCGATATCAACTTTAAAACGCGCTAAATTTTGTTGATGTTTTGCGTATTCAGTTTGTATCGACATATCTCCGGCAGTACAAGAGCTGCACTTCTGAAACTTGGTACTTCAGTAGGAAAGGCCTATCCGCGACTGTCTGCAAAGTTTCGTTGCACAATTCGAATAAATGTGGAAGTTATAAACAAAAGCGATATCAACTTTAAAACGCGCTAAATTTTGTTGATGTTTTGCGTATTCAGTTTGTATCGACATATCTACGGCAGTACGAGAGCTGCACTTCTTAAACTTAGTACTTCAGTAGAACATGTGACTCCGGGACTGTCTGCAAAGTTTTGTGGCACAATTCGAATTAATGTGGAAGTTATACACAAAAACGATATCAACTTTAAAATGCGCTAAATTTTGTTGATATTTTGCGTATTCAGTTTGTTTCGACATATCTCCGGCAGTACAAGAGCTGCACTTCTGAAACTTAGTACTTCAGTAGAAAATGTGTCTTCGCGACTGTCTGCAAAGTTTCGTGGCACAATTCGAATAAATGTGGAAGTTATAAACAAAAGCTATATCAACTTTAAAACGCGCTAAATTTTGTTGATGTTTTGCATATTCAGTTTGTATCGAAATATCTCTGGAAGTACAAGAGCTGCACTTCTGAAACTTGGTACTTCAGTAGAAAATGTGTCTTCGCGACTGTCTGCAAAGTTTCGTGGCACAATTCGAATAAATGTGGAAGTTATAAACAAAAGCGATATCAACTTTAAAGCGCGCTAAATTTTGTTGATGTTTTGCGTATTCAGTTTGTATCGAAATATCTCCGGCAGTACAAGAGCTGCACTTCTGAAACTTGGTACTTCAGTAGAAAAGGCCTATCCGCGACTGTCTGCAAAGTTTCGTGGCACAATTCGAATTAATGTGGAAGTTATAAACAAAAGCGATATCAACTTTAAAACGCGCTAAATTTTGTTGATGTTTAGCGTATTCAGTTTGTATCGACATATCTCCGGCAGTACAAGAGCTGCACTTCTGAAACTTGGTACTTCAGTAGAAAATGTGTCTTCGCGACTGTCTGCAAAGTTTCGTGGCACAATTCGATTAAATTTGGAAGTTATCAACAAAAGCGATATCTACTTTAAAACGCGCTAAATTTTGTTGATGTTTTGCGTAATCAGTTTGTATCGACATATCTCCGGCAGTACAAGAGCTGCACTTCTGAAACTTGGTACTTCAGTAGTAAATGTGTCTTCGCGACTGTCTGCAATGCTTCGTGGCACAATTCGAATAAATGTGGAAGTTATAAACAAAAGCTGTATCAACTTTAAAACGCGCTAACTTTTGTTGATGTTTTGCGTATTCAGTTTGTATCGACATATCTCCGGCAGTACAAGAGCTGCACTTCTGAAACGTGGTACGTCAGTAGAAAAGGCCTATCCGCGACTGTCTGCAAAGTTTCGTAGCACAATTTGAATAAATGTGGAAGTTATAAACAAAAGCGATATCAACTTTAAAACGCGCTAAATTTTGTTGATGTTTTGCGTATACAGTTTGTATCGACATATCTCCGGCAGTACAAGCGCTGCACTTCTGAAACTTGGTATTTAAGAAGCAAATGTGTCTCCGCGACTGTCTGCAAAGTTTCGTAGCACAATTCGAATAAATGTATAAGTTATAAACAAAAGCGATATCAACTTTAAAACGCGCTAAATTTTGTTGATGTTTTGCGTATTCAGTTTGTATCGACATATCTCCGGCAGTACGAGAGCTGCACTTCTGAAACTTAGTACTTCAGTAGAACATGTGACTGCGCTGATCTCTGCAAAGTTTCGTGGAACAATTCGAATAAATGTTGAAGTTATAAACAAAAGCGATATCAACTTTAAAACGCGCTAAATTTTGTTGATGTTTTGCGTATTCAGTTTGTATCGACATATCTCTGGCAGTACAAGAGCTGAACTTCTGATACTTGGTACTTCAGTAGAAAATGTGTCTTCGCGACTGTCTGCAAAGTTTAGTGGCACAATTTGAATAAATGTGGAAGTTATAAACAAAAGCGATATCTACTTTAAAACGCGCTAAATTTTGTTGATGTTTTGCGTATTCAGTTTGTATCGACATATCTCCGGCAGTACAAGAGCTGCACTTCTGAAACTTGGTACTTCAGTAGGAAAGGCCTATCCGCGACTGTCTGCAAAGTTTCGTTGCACAATTCGAATAAATGTGGAAGTTATAAACAAAAGCGATATCAACTTTAAAACGCGCTAAATTTTGTTGATGTTTTGCGTATTCAGTTTGTATCGACATATCTCATGCAGTACAAGAGCTGCACTTCTGAAACGTGGTACTTCAGTAGAAAATGTGTTCTTGCGACTGTCTGCAAAGTTTCGTAGCACAATTCGAACAAATGTGGAAGTTATAAACAAAAGCGATATCAACTTTAAAACGCGCTAAATTTTGTTGATGTTTAGCGTATTCAGTTTGTATCGACATATCTCCGGCAGTACAAGAGCTGCACTTCTGAAACTTGGTACTTCAGTAGAAAATGTGTCTTCGCGACTGTCTGCAAAGTTTCGTGGCACAATTCGATTAAATGTGGAAGTTATCAACAAAAGCGATATCAACTTTAAAACGCGCTAAATTTTGTTGATGTTTTGCGTATTCAGTTTGTATCGACATATCTCCGGCAGTACAAGAGCTGCACTTCTGAAACGTGGTACTTCAGTAGAAAATGTGTTTTTGCGACTGTCTGCAAAGTTTCGTAGCACAATTCGAACAAATGAGGAAGTTATAAACAAAAGCGATATCAACTTTAAAACGCGCTAAATTTTGTTGATGTTTTGCGTATTCAGTTTGTATCGAAATATCTCCGGCAGTACAAGAGCTGCACTTCTGAAACTTGGTACTTCAGTAGAAAATGTGTCTTCGCGACTGTCATCGAAGTTTCGTTGCACAATTCGAATAAATGTTAAAGTTATAAACAAAAGCGATATCAACTTAAAAAAATGTGCTAATTTTTGTTGATGTTTTGCGTATTCAGTTTGTATCGACATATCTCCGGCAGTACAAGAGCTGCACTTCTGAAACTTGGTACTTCAGTAGACAGGTGTCTCCGCGACTGTCTGCAAAGTTTCGTGGCATAATTCGAATAAATGTGGAAGTTATACTCAAAAACGATATCAACTTTAAAATGCGCTAAATTTTGTTGATATTTTGCGTATTCAGTTTGTATCGACATATCTCTCGCAGTACAAGAGCTGCACTTCTGAAACTTGGTACTTCAGTAGAAAATGTGTCTCGTCGACTGTCTGCAAAGTTTCGTGGCACAATTCGAATAATTGTGGAAGTTATAAACAAAAGCTATATCAACTTAAAAACGCGCTAAATTTTGTTGATGTTTTGCATATTACGTTTGTATCGACATATCTCCAGCAGTACAAGAGCTGCACTTCTGAAACGTAATACTTCAGTAGAAAATGTGTCTTCGCGACTGTCTGCAAAGTTTCGTAGCACAATTCGAATAAATGTGGAAGTTATAAACAAAAGCGATATCAACTTTAAAACGCGCTATATTTTGTTGATGTTTTGCGTATTCAGTTTGTATCGACATATCTCCGGCAGTACAAGAGCTGCACTTCTGAAACTTGGTACTTCAGTAGAACAGGCCTATCCGCGACTGTCTGCAAAGTTTCGTTGCACAATTCGAATAAATGTGGAAGTTACAAACAAAAGCGATATCAACTTTAAAACGCGCTAAATTTTGTTGATGTTTTGCGTATTCAGTTTGTATCGACATATCTCCGGCAGTACGAGAGCTGCACTTCTGAAACTTGGTATTCAGTAGAACATGTGACTCCGCTTATCTCTGCAAAGTTTCGTTGCACAATTCGAATAAATGTGGAAGTTATAAACAAAAGCGATATCAACTTTAAAACGCGCTAAATTTTGTTGATGTTTTGCGTATTCAGTTTGTATTGACATATCTCCGGCAGTACAAGAGCTGCACTTCTGAAACTTGGTACTTCAGTAGAAAATGTGTCTTCGCGACTGTCTGCAAAGTTTCGTGGCACAATTCGAATAAATGTGGAAGTTATAAACAAAAGCGATATCAACTTTAAAACGCGCTAAATTTTGTTGATGATTTGCGTATACAGTTTGTATCGACATATCTCCGGCAGTACAAGCGCTGCACTTCTGAAACTTGGTACTTAAGAAGCAAATGTGTCTCTGCGACTGTCTGCAAAGTTTCGTAGCACAATTCGAATAAATGTATAAGTTATAAACAAAAGCGATATCAACTTTAAAACGCGCTAAATTTTGTTGATGTTTTGCGTATTCAGTTTGTATCGACATATCTCCGGCAGTACGAGAGCTGCACTTCTGAAACTTAGATCTTTAGTAGAACATGTGACTGCGCTGATCTCTGCAAAGTTTCGTTGAACAATTCGAATAAATGTTGAAGTTATAAACAAAAGCGATATCAACTTTAAAACGCGCTAAATTTTGTTGATATTTTGCGTATTCAGTTTGTTTCGACATATCTCCGGCGGTACAAGAGCTGCACTTCTGAAACTTAGTACTTCAGTAGAAAATGTGACTTCGCGACTGTCTGCAAAGTTTCGTGGCACAATTCGAATAAATGTGGAAGTTATAAACAAAAGCTATATCAACTTTAAAACGCGCTAAATTTTGTTGATGTTTTGCATATTCAGTTTGTATCGAAATATCTCTGGAAGTACAAGAGCTGCACTTCTGAAACTTGGTACTTCAGTAGAAAATGTGTCTTCGCGACTGTCTGCAAAGTTTCGTGGCACAATTCGAATAAATGTGGAAGTTATAAACAAAAGCGATATCAACTTTAAAACGCGCTAAATTTTGTTGATGTTTTGCGTATTCAGTTTGTATCGAAATATCTCCGGCAGTACAAGAGCTGCACTTCTGAAACTTGGTACTTCAGTAGAAAAGGCCTATCCGCGACTGTCTGCAAAGTTTCGTGGCACAATTCGAATTAATGGGGAAGTTATAAACAAAAGCGATATCAACTTTAAAACGCGCTAAATTTTGTTGATGTTTAGCGTATTCAGTTTGTATCGACATATCACCGGCAGTACAAGAGCTGCACTTCTGAAACTTGGTACTTCAGTAGAGAATGTGTCTTCGCGACTGTCTGCAAAGTTTCGTGGCACAATTCGATTAAATGTGGAAGTTATCAACAAAAGCGATATCTACTTTAAAACGCGCTAAATTTTGTTGATGTTTTGCGTAATCAGTTTGTATCGACATATCTCCGGCAGTACAAGAGCTGCACTTCTGAAACTTGGTACTTCAGTAGTAAATGTGTCTTCGCGACTGTCTGCAATGCTTCGTGGCACAATTCGAATAAATGTGGAAGTTATAAACAAAAGCTGTATCAACTTTAAAACGCGCTAAATTTTGTTGATGTTTTGCGTATTCAGTTTGTATCGACATATCTCCGGCAGTACAAGAGCTGCACTTCTGAAACGTGGTACTTCAGTAGAAAAGGCCTATCCGCGACTGTCTGCAAAGTTTCGTTGCACAATTTGAATAAATGTGGAAGTTATAAACAAAAGCGATATCAACTTTAAAACGCGCTAAATTTTGTTGATGTTTTGCGTATACAGTTTGTATCGACATATCTCCGGCAGTACAAGCGCTGCACTTCTGAAACTTGGTACTTAAGAAGCAAATGTGTCTCCGCGACTGTCTGCAAAGTTTCGTAGCACAATTCAAATAAATGTATAAGTAATAAACAAAAGCGATATCAACTTTAAAACGCGCTAAATTTTGTTGATGTTTTGCGTATTCAGTTTGTATCGACATATCTCCGGCAGTACGAGAGCTGCACTTCTGAAACTTAGAACTTCAGTAGAACATGTGACTGCGCTGATCTCTGCAAAGTTTCGTGGAACAATTCGAATAAATGTTGAAGTTATAAACAAAAGCGATATCAACTTTAAAACGCGCTAAATTTTGTTGATGTTTTGCGTATTCAGTTTGTATCGACATATCTCTGGCAGTACAAGAGCTGAACTTCTGATACTTGGTACTTCAGTAGAAAATGTGTCTTCGCGACTGTCTGCAAAGTTTCGTGGCACAATTTGAATAAATGTGGAAGTTATAAACAAAAGCGATATCTACTTTAAAACGCGCTAAATTTTGTTGATGTTTTGCGTATTCAGTTTGTATCGACATATCTCCGGCAGTACAGGAGCTGCACTTCTGAAACTTGGTACTTCAGTAGGAAAGGCCTATCCGCGACTGTCTGCAAAGTTTCGTTGCACAATTCCAATAAATGTGGAAGTTATAAACAAAAGCGATATCAACTTTAAAACGCGCTAAATTTTGTTGATGTTTTGCGTATTCAGTTTGTATCGACATATCTACGGCAGTACGAGAGCTGCACTTCTTAAACTTAGTACTTCAGTAGAACATGTGACTCCGGGACTGTCTGCAAAGTTTTGTGGCACAATTCGAATTAATGTGGAAGTTATACACAAAAACGATATCAACTTTAAAACGCGCTAAATTTTGTTGATGTTTTGCGTATTCAGTTTGTATCGACATATCTCCAGCAGTACAAGCCCTGCACTTCTGAAACTTGGTACTTCAGTAGTAAAAGGCCTATCCGCGACTGTCTGCAAAGTTTCGTTGCACAATTCGAATAAATGTGGAAGTTATAAACAAAAGCGATATCAACTTTAAAACGCGCTAAATTTTGTTGATGTTTTGCGTATTCAGTTTGTATCGACATATCTCCGGCAGTACGAGATCTGCACTTCTGAAACTTAGTACTTCAGTAGAACATGTGACTCCGCTTATCTCCGCAAAGTTTCGTTGCACAATTCGAATAAATGTGGAAGTTATAAACAAAAGCGATATCAACTTTAAAACGCGCTAAATTTTGTTGATGTTTTGCGTATTCAGTTTGTATCGACATATCTCCGGCAGTACAAGAGCTGAACTTCTGATACTTGGTACTTCAGTAGAAAATGTGTCTTTGCGACTGTCTGCAAAGTTTCGTGGCACAATTTGAATAAATGTGGAAGTTATAAACAAAAGCGATATCTACTTTAAAACGCGCTAAATTTTGTTGATGTTTTGCGTATTCAGTTTGTATCGACATATCTCCGGCAGTACAAGCCCTGCACTTCTGAAACTTGGTACTTCAGTAGTAAAAGGCCCATCCGCGACTGTCTGCAAAGTTTCGTTGCACAATTCGAATAAATGTGGAAGTTATAAACAAAAGCGATATCAACTTTAAAACGCGCTAAATTTTGTTGATGTTTTGCGTATTCAGTTTGTGTCGACATATCTCCGGCAGTACGAGATCTGCACTTCTGAAACTTAGTACTTCAGTAGAACATGTGACTCCGCTTATCTCCGCAAAGTTTCGTTGCACAATTCGAATAAATGTGGAAGTTATAAACAAAAGCGATATCAACTTTAAAACGCGCTAAATTTTGTTGATGTTTTGCGTATTCAGTTTGTATCGACATATCTCCGGCAGTACAAGAGCTGAACTTCTGATACTTGGTACTTCAGTAGAAAATGTGTCTTCGCGACTGTCTGCAAAGTTTCGTGGCACAATTTGAATAAATGTGGAAGTTATAAACAAAAGCGATATCTACTTTAAAACGCGCTAAATTTTGTTGATGTTTTGCGTATTCAGTTTGTATCGACATATCTCCGGCAGTACAAGCCCTGCACTTCTGAAACTTGGTACTTCAGTAGTAAAAGGCCTATCCGCGACTGTCTGCAAAGTTTCGTTGCACAATTCGAATAAATGTGGAAGTTATAAACAAAAGCGATATCAACTTTAAAACGCGCTAAATTTTGTTGATGTTTTGCGTATTCAGTTTGTATCGACATATCTCCGGCAGTACGAGATCTGCACTTCTGAAACTTAGTACTTCAGTAGAACATGTGACTCCGCTTATCTCGGCAAAGTTTCGTCGCACAATTCGAATAAATGTGGAAGTTATAAACAAAAGCGATATCAACTTTAAAACGCGCTAAATTTTGTTGATGTTTTGCGTATTCAGTTTGTATCGACATATCTCCGGCAGTACAAGAGCTGCACTTCTGAAACTTGGTACTTCAGTAGAAAATGTGTCTCAGCGACTGTCTGCAAAGTTTAGTGGCACAATTCGAATTAATGTGGAAGTTATACACAAAAACGATATAAACTTTAACATGCGCTAAATTTTGTTGATATTTTGCGTATTCAGTTTGTATCGACATATCTCCGGCAGTACAAGAGCTGCACTTCTGAAACTTGGTACTTCAGTAGAAAATGTGTCTTCGCGACTGTCTGCAAAGTTTCGTTGCACAATTCGAATAAATGTGGAAGTTATAAACAAAAGCTATATCAACTTTAAAACGCGCTAAATTTTGTTCATGTTTTGCGTATTCAGTTTGTATCGACATATCTCCGGCAGTACGAGATCTGCACTTCTGAAACTTAGTACTTCAGTAGAACATGTGACTCCGCTTATCTCCGCAAAGTTTCGTTGCACAATTCGAATAAATGTGGAAGTTATAAACAAAAGCGATATCAACTTTAAAACGCGCTAAATTTTGTTGATGTTTTGCGTATTCAGTTTGTATCGACATATCTCCGGCAGTACAAGAGCTGAACTTCTGATACTTGGTACTTCAGTAGAAAATGTGTCTTTGCGACTGTCTGCAAAGTTTCGTGGCACAATTTGAATAAATGTGGAAGTTATAAACAAAAGCGATATCTACTTTAAAACGCGCTAAATTTTGTTGATGTTTTGCGTATTCAGTTTGTATCGACATATCTCCGGCAGTACAAGCCCTGCACTTCTGAAACTTGGTACTTCAGTAGTAAAAGGCCCATCCGCGACTGTCTGCAAAGTTTCGTTGCACAATTCGAATAAATGTGGAAGTTATAAACAAAAGCGATATCAACTTTAAAACGCGCTAAATTTTGTTGATGTTTTGCGTATTCAGTTTGTATCGACATATCTCCGGCAGTACGAGATCTGCACTTCTGAAACTTAGTACTTCAGTAGAACATGTGACTCCGCTTATCTCCGCAAAGTTTCGTTGCACAATTCGAATAAATGTGGAAGTTATAAACAAAAGCGATATCAACTTTAAAACGCGCTAAATTTTGTTGATGTTTTGCGTATTCAGTTTGTATCGACATATCTCCGGCAGTACAAGAGCTGAACTTCTGATACTTGGTACTTCAGTAGAAAATGTGTCTTCGCGACTGTCTGCAAAGTTTCGTGGCACAATTTGAATAAATGTGGAAGTTATAAACAAAAGCGATATCTACTTTAAAACGCGCTAAATTTTGTTGATGTTTTGCGTATTCAGTTTGTATCGACATATCTCCGGCAGTACAAGCCCTGCACTTCTGAAACTTGGTACTTCAGTAGTAAAAGGCCTATCCGCGACTGTCTGCAAAGTTTCGTTGCACAATTCGAATAAATGTGGAAGTTATAAACAAAAGCGATATCAACTTTAAAACGCGCTAAATTTTGTTGATGTTTTGCGTATTCAGTTTGTATCGACATATCTCCGGCAGTACGAGATCTGCACTTCTGAAACTTAGTACTTCAGTAGAACATGTGACTCCGCTTATCTCGGCAAAGTTTCGTCGCACAATTCGAATAAATGTGGAAGTTATAAACAAAAGCGATATCAACTTTAAAACGCGCTAAATTTTGTTGATGTTTTGCGTATTCAGTTTGTATCGACATATCTCCGGCAGTACAAGAGCTGCACTTCTGCAACTTGGTACTTCAGTAGAAAATGTGTCTCCGCGACTGTCTGCAAAGTTTAGTGGCACAATTCGAATTAATGTGGAAGTTATACACAAAAACGATATCAACTTTAACATGCGCTAAATTTTGTTGATATTTTGCGTATTCAGTTTGTATCGACATATCTCCGGCAGTACAAGAGCTGCACTTCTGAAACTTGGTACTTCAGTAGAAAATGTGTCTTCGCGACTGTCTGCAAAGTTTCGTTGCACAATTCGAATAAATGTGGAAGTTATAAACAAAAGCTATATCAACTTTAAAACGCGCTAAATTTTGTTCATGTTTTGCATATTCAGTTTGTATCGACCTATTTCCGGCAGTACAAGAGCTGAACTTCTGAAACTTAGTACTTCAGTAGAACATGTGACTCCGCTTATCTCCGCAAAGTTTCGTTGCACAATTCGAATAAATGTGGAAGTTATAAACAAAAGCGATATCAACTTTAAAACGCGCTAAATTTTGTTGATGTTTTGCGTATTCAGTTTGTATCGACATATCTCCGGCAGTACAAGAGCTGAACTTCTGATACTTATTACTTCAGTAGAAAATGTGTCTTCGCGACTGTCTGCAAAGTTTCGTGGCACAATTTGAATAAATGTGGAAGTTATAAACAAAAGCGATATCTACTTTAAAACGCGCTAAATGTTGTTGATGTTTTGCGTATTCAGTTTGTATCGACATATCTCCGGCAGTACAAGCCCTGCACTTCTGAAACTTGGTACTTCAGTAGTAAAAGGCCTATCCGCGACTGTCTGCAAAGTTTCGTTGCACAATTCGAATAAATGTGGAAGTTATAAACAAAAGCGATATCAACTTTAAAACGCGCTAAATTTTGTTGATGTTTTGCGTATTCAGTTTGTATCGACATATCTCCGGCAGTACGAGATCTGCACTTCTGAAACTTAGTACTTCAGTAGAACATGTGACTCCGCTTATCTCCGCAAAGTTTCGTTGCACAATTCGAATAAATGTGGAAGTTATAAACAAAAGCGATATCAACTTTAAAACGCGCTAAATTTTGTTGATGTTTTGCGTATTCAGTTTGTATCGACATATCTCCGGCAGTACAAGAGCTGCACTTCTGAAACTTGGTACTTCAGTAGAAAATGTGTCTCCGCGACTGTCTGCAAAGTTTAGTGGCACAATTCGAATTAATGTGGAAGTCATACACAAAAACGATATCAACTTACAAATGCGCTAAATTTTGTTGATATTTTGCGTATTCAGTTTGTATCGACATATCTCTGGCAGTACAAGAGCGGCATTTCTGTAATTTGGTACTTCCGTAGAAAATGTGTCTTCGCGACTGTCTGCAAAGTTTCGTGGCACAATTCGAATAAATGTGGAAGTTATAAACAAAAGCGATATCAACTTTAAAACGCGCAAAATTTTGTTGATGTTTATCGTATTCAGTTTGTATCGACATATCTCCGGCAGTACGAAAGCTGCAGTTCTGAAACTTAGTACTTGTGTAGAACATGTGACCTCGCTTATCTCTGCAAAGTTTCGTTGCACAATTCGAATAAATGTGGAAGTTATAAACAAAAGCGATATCAACTTTAAAACGCGCTAAATTTTGTTGATGTTTATCGTATTCAGTTTGTATCGACATATCTCCGGCAGTACAAGAGCTGAACTTCTGATACTTGGTACTTCAGTAGAAAATGTGTCTTCGCGACTGTCTGCAAAGTTTCGTGGCACAATTTGAATAAATGTGGAAGTTATAAACAAAAGCGATATCAACTTTAAAACGCGCTAAATTTTGTTGATGTTTTGCGTATTCAGTTTGTATCGACATATCTCCGGCAGTACAAGCGCTGCACTTCTCGAAACTTGGTACTTCAGTAGTAAAAGGCCTATCTGCGACTGTCTGCAAAGTTTCGTTGCACAATTCGAATAAATGTGGAAGTTATAAACAAAAGCGATATCAACTTTAAAACGCGCTAAATTTTGTTGATGTTTTGCGTATTCAGTTTGTATCGACATATCTCCGGCAGTACAAGTGCTGCACTTCTGAAACTTGGTACTTCAGTAGTAAAAGGCCTATCCGCAACTGTCTGCAAAGTTTCGTTGCACAATTCGAATAAATGTGGAAGTTATAAACAAAAGCGATATCAACTTTAAAACGCGCTAAATTTTGTTGATGTTTTGCGTATTCAGTTTGTATCGACATATCTCCGGCAGTACGAGATCTGCACTTCTGAAACTTAGTACTTCAGTAGAACATGTGACTCCGCTTATCTCGGCAAAGTTTCGTCGCACAATTCGAATAAATGTGGAAGTTATAAACAAAAGCGATATCAACTTTAAAACGCGCTAAATTTTGTTGATGTTTTGCGTATTCAGTTTGTATCGACATATCTCCGGCAGTACAAGAGCTGCACTTCTGAAACTTGGTACTTCAGTAGAAAATGTGTCTCCGCGACTGTCTGCAAAGTTTAGTGGCACAATTCGAATAAATGTGGAAGTTATAAACAAAAGCGATATCAACTTTAAAACGCGCTAAATTTTGTTGATGTTTTGCGTATTCAGTTTGTATCGACATATCTCCGGCAGTACGAGAGCTGCACTTCTGAAACTTAGTACTTCAATAGAACATGTGACTCCGCTTATCTCTGCAAAGTTTCGTTGCACAATTCGAATAAATGTGGAAGTTATAAAAAAAAGCAATATCAACTTTAAAACGCGCTAAATTTTGTTGATGTTTTGCGTATTCAGTTTGTATCGACATATCTCCGGCAGTACGAGAGCTGCACTTCTGAAACTTGGTAGTTCAGTGGAAAATGTGTCTCCGCGACTGTCTGCAAAGTTTCGTGGAATAATTCGAATTAATGTGGAAGTTATACACAAAAACGAAATCAACTTTAACATGCGCTAAATTCTGTTGATATTTTGCGTATTCAGTTTGTATCGACATATCTCCGGCAGTACTAGAGCTGCACTTCTGAAACTTGGTACTTCAGTAGAAAATGTGTCTTCGCGGTTGTCTGCAAAGTTTAGTGGCACAATTCGAATTAATGTGGAAGTTATACACAAAAACGATATCAACTTTAAAATGCGCTAAATTTTGTTGATATTTTGCGTATTCAGTTTGTATCGACATATCTCCGGCAGTACAAGAGCGGCATTTCTGTAATTTCGTACTTCCGTAGAAAATGTGTCTTCGCGACTGTCTGCAAAGTTTCGTGGCACAATTCGAATAAATGTGGAAGTTATAAACAAAAGCGATATCAACTTTAAAACGCGCTAAATTTTGTTGATGTTTTGCGTATTCAGTTTGTATCGACATATCTCCGGCAGTACGAGAGCTGCAGTTCTGAAACTTAGTACTTCAGTAGAACATGTGACCTCGCTTATCTCTGCAAAGTTTCGTTGCACAATTCGAATAAATGTGGAAGTTATAAACAAAAGCGATATCAACTTTAAAACGCGCTAAATTTTGTTGATGTTTATCGTATTCAGTTTGTATCGACATATCTCCGGCAGTACAAGAGCTGAACTTCTGATACTTGGTACTTCTGTAGAAAATGTGTCTTCGCGACTGTCTGCAAAGTTTCGTGGCACAATTTGAATAAATGTGGAAGTTATAAACAAAAGCGATATCTACTTTAAAACGCGCTAAATTTTGTTGATGTTTTGCGTATTCAGTTTGTATCGACATATCTCCGGCAGTACAAGCGCTGCACTTCTGAAACTTGGTACTTCAGTAGTAAAAGGCCTATCCGCGACTGTCTGCAAAGTTTCGTTGCACAATTCGAATAAATGTGGAAGTTATAAACAAAAGCGATATCAACTTTAAAACGCGCTAAATTTTGTTGATGTTTTGCGTATTCAGTTTGTATCGACATATCTCCGGCAGTACAAGTGCTGCACTTCTGAAACTTGGTACTTCAGTAGTAAAAGGCCTATCCGCAACTGTCTGCAAAGTTTCGTTGCACAATTCGAATAAATGTGGAAGTTATAAACAAAAGCTATATCAACTTTAAAACGCGCTAAATTTTGTTGATGTTTTGCATATTCAGTTTGTATCGACCTATCTCCGGCAGTACAAGAGCTGAACTTCTGAAACGTAATACTTCAGTAGAAAATTTGTCTTCGCGACTGTCTGCAAAGTTTCGTAGCACAATTCGAATAAATGTGGAAGTTATAAACAAAAGCGATATCAACTTTAAAACGCGCTAAATTTTGTTGATGTTTTGCATATTCAGTTTGTATCGACCTATCTCCGGCAGTACAAGAGCTGAACTTCTGAAACGTAATACTTCAGTAGAAAATTTGTCTTCGCGACTGTCTGCAAAGTTTCGTAGCACAATTCGAATAAATGTGGAAGTTATAAACAAAAGCGATATCAACTTTAAAACGCGCTAAATTTTGTTGATATTTTGCGTATTCAGTTTGTATCGATATATCTCCGGCAGTACAAGAGCGGCATTTCTGTAATTTCGTACTTCCGTAGAAAATGTGTCTTCGCGACTGTCTGCAAAGTTTCGTGGCACAATTCGAATAAATGTGGAAGTTATAAACAAAAGCGATATCAACTTTAAAACGCGCTAAATTTTGTTGATGTTTTGCGTATTCAGTTTGTATCGACATATCTCCGGCAGTACGAAAGCTGCAGTTCTGAAACTTAGTACTTCAGTAGAACATGTGACCTCGCTTATCTCTGCAAAGTTTCGTTGCACAATTCGAATAAATGTGGAAGTTATAAACAAAAGTGATATCAACTTTAAAACGCGCTAAATTTTGTTGATGTTTATCGTATTCAGTTTGTATCGACATATCTCCGGCAGTACAAGAGCTGAACTTCTGATACTTGGTACTTCAGTAGAAAATGTGCATTCGCGACTGTCTGCAAAGTTTCGTGGCACAATTCGACTAAATGTGGAAGTTATAAACAAAAGCTATATCAACTTTAAAACGCGCTTAATTTTGTTGATGTTTTGCATATTCAGTTTGTATCGACATATCTCCGGCAGTACAAGAGCTGAACTTCTGAAACGTAATACTTCAGTGGAAAATGTGTCTTCGCGACTGTCTGCAAAGGTTCGTGGCACAATTTGAATAAATGTGGAAGTTATAAACAAAAGCGATATCTACTTTAAAACGCGCTAAATTTTGTTGATGTTTTGCGTATTCAGTTTGTATCGACATATCTCCGGCAGTACAAGCGCTGCACTTCTGAAACTTGGTACTTCAGTAGAACAGGCCTATCCGCGACTGTCTGCAAAGTTTCGTTGCACAATTCGAATAAATGTGGAAGTTATAAACAAAAGCGATATCAACTTTAAAACGCGCTAAATTTTGTTGATGTTTTGCGTATTCAGTTTGTATCGACATATCTCCGGCAGTACAAGTGCTGCACTTCTGAAACTTGGTACTTCAGTAGTAAAAGGCCTATCCGCAACTGTCTGCAAAGTTTCGTTGCACAATTCGAATAAATGTGGAAGTTATAAACAAAAGCGATATCAACTTTAAAACGCGCTAAATTTTGTTGATGTTTTGCGTATTCAGTTTGTATCGACATATCTCCAGCAGTACAAGATCTGCACTTCTGAAACTTAGTACTTCAGTAGAACATGTGACTCCGCTTATCTCCGCAAAGTTTCGTTGCACAATTCGAATAAATGTGGAAGTTATAAACAAAAGCGATATCAACTTTAAAACGCGCTAAATTTTGTTGATGTTTTGCGTATTCAGTTTGTATCGACATATCTCCGGCAGTACAAGTGCTGAACTTCTGATACTTGGTACTTCAGTAGAAAATGTGTCTTCGCGACTGTCTGCAAAGTTTCGTGGCACAATTCGAATTAATGTGGAAGTTATACACAAAAACGATATCAACTTTAACATGCGCTAAATTTTGTTGATATTTTGCGTATTCAGTTTGTATCGACATATCTCCGGCAGTACAAGAGCTGAACTTCTAATACTTGGTACTTCAGTAGAAAATGTGTCTTCGCGACTGTCTGCAAAGTTTCGTGGCACAATTTGAATAAGTGTGGAAGTTATAAAAAAAAGCGATATCTACTTTAAAACGCGCTAAATTTTGTTGATGTTTTGCGTATTCAGTTTGTATCGACATATCTCCGGCAGTACAAGCTCTGCACTTCTGAAACTTGGTACTTCAGTAGTAAAAAGCATATCCGCGACTGTCTGCAAAGTTTCGTTGCACAATTCGAATAAATGTGGAAGTTATAAACAAAAGCGATATCAACTTTAAAACGCGCTAAATTTTGTTGATGTTTTGCGTATTCAGTTTGTATCGACATATCTCCGGCAGTACGAGATCTGCACTTCTGAAACTTAGTACTTCAGTAGAACATGTGACTCCGCTTATCTCCGCAAAGTTTCGTTGCACAATTCGAATAAATGTGGAAGTTATAAACAAAAGCGATATCAACTTTAAAACGCGCTAAATTCTGTTGATGTTTTGCGTATTCAGTTTGTATCGACATATCTCCGGCAGTACAAGAGCTGAACTTCTGATACTTGGTACTTCAGTAGAAAATGTGTCTTCGCGACTGTCTGCAAAGTTTCGTGGCACAATTTGAATAAATGTGGAAGTTATAAACAAAAGCGATATCTACTTTAAAACGCGCTAAATTTTGTTGATGTTTTGCGTATTCAGTTTGTATCGACATATCTCCGGCAGTACAAGCCCTGCACTTCTGAAACTTGGTACTTCAGTAGTAAAAGGCCTATCCGCGACTGTCTGCAAAGTTTCGTTGCACAATTCGAATAAATGTGGAAGTTATAAACAAAAGCGATATCAACTTTAAAACGCGCTAAATTTTGTTGATGTTTTGCGTATTCAGTTTGTATCGACATATCTCCGGCAGTACGAGATCTGCACTTCTGAAACTTAGTACTTCAGTAGAACATGTGACTCACCTTATCTCGGCAAAGTTTCGTTGCACAATTCGTATAAATGTGGAAGTTATAAACAAAAGCGATATCAACTTTAAAACGCGCTAAATTTTGTTGATGTTTTGCGTATTCAGTTTGTATCGACATATCTCCGGCAGTACAAGAGCTGCACTTCTGCAACTTGGTACTTCAGTAGAAAATGTGTCTTCGCGACTGTCTGCAAAGTTTAGTGGCACAATTCGAATTAATGTGGAAGTCATACACAAAAACGATATCAACTTATAAATGCGCTAAATTTAGTTGATATTTTGCGTATTCAGTTTGTATCGACATATCTCCGGCAGTACAAGAGCGGCATTTCTGTAATTTGGTACTTCCGTAGAAAATGTGTCTTCGCGACTGTCTGCAAAGTTTCGTGGCACAATTCGAATAAATGTGGAAGTTATAAACAAAAGCGATATCAACTTTAAAACGCGCTAAATTTTGTTGATGTTTTGCGTATTCAGTTTGTATCGACATATCTCCGGCAGTACGAGAGCTGCAGTTCTGAAACTTAGTACTTCAGTAGAACATGTGACCTCGCTTATCTCTGCAAAGTTTCGTTGCACAATTCGAATAAATGTGGAAGTTATAAACAAAAGCGATATCAACTTTAAAACGCGCTAAATTTTGTTGATGTTTATCGTATTCAGTTTGTATCGACATATCTCCGGCATTACAAGAGCTGAACTTCTGATACTTGGTACTTCAGTAGAAAATGTGTCTTCGCGATAGTCTGCAAAGTTTCGTGGCACAATTTGAATAAATGTGGAAGTTATAAACAAAAGCGATATCTACTTTAAAACGCGCTAAATTTTGTTGATGTTTTGCGTATTCAGTTTGTATCGACATATCTCCGGCAGTACAAGTGCTGCACTTCTGAAACTTGGTACTTCAGTAGTAAAAGGCCTATCCGCAACTGTCTGCAAAGTTTCGTTGCACAATTCGAATAAATGTGGAAGTTATAAACAAAAGCGATATCAACTTTAAAACGCGCTAAATTTTGTTGATGTTTTGCGTATTCAGTTTGTATCGACATATCTCCGGCAGTACGAGAGCTGCACTTCTGAAACTTAGTACTTCAGTAGAACATGTGACTCCGCTTATCTCTGCAAAGTTTCGTTGCACAATTCGAATAAATGTGGAAGTTATAAACAAAAGCGATATCAACTTTAAAACGCGCTAAATTTTGTTGATGTTTTGCGTATTCAGTTTGTATCGACATATCTCCGGCAGTCCAAGAGCTGCTCTTCTGAAACTTGGTACTTCAGTAGAAAATGTGTCTCCGCGACTGTCTGCAAAGTTTAGTGGCACAATTCGAATTAATGTGGAAGTTATACACAAAAACGATATCAACTTTAAAATGCGCTAAATTTTGTTGATATTTTGCGTATTCAGTTTGTATCGACATATCTCCGGCAGTACAAGAGCGGCATTTCTGTAATTTGGTACTTCCGTAGAAAATGTGTCTTCGCGACTGTCTGCAAAGTTTCGTGGCACAATTCGAATAAATGTGGAAGTTATAAACAAAAGCGATATCAACTTTAAAACGCGCTAAATTTTGTTGATGTGTATCGTATTCAGTTTGTATCGACATATCTCCGGCAGTACAAGAGCTGAACTTCTGATACTTGGTACTTCAGTAGAAAATGTGTCTTCGCGACTGTGTGCAAAGTTTCGTGGCACAATTTGAATAAATGTGGAAGTTATAAACAAAAGCGATATCTACTTTAAAACGCGCTAAATTTTGTTGATGTTTTGCGTATTCAGTTTGTATCGACATATCTCCGGCAGTACAAGCGCTGCACTTCTGAAGTTTGGTACTTCAGTAGTAAAAGGCCTATCCGCGACTGTGTGCAAAGTTTCGTTGCACAATTCGAATAAATGTGGAAGTTATAAACAAAAGCGATATCAACTTTAAAACGCGCTAAATTTTGTTGATGTTTTGCGTATTCAGTTTGTATCGACATATCTCCGGCAGTACAAGTGCTGCACTTCTGAAACTTGGTACTTCAGTAGTAAAAGGACTATCCGCAACTGTCTGCAAAGTTTCGTTGCACAATTCGAATAAATGTGGAAGTTATAAACAAAAGCGATATCAACTTTAAAACGCGCTAAATTTTGTTGATGTTTTGCGTATTCAGTTTGTATCGACATATCTCCGGCAGTACGAGAGCTGCACTTCTGAAACTTAGTACTTCAGTAGAACATGTGACTCCGCTTATCTCTGCAAAGTTTCGTTGCACAATTCGAATAAATGTGGAAGTTATAAACAAAAGCGATATCAACTTTAAAACGCGCTAAATTTTGTTGATGTTTTGCGTATTCAGTATGTATCGACATATCTCCGGCAGTACAAGAGCTGCACTTCTGAAACTTGGTAGTTCAGTGGAAAATGTGTCTCCGCGACTGTCTGCAAAGTTTAGTGGCACAATTCGAATTAATGTGGAAGTTATACACAAAAACGATATCAACTTTAACATGCGCTAAATTTTGTTGATATTTTGCGTATTCAGTTTGTATCGACATATCTCCGGCAGTACAAGAGCTGCACTTCTGAAACTAAGTACTTCAGTAGAAAATGTGTCTTCGCGACTGTCTGCAAAGTTTCGTGGCACAATTCGAATAAATGTGGAAGTTATAAACAAAAGCTATATCAACTTTAAAACGCGCTAAATTTTGTTGATGTTTTGCATATTCAGTTTGTATCGACCTATCTCCGGCAGTACAAGAGCTGAACTTCTGAAACGTAATACTTCAGTAGAAAATTTGTCTTCGCGACTGTCTGCAAAGTTTCGTAGCACAATTCGAATAAATGTGGAAGTTATAAACAAAAGCGATATCAACTTTAAAACGCGCTAAATTTTGTTGATATTTTGCGTATTCAGTTTGTATCGACATATCTCCGGCAGTACAAGAACTGAACTTCTGAAACTTGGTACTTTAGTAGAAAATGTGTCTTCGCGACTGTCTGCAAAGTTTCGTGGCACAATTTGAATAAATGTGGAAGTTATAAACAAAAGCGATATCTACTTTAAAACGCGCTAAATTTTGTTGATGTTTTGCGTATTCAGTTTGTATCGACATATCTCCGGCAGTACAAGCGCTGCACTTCTGAAACTTGGTACTTCAGTAGTAAAAGGCCTATCCGCGACTGTCTGCAAAGTTTCGTTGCACAATTCGAATAAATGTGGAAGTTATAAACAAAAGCGATATCAACTTTAAAACGCGCTAAATTTTGTTGATGTTTTGCGTATTCAGTTTGTATCGACATATCTCCGGCAGTACAAGAGCTACACTTCTGAAACTTGGTACTTCAGTAGAAAATGTGTCTTTGCGACTGTCTGCAAAGTTTCGTGGCACAATTCGAATAAATGTGGAAGTTATAAACAAAAGCGATATCAACTTTAAAACGCGCTAAATTTTGTTAATGTTTTGCGTATTCAGTTTGTATCGACATATCTCCGGCAGTACGAGAGCTGCACTTCTGAAACTTACTACTTCAGTAGAACATGTGACTCCGCTTATCTCTGCAAAGTTTCGTTGCACAATTCGAATAAATGTGGAAGTTATAAAAAAAAGCAATATCAACTTTAAAACGCGCTAAATTTTGTTGATGTTTTGCGTATTCAGTTTGTATCGACATATCTCCGGCAGTACGAGAGCTGCACTTCTGAAACTTGGTAGTTCAGTGGAAAATGTGTCTCCGCGACTGTCTGCAAAGTTTCGTGGCATAATTCGAATTAATGTGGAAGTTATACACAAAAACGAAATCAACTTTAACATGCGCTAAATTTTGTTGATATTTTGCGTATTCAGTTTGTATCGACATATCTCCGGCAGTACTAGAGCTGCACTTCTGAAACTTGGTACTTCAGTAGAAAATGTGTCTTCGCGGTTGTCTGCAAAGTTTCGTTGCACAATTCGAATAAATGTGGAAGTTATAAACAAAAGCTATATCAACTTTAAAACGCGCTAAATTTTGTTGATGTTTTGCATATTCAGTTTGTATCGACCTATCTCCGGCAGTACAAGAGCTGAACTTCTGAAACGTAATACCTCAGTAGCAAATTTGTCTTCGCGACTGTCTGCAAAGTTTCGTAGCACAATTCGAATAAATGTGGAAGTTATAAACAAAAGCGATATCACCTTTAAAACGCGCTAAATTTTGTTGATATTTTGCGTATTCAGTTTGTATCGACATATCTCCGGCAGTACAAGAGCTGCACTTCTGAAACTTGGTACTTCAGTATAAAATGTGTCTTCGCGGTTGCCTGCAAAGTTTCGTTGCACAATTCGAATAAATGTGGAAGTAATAAACAAAAGCGATATCAACTTTAAAACGCGCTAAATTTTGTTGATGTTTTGCGTATTCAGTTTGTATCGACATATCTCCGGCAGTAGAAGAGCTGAACTTCTGAAACTTGGTACTTCAGTAGTAAATGTGGCTTCGCGACTGTCTGCAAAGTTTCGTTGCACAATTCGAATAAATGTGGAAGTTATAAACAAAAGCGATATCTACTTTAAAACGCGCTAAATTTTGTTGATGTTTTGCGTATTCAGTTTGTATCGACATATCTCTGGCAGTACAAGCGCTGCACTTCTGAAACTTGGTACTTCAGTAGTAAAAGCCTATGCGCGACTGTCTGCAAAGTTTCGTTGCACAATTCGAATTAATGTGGAAGTTATAAACAAAAGCGATATCAACTTTAAAACGCGCTAAATTTTGTTGATGTTTTGCGTATGCAGTTTGTATCGACATATCTCCGGCAGTACAAGCGCTGCATTTCTGAAACTTAGTACTTCAGTAGAACATGTGACTCCGCGACTGTCTGCAAAGTTTCGTAGCACAATCCGAATAAATGTGGAAGTTATAAACAAAAGCGATATCAACTTTAAAACGCGCAAAATTTTGTTGATGTTTTGCGTATTCAGTTTGTATCGACCTATCTCCGGCAGTACAAGAGCTGCACTTCTGAAACTTGGTACTTCAGTAGAAAAGGGGTCTCCGCGACTGTCTGCAAAGTTTCGTGGCACAATTCGAATTAATGTGGAAGTTATACACAAAAACGATATCAACTTTAAAATGCGCTAAATTTTGTTGATATTTTGCGTATTCAGTTTGTATCGACATATCTCCGGCAGTACAAGAGCTGCACTTCTGAAACTTGGTACTTCCGTAGAAAATGTGTCTTCGCGACTGTCTGCAAAGTTTCGTGGCACAATTCGAATAAATGTAGAAGTTATAAACAAAAGCTATATCAACTTTAGAACGCGCTAAATTTTGTTGATGTTTTGCATATTCAGTTTGTATCGACCTAACTCCGGCAGTACAAGAGCTGAACTTCTGAAACGTAATACTTCAGTAAAAAATGTGTCTTCGCGACTGTCTGCAAAGTTTCGTAGCACAATTCGAATAAATGTGGAAGTTATAAACAAAAGCGATATCAACTTTAAAACGCGCTAAGTTTTGTTGATATTTTGCGTATTCAGTTTGTATCGACATATCTCCGGCAGTACAAGAGCTGCACTGCTGATACTTGGTACTTCAGTAGAAAATGTGTCTTAGCGACTGTCTTCAAAGTTTCGTGGCACAATTTGAATAAATGTGGAAGTTATAAATAAAAGCGATATCTACTTTAAAACGCGCTAAATTTTGTTGATGTTTTGCGTATTCAGTTTGTATCGACATATCTCCGGCAGTACAAGTGCTGCACTTCTGAAACTGTATACTTCAGTAGTAAAAGGCCTATCCGCGACTGTCCGCAAAGTTTCGTTGCACAATTCGAATACATGTGGAAGTTATAAACAAAAGCGATATAAACTTTAAACCGCGCTAAATTTTGTTGATGTTTTGCGTATTCAGTTTGTATCGACATATCTCCGGCAGTACAAGATCTGCACTTCTGATACTTAGTACTTCAGTAGAACATGTGACTCCGCTAATTTCTGCAAAGTTTCGTTGCACAATTCGAATAAATGTATAAGTTATAAACAAAAGCTATATCAACTTTAAAACGCGCTAAATTTTGTTGATGTTTTGCATATTCAGTTTGTATCGACCTAACTCCGGCAGTACAAGAGCTGAACTTCTGAAACGTAATACTTCAGTAGAAAATGTGTCTTCGCGACTGTCTGCAAAGTTTCGTTGCACAATTCGAATAAATGTGGAAGTTATAAACAAAAGCGATATCAACTTTAAAACGCGCTAAGTTTTGTTGATATTTTGCGTATTCAGTTTCTATCGACATATCTCCGGCAGTACAAGAGCTGCACTTCTGAAACTTGGTAGTTCAGTAGAAAATGTGTCTCCGCGACTGTCTGCAAAGTTTAGTGGCACAATTCGAATTAATGTGGAAGTTATACACAAAAACGATATCAACTTTAACATGCGCTAAATTTTGTTGATATTTTGCGTATTCAGTTTGTATCGACATATCTCCGGCAGTACAGGAGCTGCACTTCTGAAACTTGGTACTTCAGTAGAGAATGTGTCTTCGCGACTGTCTGCAAAGTTTCGTGGCACAAGTCGAATAAATGTGGAAGTTATAAACAAAAGCTATATCAACTTTAAAACGCGCTAAATTTTGTTGATGTTTTGCATATTCAGTTTGTATCGAGATATCTCCGGCAGTACAAGAGCTGAACTTCTGAAACGTAATGCTTCAGTAGAAAATGTGTCTTCGCGACTGTCTGCAAAGTTTCGTAGCACAATTCGAATAAATGTGGAAGTTATAAACAAAAGCGATATCAACTTTAAAACGCGCTAAATTTTGTTGATATTTTGCGTATTAAGTTTGTATAGACATATCTCCGGCAGTAAAAGAGCTGCACTTCTGAAACTTGGTACTTCCGTAGAAAATGTGTCTGCGCGGTTGTCTGCAAAGTTTCGTTGCACAATTCGAATAAATGTGGAAGTAATAAACAAAAGCGATATCTACTTTAAAACGCGCTAAATTTTGTTGATGTTTTGCATATTCAGTTTGTATCGACCTATCTCCGGCAGTACAAGAGCTGAACTTCTGAACCGTAATACTTCAGTAGAAAATGTGTCTTCGCGACTGTCTGCAAAGTTTCGTAGCACAATTCGAACAAATGTGGAAGTTATAAACAAAAGCGATATCAACTTTAAAACGCGCTAAATTTTGTTGATATTTTGCGTATTCAGTTTGTATCGACATATCTCCGGCAGTACAAGAGCTGCAGTTCTGAAACTTGGTAGTTCAGTGGAAATTGTGTCTCCGCGACTGTCTGCAAAGTTTAGTGGCACAATTCAAATTAATGTGGAAGTTATACACAAAAACGATATCAACTTTAACATGCTCTAAATTTTGTTGATATTTTGCGTATTCAGTTTGTATCGACATATCTCCGGCAGTACAAGAGCTGCACTTCTGAAACTTAGTACTTCAGTAGAAAACGTGTCTTCGCGACTGTCTGCAAAGTTTCGTGGCACAATTCGAATAAATGTGGAAGTTATAAACAAAAGCTATATCAACTTTAAAACGCGCTAAATTTTGTTGATGTTTTGCATATTCAGTTTATATCGACCTATCTCCGGAAGTACAAGAGCTGAACTTCTGAAACGTAATACTTCAGTAGAAAATTTGTCTTCGCGACTGTCTGCAAAGTTTCGTAGCACAATTCGAATAAATGTGGAAGTTATAAACAAAAGCGATATCAACTTTAAAACGCGCTAAATTTTGTTGATATTTTGCGTATTCAGTTTGTATCGACATATCTCCGGCAGTAGAAGAGCTGAACTTCTGAAACTTGGTACTTCAGTAGTAAATGTCGCTTCGCGACTGTCTGCAAAGTTTCGTGGCACAATTCGAATAAATGTGGAAGTTATAAACAAAAGCGATATCTACTTTAAAACGCGCTAAATTTTGTTGATGTTTTGCGTATTCAGTTTGTATCGACATATCTCTGGCAGTACAAGCGCTGCACTTCTGAAACTTAGTACTTCAGTAGTAAAACCCTATGCGCGACTGTCTGCAAAGTTTCGTTGCACAATTCGAATTAATGTGGAAGTTATAAACAAAAGCGATATCAACTTTAAAACGGTCTAAATTTTGTTGATGTTTTGCGTATTCAGTTTGTATCGACATATCTCCGGCAGTAGAAGAGCTGCACTTCTGAAACTTAGTACTTCAGTAGAACATGTGACTCCGCGACTGTCTGCAAAGTTTCGTAGCACAATCCGAATAAATGTGGAAGTTATAAACAAAAGCGATATCAACTTTAAAACGCGCAAAATTTTGTTGATGTTTTGCGTATTCAGTTTGTATCGACATATCTCCGGCAGTACAAGAGCTGCACTTCTGAAACTTGGTACTTCAGTAGAAAATGTGTCTCCGCGACTGTCTGCAAAGTTTCGTGGCACAATTCGAATTAATGTGGAAGTTATACACAAAAAAGATATCAACTTGAAAATGCGCTAAATTTTGTTGATATTTTGCGTATTCAGTTTGTATCGACATATCTCCGGCAGTACAAGAGCTGCACTTCTGAAACTTGGTACTTCAGTAGAAAATGTGTCTCCGCGACTGTCTGCAAAGTTTCGTGGCACAATTCGAATTAATGTGGAAGTTATACACAAAAAGGATATCAACTTGAAAATGCGCTAAATTTTGTTGATATTTTGCGTATTCAGTTTGTATCGACATATCTCCGGCAGTACAATCGCTGCATTTCTGAAACTTAGTACTTCAGTAGAACATGTGACTCCGCGACTGTCTGCAAAGTTTCGTAGCACAATCCGAATAAATGTGGAAGTTATAAACAAAAGCGATATCAACTTTAAAACGCGCAAAATTTTGTTGATGTTTTGCGTATTCAGTTTGTATCGACATATCTCCGACAGTACTAGAGCTGCACTTCTGAAACTTGGTACTTCCGTGGAAAATGTGTCTTCGCGACTGTCTGCAAAGTTTCGTTGCACAATTCGAATAAATGTGGAAGTTATAAACAAAAGCTATATAAACTTTAAAACGCGCTAAATTTTGTTGATGTTTTGCATATTCAGTTTGTATCGACCTATCTCCGGCAGTACAAGAGCTGAACTTCTGAAACGTAATGCTTCAGTAGAAAATGTGTCTTCGCGACTGTCTGCAAAGTTTCGTAGCACAATTCGAATAAATGTGGAAGTTATAAACAAAAGCGATATCAACTTAAAAACGCGCTAAGTTTTGTTGATATTTTGCGTATTCAGGTTGTATCGACATATCTCCGGCAGTACAAAAGCTGCACTTCTGATACTTGGTACTTCAGTAGAAAATGTGTCTTCGCGACTGTCTGCAAAGTTTCGTGGCACAATTTGAATAAATGTGGAAGTTATAAACAAAAGCGATATCTACTTTAAAACGCGCTAAATTTTGTTGATGTTTTGCGTATTCAGTTTGTATCGACATATCTCCGGCAGTACAAGTGCTGCACTTCTGAAACTGTATACTTCAGTAGTAAAAGGCCTATCCGCGACTGTCCGCAAAGTTTCGTTGCACAATTCGAATACATGTGGAAGTTATAAACAAAAGCGATATAAACTTTAAACCGCGCTAAATTTTGTTGATGTTTTGCGTATTCAGTTTGTATCGACATATCTCCGGCAGTACAAGATCTGCACTTCTGATACTTAGTACTTCAGTAGAACATGTGACTCCGCTAATTTCTGCAAAGTTTCGTTGCACAATTCGAATAAATGTATAAGTTATAAACAAAAGCTATATCAACTTTAAAACGCGCTAAATTTTGTTGATGTTTTGCATATTCAGTTTGTATCGACCTAACTCCGGCAGTACAAGAGCTGAACTTCTGAAACGTAATACTTCAGTAGAAAATGTGTCTTCGCGACTGTCTGCAAAGTTTCGTTGCACAATTCGAATAAATGTGGAAGTTATAAACAAAAGCGATATCAACTTTAAAACGCGCTAAGTTTTGTTGATATTTTGCGTATTCAGTTTCTATCGACATATCTCCGGCAGTACAAGAGCTGCACTTCTGAAACTTGGTAGTTCAGTAGAAAATGTGTCTCCGCGACTGTCTGCAAAGTTTAGTGGCACAATTCGAATTAATGTGGAAGTTATACACAAAAACGATATCAACTTTAACATGCGCTAAATTTTGTTGATATTTTGCGTATTCAGTTTGTATCGACATATCTCCGGCAGTACAGGAGCTGCACTTCTGAAACTTGGTACTTCAGTAGAGAATGTGTCTTCGCGACTGTCTGCAAAGTTTCGTGGCACAAGTCGAATAAATGTGGAAGTTATAAACAAAAGCTATATCAACTTTAAAACGCGCTAAATTTTGTTGATGTTTTGCATATTCAGTTTGTATCGAGATATCTCCGGCAGTACAAGAGCTGAACTTCTGAAACGTAATGCTTCAGTAGAAAATGTGTCTTCGCGACTGTCTGCAAAGTTTCGTAGCACAATTCGAATAAATGTGGAAGTTATAAACAAAAGCGATATCAACTTTAAAACGCGCTAAATTTTGTTGATATTTTGCGTATTAAGTTTGTATAGACATATCTCCGGCAGTAAAAGAGCTGCACTTCTGAAACTTGGTACTTCCGTAGAAAATGTGTCTGCGCGGTTGTCTGCAAAGTTTCGTTGCACAATTCGAATAAATGTGGAAGTAATAAACAAAAGCGATATCTACTTTAAAACGCGCTAAATTTTGTTGATGTTTTGCATATTCAGTTTGTATCGACCTATCTCCGGCAGTACAAGAGCTGAACTTCTGAACCGTAATACTTCAGTAGAAAATGTGTCTTCGCGACTGTCTGCAAAGTTTCGTAGCACAATTCGAACAAATGTGGAAGTTATAAACAAAAGCGATATCAACTTTAAAACGCGCTAAATTTTGTTGATATTTTGCGTATTCAGTTTGTATCGACATATCTCCGGCAGTACAAGAGCTGCATTCTGAAACTTGGTAGTTCAGTGGAAATTGTGTCTCCGCGACTGTCTGCAAAGTTTAGTGGCACAATTCAAATTAATGTGGAAGTTATACACAAAAAGCGATATCAACTTTAACATGCTCTAAATTTTGTTGATATTTTGCGTATTCAGTTTGTATCGACATATCTCCGGCAGTACAAGAGCTGCACTTCTGAAACTTAGTACTTCAGTAGAAAACGTGTCTTCGCGACTGTCTGCAAAGTTTCGTGGCACAATTCGAATAAATGTGGAAGTTATAAACAAAAGCTATATCAACTTTAAAACGCGCTAAATTTTGTTGATGTTTTGCATATTCAGTTTATATCGACCTATCTCCGGAAGTACAAGAGCTGAACTTCTGAAACGTAATACTTCAGTAGAAAATTTGTCTTCGCGACTGTCTGCAAAGTTTCGTAGCACAATTCGAATAAATGTGGAAGTTATAAACAAAAGCGATATCAACTTTAAAACGCGCTAAATTTTGTTGATATTTTGCGTATTCAGTTTGTATCGACATATCTCCGGCAGTAGAAGAGCTGAACTTCTGAAACTTGGTACTTCAGTAGTAAATGTCGCTTCGCGACTGTCTGCAAAGTTTCGTGGCACAATTCGAATAAATGTGGAAGTTATAAACAAAAGCGATATCTACTTTAAAACGCGCTAAATTTTGTTGATGTTTTGCGTATTCAGTTTGTATCGACATATCTCTGGCAGTACAAGCGCTGCACTTCTGAAACTTAGTACTTCAGTAGTAAAACCCTATGCGCGACTGTCTGCAAAGTTTCGTTGCACAATTCGAATTAATGTGGAAGTTATAAACAAAAGCGATATCAACTTTAAAACGGTCTAAATTTTGTTGATGTTTTGCGTATTCAGTTTGTATCGACATATCTCCGGCAGTAGAAGAGCTGCACTTCTGAAACTTAGTACTTCAGTAGAACATGTGACTCCGCGACTGTCTGCAAAGTTTCGTAGCACAATCCGAATAAATGTGGAAGTTATAAACAAAAGCGATATCAACTTTAAAACGCGCAAAATTTTGTTGATGTTTTGCGTATTCAGTTTGTATCGACATATCTCCGGCAGTACAAGAGCTGCACTTCTGAAACTTGGTACTTCAGTAGAAAATGTGTCTCCGCGACTGTCTGCAAAGTTTCGTGGCACAATTCGAATTAATGTGGAAGTTATACACAAAAAAGATATCAACTTGAAAATGCGCTAAATTTTGTTGATATTTTGCGTATTCAGTTTGTATCGACATATCTCCGGCAGTACAAGAGCTGCACTTCTGAAACTTGGTACTTCAGTAGAAAATGTGTCTCCGCGACTGTCTGCAAAGTTTCGTGGCACAATTCGAATTAATGTGGAAGTTATACACAAAAAGGATATCAACTTGAAAATGCGCTAAATTTTGTTGATATTTTGCGTATTCAGTTTGTATCGACATATCTCCGGCAGTACAATCGCTGCATTTCTGAAACTTAGTACTTCAGTAGAACATGTGACTCCGCGACTGTCTGCAAAGTTTCGTAGCACAATCCGAATAAATGTGGAAGTTATAAACAAAAGCGATATCAACTTTAAAACGCGCAAAATTTTGTTGATGTTTTGCGTATTCAGTTTGTATCGACATATCTCCGACAGTACTAGAGCTGCACTTCTGAAACTTGGTACTTCCGTGGAAAATGTGTCTTCGCGACTGTCTGCAAAGTTTCGTTGCACAATTCGAATAAATGTGGAAGTTATAAACAAAAGCTATATAAACTTTAAAACGCGCTAAATTTTGTTGATGTTTTGCATATTCAGTTTGTATCGACCTATCTCCGGCAGTACAAGAGCTGAACTTCTGAAACGTAATGCTTCAGTAGAAAATGTGTCTTCGCGACTGTCTGCAAAGTTTCGTAGCACAATTCGAATAAATGTGGAAGTTATAAACAAAAGCGATATCAACTTAAAAACGCGCTAAGTTTTGTTGATATTTTGCGTATTCAGGTTGTATCGACATATCTCCGGCAGTACAAAAGCTGCACTTCTGATACTTGGTACTTCAGTAGAAAATGTGTCTTCGCGACTGTCTGCAAAGTTTCGTGGCACAATTTGAATAAATGTGGAAGTTATAAACAAAAGCGATATCTACTTTAAAACGCGCTAAATTTTGTTGATGTTTTGCGTATTCAGTTTGTATCGACATATCTCCGGCAGTACAAGTGCTGAACTTCTGAAACTTGATACTTCAGTAGTAAAAGGCCTATCCGCGACTGTCTGCAAAGTTTCGTTGCACAATTCGAATAAATGTGGAAGTTATAAACAAAAGCGATATCAACTTTAAAACGCGCTTAATTTTGTTGATGTTTTGCGTATTCAGTTTGTATCGACATATCTCCGGCAGTACGAGAGCTGCACTTCTGAAACTTAGTACTTCAGTAGAACATGTGACTCCGCTAATCTCTGCAAAGTTTCGTTGCACAATTCATATAAATAAAGAAATTATAAACAAAAGCGATATCAACTTTAAAACGCGCTAAATTTTGTTGATGTTTTGCGTATTCAGTTTGTATCGACATATCTCCGGCAGTACAAGAGCTGCACTTCTGAAACTTCATAGTTCAGTAGAAAATGTGTCTCCGCGACTGTCTGCAAAGTTTAGTGGCACAATTCGAATTAATGTGGAAGTTATACACAAAAACGATATCAACTTTAACATGCGCTAAATTTTGTTGATATTTTGCGTATTCAGTTTGTATCGACATATCTCCGGCAGTACAGGAGCTGCACTTCTTAAACTTGGTACTTCAGTAGAAAATGTGCTTTCGCGACTGTCTGCAAAGTTTCGTGGCACAATTCGAATAAATGTGGAAGTTATAAACAAAAGCTATATCAACTTTAAAACGCGCTTAATTTTGTTGATGTTTTGCATATTCAGTTTGTATCGACATATCTCCGGCAGTACAAGAGCTGAACTTCTGAAACGTAATACTTCAGTAGAAAATGTGTCTTCGCGACTGTCTGCAAAGTTTCGTAGCACAATTCGAACAAATGTGGAAGTTATAAACAAAAGCGATATCAACTTTAAAACGCGCTAAATTTTGTTGATATTTTGCGTATTCAGTTTGTATCGACATATCTCCGGCAGTACAAGAGCTGCACTTCTGAAACTTGGTAGTTCAGTGGAAAATGTGTCTCCGCGACTGTCTGCAAAGTTTAGTGGCACAATTCAAATTAATGTGGAAGTTATACACAAAAACGATATCAACTTTAACATGCGCTAAATTTTGTTGATATTTTGCGTATTCAGTTTGTATCGACATATCTCCGGCAGTACAGGAGCTGCACTTCTGAAACTTGGTACTTCAGTAGAAAATGTGTCTTCGCGACTTTCTGCAAAGTTTAGTTGCACAATTCGAATAAATGTGGAAGTTATAAACAAAAGCAATATCAACTTTAAAACGCGCTAAATTTTGTTGATGTTTTGCATATTCAGTTTGTATCGAGATATCTCCGGCAGTACAAGAGCTGAACTTCTGAAACGTAATACTTCAGTAGAAAATTTGTCTTCGCGACTGTCTGCAAAGTTTCGTAGCACAATTCGAATAAATGTGGAAGTTATAAACAAAAGCGATATCAACTTTAAAACGCGCTAAATTTTGTTGATATTTTGCGTATTCAGTTTGTATCGACATATCTCCGGCAGTACAGGAGCTGCACTTCTGAAACTTGGTACTTCAGTAGAAAATGTGTCTTCGCGGTTGTCTGCAAAGTTTCGTTGCACAATTCGAATAAATGTGGAAGTAATAAACAAAAGCGATATCAACTTTAAAACGCGCTAAATTTTGTTGATGTTTTGCGTATTCAGTTTGTATCGACATATCTCCGGCAGTACGAGAGCTGCACTTCTGAAACTAAGTACTTAAGTAGAACATGTGACTCTGCTTATCTCTGCAAAGTTTCGTTGCACAATTCGAATTAATGTGGAAGTTATAAACAAAAGCTATATCAACTTTAAAACGCGCTAAATTTTATGATGTTTTGCATATTCAGTTTGTATCGACCTATCTCCGGCAGATACAAGAGCTGAACTTCTGAAACGTAATACTTCAGTAGAAAATGTGTCTTCGCGACTGTCTGCAAAGTTTCGTAGCACAATACGAATAAATGTGGAAGTTATAAACAAAAGCGATATCAACTTTAAAACGCGCTAAGTTTTGTTGATATTTTGCGTATTCAGTTTGTATCGACATATCTCCGGCAGTACAAGAGCTGCACTTCTGATACTTGGTACTTCAGTAGTAAATGTGTCTTCGCGACTGTCTGCAAAGTTTCGTGGCACAATTTGAATAAATGTGGAAGTTATAAACAAAAGCGATATCTACTTTAAAACGCGCTAAATTTTGTTGATGTTTTGCGTATTCAGTTTGTATCGACATATCTCCGGCAGTACAAAAGCTGCACTTCTGAAACTTGATACTTCAGTAGTAAAAGGCCTATCCGCGACTGTCCGCAAAGTTTCGTTGCACAATTCGAATAAATGTGGAAGTTATAAACAAAAGCGATATCAACTTTAAAACGCGCTAAATTTTGTTGATGTTTAGCGTATTCAGTTTGTATCGACATATCTCCGGCAGTAAAAGAGCTGCACTTCTGAAACTTAGTACTTCAGTAGAACATGTGACTCCGCTTATCTCTGCAAAGTTTCGTGGCACAATTCGAATAAATGTGGAAGTTATAAACAAAAGCGATATCAACTTTAAAACGCGCTAAATTTTGTTGATGTTTTGCGTATTCAGTTTGTATCGACATATCTCCGGCAGTACGAGAGCTGCACTTCTGAAACTTAGTACTTCAGTAGAACATGTGACTCCGCTTATCTCTGCAAAGTTTCGTCGCACAATTCGAATAAATGTGGAAGTTATAAACAAAAGCGATATCAACTTTAAAACGCGCTAAATTTTGTTGATGTTTTGCGTATTCAGTTTGTATCGACATATCTCCGGCAGTACAAGAGCTGCACTTCTGAAACTTGGTTAGTTCAGTGGAAAATGTGTCTCCGCGACTGTCTGCAAAGTTTCGTGGCACAATTCGAATTAATGTGGAAGTTATACACAAAAACGATATCAACTTTAACATGCGCTAAATTTTGTTGATATTTTGCGTATTCAGTTTGTATCGACATATCTCCGGCAGTACAAGAGCTGAACTTCTAATACTTGGTACTTCAGTAGAAAATGTGTCTTCGCGACTGTCTGCAAAGTTTCGTGGCACAATTTGAATAAATGTGGAAGTTATAAACAAAAGCGATATCTACTTTAAAACGCGCTAAATTTTGTTGATGTTTTGCGTATTCAGTTTGTATCGACATATCTCCGGCAGTACAAGTGCTGAACTTCTGAAACTTGATACTTCAGTAGTAAAAGGCCTATCCGCGACTGTCTGCAAAGTTTCGTTGCACAATTCGAATAAATGTGGAAGTTATAAACAAAAGCGATATCAACTTTAAAACGCGCTTAATTTTGTTGATGTTTTGCGTATTCAGTTTGTATCGACATATCTCCGGCAGTACGAGAGCTGCACTTCTGAAACTTAGTACTTCAGTAGAACATGTGACTCCGCTAATCTCTGCAAAGTTTCGTTGCACAATTCATATAAATAAAGAAATTATAAACAAAAGCGATATCAACTTTAAAACGCGCTAAATTTTGTTGATGTTTTGCGTATTCAGTTTGTATCGACATATCTCCGGCAGTACAAGAGCTTCACTTCTGAAAATTCATAGTTCAGTAGAAAATGTGTCTCCGCGACTGTCTGCAAAGTTTAGTGGCACAATTCGAATTAATGTGGAAGTTATACACAAAAACGATATCAACTTTAACATGCGCTAAATTTTGTTGATATTTTGCGTATTCAGTTTGTATCGACATATCTCCGGCAGTACAGGAGCTGCACTTCTGAAACTTGGTACTTCAGTAGAAAATGTGCATTCGCGACTGTCTGCAAAGTTTCGTGGCACAATTCGACTAAATGTGGAAGTTATAAACAAAAGCTATATCAACTTTAAAACGCGCTTACTTTTGTTGATGTTTTGCATATTCAGTTTGTATCGACATATCTCCGGCAGTACAAGAGCTGAACTTCTGAAACGTAATACTTCAGTGGAAAATGTGTCTTCGCGACTGTCTGCAAAGTTTCGTAGCACAATTCGAACAAATGTGGAAGTTATAAACAAAAGCGATATCAACTTTAAAACGCGCTAAATTTTGTTGATATTTTGCGTATTCAGTTTGTATCGACATATCTCCGGCAGTACAAGAGCTGCACTTCTGAAACTTGGTAGTTCAGTGGAAAATGTGTCTCCGCGACTGTCTGCAAAGTTTAGTGGCACAATTCAAATTAATGTGGAAGTTATACACAAAAACGATATCAACTTTAACATGCGCTAAATTTTGTTGATATTTTGCGTATTCAGTTTGTATCGACATATCTCCGGCAGTACAGGAGCTGCACTTCTGAAACTTGGTACTTCAGTAGAAAATGTGTCTTCGCGACTGTCTGCAAAGTTTAGTTGCACAATTCGAATAAATGTGGAAGTTATAAACAAAAGCTATATCAACTTTAAAACGCGCTAAATTTTGTTGATGTTTTGCATATTCAGTTTGTATCGACCTATCTCCGGCAGTACAAGAGCTGAACTTCTGAAACGTAATACTTCAGTAGAAAATTTGTCTTCGCGACTGTCTGCAAAATTTCGTAGCACAATTCGAATAAATGTGGAAGTTATAAACAAAAGCGATATCAACTTTAAAACGCGCTAAATTTTGTTGATATTTTGCGTATTCAGTTTGTATCGACATATCTCCGGCAGTAAAGTGGCTGCACTTCTGAAACTTGGTACTTCAGTAGAAAATGTGTCTTCGCGGTTGTCTGCAAAGTTTCGTTGCACAATTCGAATAAATGTGGAAGTAATAAACAAAAGCGATATCAACTTTAAAACGCGCTAAATTTTGTTGATGTTTTGCGTATTCAGTTTGTATCGACATATCTCCGGCAGTACGAGAGCTGCACTTCTGAAACTAAGTACTTAAGTAGAACATGTGACTCTGCTTATCTCTGCAAAGTTTCGTTGCACAATTCGAATAAATGTGGAAGTTATAAACAAAAGCTATATCAACTTTAAAACGCGCTAAATTTTATGATGTTTTGCATATTCAGTTTGTATCGACCTATCTCCGGCAGATACAAGAGCTGAACTTCTGAAACGTAATACTTCAGTAGTAAATGTGTCTTCGCGACTGTCTGCAAAGTTTCGTAGCACAATTCGAATAAATGTGGAAGTTATAAACAAAAGCGATATCAACTTTAAAACGCGCTAAGTTTTGTTGATATTTTGCGTATTCAGTTTGTATCGACATATCTCCGGCAGTACAAGAGCTGCACTTCTGATACTTGGTACTTCAGTAGTAAATGTGTCTTCGCGACTGTCTGCAAAGTTTCGTGGCACAATTTGAATAAATGTGGAAGTTATAAACAAAAGCGATATCTACTTTAAAACGCGCTAAATTTTGTTGATGTTTTGCGTATTCAGTTTGTATCGACATATCTCCGGCAGTAAAAGAGCTGCACTTCTGAAACTTGATACTTCAGTAGTAAAAGGGGTATCCGCGACTGTCCGCAAAGTTTCGTTGCACAATTCGAATAAATGTGGAAGTTATAAACAAAAGCGATATCAACTTTAAAACGCGCTAAATTTTGTTGATGTTTAGCGTATTCAGTTTGTATCGACATATCTCCGGCAGTAAAAGAGCTGCACTTCTGAAACTTAGTACTTCAGTAGAACATGTGACTCCGCTTATCTCTGCAAAGTTTCGTGGCACAATTCGAATAAATGTGGAAGTTATAAACAAAAGCGATATCAACTTTAAAACGCGCTAAATTTTGTTGATGTTTTGCGTATTCAGTTTGTATCGACATATCTCCGGCAGTACAGGAGCTGCACTTCTGAAACTTGGTACTTCAGTAGACAATGTGTCTCCGCGACTGTCTGCAAAGTTTAGTGGCACAATTCGACTTAATGTGGAAGTTATACACAAAAACGATATCAACTTTAACATGCGCTAAATTTTGTTGATATTTTGCGTATTCAGTTTGTATCGACATATCTCCGGCAGTACAGGAGCTGCACTTCTGAAACTTGGTACTTCAGTAGAAAATGTGTCTTCGCGACTGTCTGCAAAGTTTCGTGGCACAATTCGAATAAATGTGGAAGTTATAAACAAAAGCGATATCAACTTTAAAACGCGCTAAATTTTGTTGATATTTTGCGTATTCAGTTTGTATAGACATATCTCCGGCAGTAAAAGAGCTGCACTTCTGAAACTTCGTACTTCCGAAGAAAATGTGTCTTCGCGGTTGTCTGCAAAGTTTCGTTGCACAATTCGAATAAATGTGGAAGTAATAAACAAAAGCGATATCAACTTTAAAACGCGCTAAATTTTGTTGATGTTTTGCGTATTCAGTTTGTATCGACATATCTCCGGCAGTACGAGAGCTGCACTTCTGAAACTAAGTACTTAAGTAGAACATGTGACTCCGCGACTGTCTGCAAAGTTTCGTAGCACAATCCGAATAAATGTGGAAGTTATAAACAAAAGCGATATCAACTTTAAAACGCGCAAAATTTTGTTGATGTTTTGCGTATTCAGTTTGTATCGACATATCTCCGGCAGTACAAGAGCTGCACTTTTGAAACTTGGTACTTCAGTAGAAAATGTGTCTCCGCGACTGTCTGCAAAGTTTCGTGGCACAATTCGAATTAATGTGGAAGTTATACACAAAAACGATATCAACTTTAAAATGCGCTAAATTTTGTTGATATTTTGCGTATTCAGTTTGTATCGACATATCTCCGGCAGTACAAGAGCTGCACTTTTGAAACTTGGTACTTCCGTAGAAAATGTGTCTTCGCGACTGTCTGCAAAGTTTCGTGGCACAATTCGAATAAATGTGGAAGTTATAAACAAAAGCTATATCAACTTTTAAACGCGCTAAATTTTGTTGATGTTTTGCAGATTCAGTTTGTATCGACCTATCTCCGGCAGTACAAGAGCTGAACTTCTGAAACGTAATACTTCAGTAGAAAATGTGTCTTCGCGACTGTCTGCAAAGTTTCGTAGCACAATTCGAATAAATGTGGAAGTTATAAACAAAAGCGATATCAACTTTAAAACGCGCTAAGTTTTGTTGATATTTTGCGTATTCAGTTTGTATCGACATATCTCCGGCAATACAAGAGCTGCACTTCTGATACTTGGTACTTCAGTAGACAATGTGTCTTCGCGACTGTCTGCAAAGTTTCGTGGCACAATTTGAATAAATGTGGAAGTTATAAACAAAAGCGATATCTACTTTAAAACGCGCTAAATTTTGTTGATGTTTTGCGTATTCAGTTTGTATCGACATATCTCCGGCAGTACAAGTGCTGCACTTCTGAAACTTGATACTTCAGTAGTAAAAGGCCTATGCGCGACTGTCCGCAAAGTTTCGTTGCACAATTCGAATAAATGTGGAAGTTATAAACAAAAGCGATATCAACTTTAAAACGCGCTAAATTTTGTTGATGTTTTGCGTATTCAGTTTGTATCGACATATCTCCGGCAGTAAAAGAGCTGCACTTCTGAAACTTAGTACTTCAGTAGAACATGTGACTCCGCTTATCTCTGCAAAGTTTCGTTGCACAATTCGAATAAATGTGGAAGTTATAAACAAAAGCGATATCAACTTTAAAACGCGCTAAATTTTGTTGATGTTTTGCGTATTCAGTTTGTATCGACATATCTCCGGCAGTACAAGAGCTGCACTTCTGAAACTTGGTAGTTCAGTAGAAAATGTGTCTCCGCGACTGTCTGCAAAGTTTAGTGGCCCAATTCTGATTAATGTGGAAGTTATACACAAAAACGATATCAACTTTAACATGCGCTAAATTTTGTTGATATTTTGCGTATTCAGTTTGTATCGACATATCTCTGGCAGTACAGGAGCTGCACTTCTGAAACTTGGTACTTCAGTCGAAAATGTGTCTTCGCGACTGTCTGCAAAGTTTCGTGGCACAATTCGAATAAATGTGGAAGTTATAAACAAAAGCTATATCAACTTGAAAACGCGCTAAATTTTGTTGATGTTTTGCATATTCAGTTTGTATCGACATATCTCCGGCAGTACAAGAGCTGAACTTCTGAAACGTAATACTTCAGTAGAAAATGTGTCTTCGCGACTGTCTGCAAAGTTTCGTTGCACAATTCGAATAAATGTGGAAGTTATAAACAAAAGCGATATCAACTTTAAAACGCGCTAAATTTTGTTGAGGTTTTGCGTATTCAGTTTGTATAGACATATCTCCGGCAGTAAAAGAGCTGCACTTCTGAAACTTGGTACTTCCGTAGAAAATGTGTCTTCGCGGTTGTCTGCAAAGTTTCGTTGCACAATTCGAATAAATGTGGAAGTAATAAACAAAAGCGATATCTACTTTAAAACGCGCTAAATTTTGTTGATGTTTTGCATATTCAGTTTGTATCGACATATCTCCGGCAGTACAAGAGCTGCAATTCTGATACTTGGTACTTCAGTAGAAAATGTGTCTTCGCGACTGTCTGCAAAGTTTCGTGGCACAATTGGAATAAATGTGGAAGTTATAAACAAAAGCGATATCTACTTTAAAACGCGCTAAATTTTGTTGATGTTTTGCGTATTCAGTTTTATCGACATATCTCCGGCAGTACAAGTGCTGCACTTCTGAAACTTGGTACTTCAGTAGTAAAAGGCATATCCGCGACTGTCTGCAAAGTTTCGTTGCACAATTCGAATAAATGTGGAAGTTATAAACAAAAGCGATATCAACTTTAAAACGCGCTAAATTTTGTTGATGTTTTGCGTATTCAGTTTGTATCGAAATATCTCCGGCAGTACAAAAGCTGCACTTCTGAAACTTGGTACTTCAGTAAGAACAGGCCTATCCGCGACTGTCTGCAAAGTTTCGTGGCACAATTCGAATAAATGTGGAAGTTATAAACAAAAGCTCTATCAACTTTAAAACGCGCTAAATTTTGTTGATGTTTTGCATATTCAGTTTGTATCGACATATCCCCGGCAGTACAAGAGCTGCACTTCTGAAACATGTTACTTCAGTAGAACAGGCCAATCCGCGGTTGTCTGCAAAGTCTCCTTGCACAATTCGAATAAATGTGGAAGTTATAAACAAAAGCGATATCAACTTTAAAACGCGCTAAATTTTGTTGATGTTTTGCGTATTCAGTTTGTATCGACATATCTCCGGCAGTACGTGAGCTGCAGTTCTGAAACTTAGTACTTGAGTAGAAAATGTGACTCCGCTTATCTCTGCAAAGTTTCGTTGCACAATTCGAATAAATGTGGAAGTTATAAACAAAAGCGATATCAACTTTAAAACGCGCTAAATTTTGTTGATGTTTTGCGTATTCAGTTTGTATCGACATATCTTCGGCAGTACAAGAGCTGAACTTCTGATACTTGGTACTTCAGTAGAAAATGTGTCTTCGCGACTGTCTGCAAAGGTTCGTGGCACAATTTGAATAAATGTGGAAGTTATAAACAAAAGCGATATCTACTTTAAAACGCGCTAAATTTTGTTGATGTTTTGCGTATTCAGTTTGTATCGACATATCTCCGGCAGTACAAGCGCTGCACTTCTGTAACTTGGTACTTCAGTAGTAAAAGGCCTATCCGCGACTGTCTGCAAAGGTTCGTTGCACAATTCGAATAAATGTGGAAGTTATAAACAAAAGCGATATCAACCTTAAAACGCGCTAAATTTTGTTGATGTTTTGCGTATTCAGTTTGTATCGACACATCTCCGGCAGTACAAGAGCTGCACTTCTGAAACTTTATACTTCAGTACAACATGTGACTCCGCTTATCTCTGCAAAGTTTCGTTGCACAATTCGAATAAATGTGGAAGTTATACACAAAAACGATATCAACTTTAAAATGCGCTAAATTTTGTTGATATTTTGCGTATTCAGTTTGTATCGATCTATCTCCGGCAGTACAAGAGCTGCACTTCTGAAACTTCGTACTTCAGTAGAAAATGTGTCTTCGCGACTGTCTGCAAAGTTTCGTGGCACAATTCGAATCAATGTGGAAGTTATAAACAACAGCTATATCAACTTTAAAACGCGCTAAATTTTGTTGATGTTTTGCATATTCAGTTTGTATCGACATATCTCCGGCAGTACAAGATCTGAACTTCTGAAACGTAATACTTCAGTAGAAAATGTATCTTCGCGACTGTCTGCAAAGTTTCGTTGCACAATTCGAATAAATGTGGAAGTTATAAACAAAAGCGATATCAACTTTAAAACGCGCTAAATTTTGTTGATATTTTGCGTATTCAGTTTGTATCGACATATCTCCGGCAGTACAAGAGCTGCACTTCTGAAACTTGGTACTTCAGTAGAACAGGCCTATCCGCGGTTGTCGGCAAAGTTTCGTTGCACAATTCGAATAAATGTGGAAGTTATAAACAAAAGCGATATCAACTTTAAAACGCGCTAAATTTTGTTGATGTTTTACGTATTCAGTTTGTATCGACATATCTCCGACAGTACGAGAGCTGCACTTCTGAAACTTAGTACTTAAGTAGAACATGTGACTCCGCTTATCTCTGCAAAGTTTCGTTGCACAATTCGAATAAATGTGGAAGTTAGAAACAAAAGCGATATCTACTTTAAAACGCGCTAAATTTTGTTGATGTTTTGCGTATTCAGTTTGTATCGACATATCTCCGGCAGTACAAGAGCTGCACTTCTGAAACTTGGTAGTTCAGTAGAAAATGTGTCTCCGCGACTGTCTGCAAAGTTTAGTGGCACAATTCGAATTAATGTGGAAGTTATACACAAAAACGATATCAACTTTAACATGCGCTAAATTTTGTTGATATTTTGCGTATTCAGTTTGTATCGACATATCTCCGGCAGTACAGGAGCTGCACTTCTGAAACTTGGTACTTCAGTAGAAAATGTGTCTTCGCGACTGTCTGCAAAGTTTCGTGGCACAATTCGAATAAATGTGGAAGTTATAAACAAAAGCTATATCAACTTTAAAACGCGCTAAATTTTGTTGATGTTTTGCATATTCAGTTTGTATCGACATATCTCCGGCAGTACAAGAGCTGAACTTCTGAAACGTAATACTTCAGTAGAAAATGTGTCTTCGCGACTGTCTGCAAAGTTTCGTAGCACAATTCGAATAAATGTGGAAGTTATAAACAAAAGCGATATCAACTTTAAAACGCGCTAAATTTTGTTGATATTTTGCGTATTCAGTTTGTATAGACATATCTCCGGCAGTAAAAGAGCTGCACTTCTGAAACTTGGTACTTCTGTAGAAAATGTGTCTTCGCGGTTGTCTGCAAAGTTTCGTTGCACAATTCGAATAAATGTGGAAGTAATAAACAAAAGCGATATCTACTTTAAAACGCGCTAAATTTAGTTGATGTTTTGTATATTCAGTTTGTATCGACCTATCACCGGCAGTACAAGAGCTGAACTTCTGAAACGTAATACTTCAGTAGAAAATCTGTCTTCGCGACTGTCTGCAAAGTTTCGTAGCACAATTCGAATAAATGTGGAAGTTATAAACAAAAGCGATATCTACTTTAAAACGCGCTAAATTTTGTTGATGTTTTGCGTATTCAGTTTGTATCGACATATCTCCGGCAGTACAAGTGCTGCACTTCTGAAACTTGGTACTTCAGTAGTAAAAGGCCTATCCGCGACTGTCTGCAAAGTTTCGTTGCACAATTCGAATAAATGTGGAAGTTATAAACAAAAGCGATATCAACTTTAAAACGCGCTAAATTTTGTTGATGTTTTGCGTATTCAGTTTGTATCGACATATCTCCGGCAGTACAAGAGCTGCACTTCTGAAACTTGGTACTTCAGTAGAAAATGTGTCTTCGCGACTGTCTGCAAAGTTTCGTGGCACAATTCGAATAAATGTGGAAGTTATAAACAAAAGCGATATCTACTTTAAAACGCGCTAAATTTTGTTGATGTTTTGCGTATTCAGTTTGTATCGACATATCTCCGGCAGTACAAGAGCTGCACTTCTGAAACTTGGTACTTCAGTAGAACAGGCCTATCCGCGGTTGTCGGCAAAGTTTCGTTGCACAATTCGAATAAATGTGGAAGTTATAAACAAAAGTTATATCAACTTTAAAACGCGCTAAATTTTGTTGATGTTTTACGTATTCAGTTTGTATCGACATATCTCCGACAGTACGAGAGCTGCACTTCTGAAACTTAGTACTTAAGTAGAACATGTGACTCCGCTTATCTCTGCAAAGTTTCGTTGCACAATTCGAATAAATGTGGAAGTTAGAAACAAAAGCGATATCTACTTTAAAACGCGCTTAATTTTGTTGATGTTTTGCGTATTCAGTTTGTATCGACATATCTCCGGCAGTAAGAGTGCTGAACTTCTGAAACTTGATACTTCAGTAGTAAAAGGCCTATCCGCGACTGTCCGCAAAGTTTCGTTGCACAATTCGAATAAATGTGGAAGTTATAATCAAAAGCGATATCAACTTTAAAACGCGCTAAATTTTGTTGATGTTTTGCGTATTTAGTTTGTATCGACATATCTCCGGCAGTAAAAGAGCTGCACTTCTGAAACTTAGTACTTCAGTAGAACATGTGACTCCGCTTATCTCTGCAAAGTTTCGTTGCACAATTTGAATAAATGTGGAAGTTATAAACAAAAGCGATATCAACTTTAAAACGCGCTAAATTTTGTTGATGTTTTGCGTATTCAGTTTGTATCGACATATCTCCGGCAGTACAAGAGCTGCACTTCTGAAACTTGGTAGTTCAGTAGAAAATGTGTCTCCGCGACTGTCTGCAAAGTTTAGTGGCACAATTCGAATAAATGTGGAAGTAATAAACAAAAGCGATATCTACTTTAAAACGCGCTAAATTTAGTTGATGTTTTGCATATTCAGTTTGTATCGATCTATCTCCGGCAGTACAAGAGCTGAACTTCTGAAACGTAATACTTCAGTAGAAAATGTGTCTTCGCGACTGTCTGCAAAGTTTCGTAGCACAATTCGAATAAATGTGGAAGTTATAAACAAAAGCGATATCAACTTTAAAACGCGCTAAATTTTGTTGATATTTTGCGTATTCAGTTTGTATCGACATATCTCCGGCAGTACAAGAGCTGCACTTCTGATACTTGGTACTTCAGTAGAAAATGTGTCTTCGCGACTGTCTGCAAAGTTTCGTGGCACAATTGGAATAAATGTGGAAGTTATAAACAAAAGCGATATCTACTTTAAAACGCGCTAAATTTTGTTGATGTTTTGCGTATTCAGTTTGTATCGACATATCTCCGGCAGTACAAGTGCTGCACTTCTGAAACTTGGTACTTCAGTAGTAAAAGGCCTATCCGCGACTGTCTGCAAAGTTTCGTTGCACAATTCGAATAAATGTGGAAGTTATAAACAAAAGCGATATCAACTTTAAAACGCGCTAAATTTTGTTGATGTTTTGCGTATTCAGTTTGTATCGACATATCTCCGGCAGTACAAGAGCTGCACTTCTGAAACTTAGTACTTCAGTAGAAAATGTGTCTCCGCGACTGTCTGCAAAGTTTAGTGGCCCAATTCTAATTAATGTGGAAGTTATACACAAAAACGATATCAACTTTAACATGCGCTAAATTTTGTTGATATTTTGCGTATTCAGTTTGTATCGACATATCTCTGGCAGTACAGGAGCTGCACTTCTGAAACTTGGTACTTCAGTCGAAAATGTGTCTTCGCGACTGTCTGCAAAGTTTCGTGGCACAATTCGAATAAATGTGGAAGTTATAAACAAAAGCTATATCAACTTGAAAACGCGCTAAATTTTGTTGATGTTTTGCATATTCAGTTTGTATCGACATATCTCCGGCAGTACAAGAGCTGAACTTCTGAAACGTAATACTTCAGTAGAAATTGTGCATTCGCGACTGTCTGCAAAGTTTCGTTGCACAATTCGAATAAATGTGGAAGTTATAAACAAAAGCGATATCAACTTTAAAACGCGCTAAATTTTGTTGATGTTTTGCGTATTCAGTTTGTATAGACATATCTCCGGCAGTAAAAGAGCTGCACTTCTGAAACTTGGTACTTCCGTAGAAAATGTGTCTTCGCGGTAGTCTGCAAAGTTTCGTTGCACAATTCGAATAAATGTGGAAGTAATAAACAAAAGCGATATCTACTTTAAAACGCGCTAAATTTTGTTGATGTTTTGCATATTCAGTTTGTATCGACATATCTCCGGCAGTACAAGAGCTGCAATTCTGATACTTGGTACTTCAGTAGAAAATGTGTCTTCGCGACTGTCTGCAAAGTTTCGTGGCACAATTGGAATAAATGTGGAAGTTATAAACAAAAGCGATATCTACTTTAAAACGCGCTAAATTTTGTTGATGTTTTGCGTATTCAGTTTTATCGACATATCTCCGGCAGTACAAGTGCTGCACTTCTGAAACTTGGTACTTCAGTAGTAAAAGGCATATCCGCGACTGTCTGCAAAGTTTCGTTGCACAATTCGAATAAATGTGGAAGTTATAAACAAAAGCGATATCAACTTTAAAACGCGCTAAATTGTGTTGATGTTTTGCGTATTCAGTTTGTATCGAAATATCTCCGGCAGTACAAAAGCTGCACTTCTGAAACTTGGTACTTCAGTAGAACAGGCCTATCCGCGACTGTCTGCAAAGTTTCGTGGCACAATTCGAATAAATGTGGAAGTTATAAACAAAAGCGATATCAACTTTAAAACGCGCTAAATTTTGTTGATGTTTTGCATATTCAGTTTGTATCGACATATCCCCGGCAGTACAAGAGCTGCACTTCTGAAACATGTTACTTCAGTAGAACAGGCCAATCCGCGGTTGTCTGCAAAGTCTCCTTGCACAATTCGAATAAATGTGGAAGTTATAAACAAAAGCGATATCAACTTTAAAACGCGCTAAATTTTGTTGATGTTTTGCGTATTCAGTTTGTATCGACATATCTCCGGCAGTACGTGAGCTGCAGTTCTGAAACTTAGTACTTGAGTAGAACATGTGACTCCGCTTATCTCTGCAAAGTTTCGTTGCACAATTCGAATAAATGTGGAAGTTATAAACAAAAGCGATATCAACTTTAAAACGCGCTAAATTTTGTTGATGTTTTGCGTATTCAGTTTGTATCGACATATCTTCGGCAGTACAAGAGCTGAACTTCTGATACTTGGTACTTCAGTAGAAAATGTGTCTTCGCGACTGTCTGCAAAGGTTCGTGGCACAATTTGAATAAATGTGGAAGTTATAAACAAAAGCGATATCTACTTTAAAACGCGCTAAATTTTGTTGATGTTTTGCGTATTCAGTTTGTATCGACATATCTCCGGCAGTACAAGCGCTGCACTTCTGTAACTTGGTACTTCAGTAGTAAAAGGCCTATCCGCGACTGTCTGCAAAGGTTCGTTGCACAATTCGAATAAATGTGGAAGTTATAAACAAAAGCGATATCAACCTTAAAACGCGCTAAATTTTGTTGATGTTTTGCGTATTCAGTTTGTATCGACACATCTCCGGCAGTACAAGAGCTGCACTTCTGAAACTTTATACTTCAGTACAACATGTGACTCCGCTTATCTCTGCAAAGTTTCGTTGCACAATTCGAATAAATGTGGAAGTTATACACAAAAACGATATCAACTTTAAAATGCGCTAAATTTTGTTGATATTTTGCGTATTCAGTTTGTATCGATCTATCTCCGGCAGTACAAGAGCTGCACTTCTGAAACTTCGTACTTCAGTAGAAAATGTGTCTTCGCGACTGTCTGCAAAGTTTCGTGGCACAATTCGAATCAATGTGGAAGTTATAAACAACAGCTATATCAACTTTAAAACGCGCTAAATTTTGTTGATGTTTTGCATATTCAGTTTGTATCGACATATCTCCGGCAGTACAACGTCTGAACTTCTGAAACGTAATACTTCAGTAGAAAATGTATCTCCGCGACTGTCTGCAAAGTTTCGTTGCACAATTCGAATAAATGTGGAAGTTATAAACAAAAGCGATATCAACTTTAAAACGCGCTAAATTTTGTTGATGTTTTGCGTATTCAGTTTGTATCGACATATCTCCGGCAGTACAAGTGCTGCACTTCTGAAACTTAGTACTTCAGTAGAAAATGTGTCTCCGCGGTTGTCTGCAAAGTTTCGTAGCACAATTCGAATAAATGTGGAAGTTATAAACAAAAGCGATATCAACTTTAAAACGCGCTAAATTTTGTTGATATTTTGCGTATTCAGTTTGTATCGACATATCTCCGGCAGTACAAGAGCTGCACTTCTGAAACTTGGTACTTCAGTAGAACAAGCCTATCCGCGGTTGTCGGCAAAGTTTCGTTGCACAATTCGAATAAATGTGGAAGTTATAAACAAAAGCGATATCAACTTTAAAACGCGCTAAATTTTGTTGATGTTTTACGTATTCAGTTTGTATCGACATATCTCCGACAGTACGAGAGCTGCACTTCTGAAACTTAGTACTTAAGTAGAACATGTGACTCCGCTTATCTCTGCAAAGTTTCGTTGCACAATTCGAATAAATGTGGAAGTTAGAAACAAAAGCGATATCTACTTTAAAACGCGCTAAATTTTGTTGATGTTTTGCGTATTCAGTTTGTATCGACATATCTCCGGCAGTACAAGTGCTGCACTTCTGAAACTTGATACTTCAGTAGTAAAAGGCCTATCCGCGACTGTCCGCAAAGTTTCGTTGCACAATTCGAATAAATGTGGAAGTTATAAACAAAAGCGATATCAACTTTAAAACGCGCTAAATTTTGTTGATGTTTTGCGTATTCAGTTTGTATCGACATATCTCCGGCAGTAAAAGAGCTGCACTTCTGAAACTTAGTACTACAGTAGAACATGTGACTCCGCTTATCTCTGCAAAGTTTCGTTGCACAATTCAAATAAATGTGGAAGTTATAAACAAAAGCGATATCAACTTTAAAACGCGCTAAATTTTGTTGATGTTTTGCGTATTCAGTTTGTATCGACATATCTCCGGCAGTACAAGAGCTGCACTTCTGAAACTTGGTAGTTCAGTAGAAAATGTGTCTCCGCGACTGTCTGCAAAGTTTAGTGGCACAATTCGAATTAATGTGGAAGTTATACACAAAAACGATATCAACTTTAACATGCGCTAAATTTTGTTGATATTTTGCGTATTCAGTTTGTATCGACATATCTCCGGCAGTACAGGAGCTGCACTTCTGAAACTTGGTACTTCAGTAGAAAATGTGTCTTCGCGACTGTCTGCAAAGTTTCGTGGCACAATTCGAATAAATGTGGAAGTTATAAACAAAAGCTATATCAACTTTAAAACGCGCTAAATTTTGTTGATGTTTTGCATATTCAGTTTGTATCGACATATCTCCGGCAGTACAAGAGCTGAACTTCTGAAACGTAATACTTCAGTAGAAAATGTGTCTTCGCGACTGTCTGCAAAGTTTCGTAGCACAATTCGAATAAATGTGGAAGTTATAAACAAAAGCGATATCAACTTTAAAACGCGCTAAATTTTGTTGATATTTTGCGTATTCAGTTTGTATAGACATATCTCCGGCAGTAAAAGAGCTGCACTTCTGAAACTTGGTACTTCTGTAGAAAATGTGTCTTCGCGGTTGTCTGCAAAGTTTCGTTGCACAATTCGAATAAATGTGGAAGTAATAAACAAAAGCGATATCTACTTTAAAACGCGCTAAATTTAGTTGATGTTTTGCATATTAAGTTTGTATCGACCTATCACCGGCAGTACAAGAGCTGAACTTCTGAAACGTAATACTTCAGTAGAAAATCTGTCTTCGCGACTGTCTGCAAAGTTTCGTAGCACAATTCGAATAAATGTGGAAGTTATAAACAAAAGCGATATCTACTTTAAAACGCGCTAAATTTTGTTGATGTTTTGCGTATTCAGTTTGTATCGACATATCTCCGGCAGTACAAGTGCTGCACTTCTGAAACTTGGTACTTCAGTAGTAAAAGGCCTATCCGCGACTGTCTGCAAAGTTTCGTTGCACAATTCGAATAAATGTGGAAGTTATAAACAAAAGCGATATCAACTTTAAAACGCGCTAAATTTTGTTGATGTTTTGCGTATTCAGTTTGTATCGACATATCTCCGGCAGTACAAGAGCTGCACTTCTGAAACTTGGTACTTCAGTAGAAAATGTGTCTTCGCGACTGTCTGCAAAGTTTCGTGGCACAATTCGAATAAATGTGGAAGTTATAAACAAAAGCGATATCTACTTTAAAACGCGCTAAATTTTGTTGATGTTTTGCGTATTCAGTTTGTATCGACATATCTCCGGCAGTACAAGAGCTGCACTTCTGAAACTTAGTACTTCAGTAGAAAATGTGTCTCCGCGGTTGTCTGCAAAGTTTCGTAGCACAATTCGAATAAATGTGGAAGTTATAAACAAAAGCGATATCAACTTTAAAACGCGCTAAATTTTGTTGATATTTTGCGTATTCAGTTTGTATCGACATATCTCCGGCAGTACAAGAGCTGCACTTCTGAAACTTGGTACTTCAGTAGAACAGGCCTATCCGCGGTTGTCGGCAAAGTTTCGTTGCACAATTCGAATAAATGTGGAAGTTATAAACAAAAGCGATATCAACTTTAAAACGCGCTAAATTTTGTTGATGTTTTACGTATTCAGTTTGTATCGACATATCTCCGACAGTAAGAGTGCTGAACTTCTGAAACTTGATACTTCAGTAGTAAAAGGCCTATCCGCGACTGTCCGCAAAGTTTCGTTGCACAATTCGAACAAATGTGGAAGTTATAAACAAAAGCGATATCAACTTTAAAACGCGCTAAATTTTGTTGATGTTTTGCGTATTCAGTTTGTATCGACATATCTCCGGCAGTAAAAGAGCTGCACTTCTGAAACTTAGTACTTCAGTAGAACATGTGACTCCGCTTATCTCTGCAAAGTTTCGTTGCACAATTCGAATAAATGTGGAAGTTATAAACAAAAGCGATATCAACTTTAAAACGCGCTAAATTTTGTTGATGTTTTGCGTATTCAGTTTGTATCGACATATCTCCGACAGTACAAGAGCTGCACTTCTGAAACTTGGTAGTTCAGTAGAAAATGTGTCACCGCGACTGTCTGCAAAGTTTAGTGGCACAATTCGAATAAATGTGGAAGTAATAAACAAAAGCGATATCTACTTTAAAACGCGCTAAATTTAGTTGATGTTTTGCATATTCAGTTTGTATCGACCTATCTCCGGCAGTACAAGAGCTGAACTTCTGAAACGTAATACTTCAGTAGAAAATGTGTCTTCGCGACTGTCTGCAAAGTTTCGTAGCACAATTCGAATAAATGTGGAAGTTATAAACAAAAGCGATATCAACTTTAAAACGCGCTAAATTTTGTTGATATTTTGCGTATTCAGTTTGTATCGACATATCTCCGGCAGTACAAGAGCTGCACTTCTGATACTTGGTACTTCAGTAGAAAATGTGTCTTCGCGACTGTCTGCAAAGTTTCGTGGCACAATTGGAATAAATGTGGAAGTTATAAACAAAAGCGATATCTACTTTAAAACGCGCTAAATTTTGTTGATGTTTTGCGTATTCAGTTTGTATCGACATATCTCCGGCAGTACAAGTGCTGCACTTCTGAAACTTGGTACTTCAGTAGTAAAAGGCCTATCCGCGACTGTCTGCAAAGTTTCGTTGCACAATTCGAATAAATGTGGAAGTTATAAACAAAAGCGATATCAACTTTAAAACGCGCTAAATTTTGTTGATGTTTTGCGTATTCAGTTTGTATCGACATATCTCCGGCAGTACAAGAGCTGCACTTCTGAAACTTGGTATTTCAGTAGAAAATGTGTCTTCGCGACTGTCTGCAAAGTTTCGTGGCACAATTCGAATAAATGTGGAAGTTATAAACAAAAGCGATATTTACTTTAAAATTCGCTAAATTTTGTTGATGTTTTGCGTATTCAGTTTGTATCGACATATCTCCGGCAGTACAAGAGCTGCACTTCTGAAACGTAATACTTCAGTAGAAAATGTCTCTTTACGACTGTCTGCAAAGTTTCGTAGCACAATTCGAATAAATGTGGAAGTTATAAACAAAAGCGATATCAACTTTAAAACGCGCTAAATTTTGTTGATGTTTTGCGTATTCAGTTTGTATCGAAATATCTCCGGCAGTACAAAAGCTGCAATTCCGAAACTTGGTACTTCAGTAGAACAGGCCTATCCGCGATAGTCTGCAAAGTTTCGTGGCACAATTCGAATAAATGTGGAAGTTATAAACAAAAGCTCTATCAACTTTAAAAAGCGCTAAATTTTGTTCATGTTTTGCATATTCAGTTTGTATCGACATATCCCCGGGAGTACAAGAGCTGCACTTCTGAAACATGGTACTTCAGTAGAACAGGCCAATCCGCGGTTGTCTGCAAAGTCTCGTTGCACAATTCGAATAAATGTGGAAGTTATAAACAAAAGCGATACTAACTTTAAAACGCGCTAAATTTTGTTGATGTTTTGCGTATTCAGTTTGTATCGACATATCTCCGGCAGTACGAGAGCTGCAGTTCTGAAACTTTGTACTTCAGTAGAACATGTGACTCCGCTTATCTCTGCAAAGTTACATGGCACAATTCGAATAAATGTGGAAGTTATAAACAAAAGCGATATCAACTTTAAAACGCGCTAAATTTTGTTGATGTTTTGCGTATTCAGTTTGTATCGACATATCTTCGGCAGTACAAAAGCTGAACTTCTGATACTTGGTACTTCAGTAGAAAATGTGTCTTCGCGACTGTCTGCAAAGGTTCGTGGCACAATTTGAATAAATTTGGAAGTTATAAACAAAAGCGATATCTACTTTAAAACGCGCTAAATTTTGTTGATGTTTTGCGTATTCAGTTTGTATCGACATATCTCTGGCAGTACAAGCGCTGCACTTCTGAAACTTGGTACTTCAGTAGTAAAAGGCCTATCCGCGACTGTCTGCAAAGTTTCGTTGCACAATTCGAATAAATGTGGAAGTTATAAACAAAAGCGATATCAACTTTAAAACGCGCTAAATTTTGTTGATGTTTTGCGTATTCAGTTTGTATCGACATATCTCGGGCAGTACAAGAGCTGCACTTCTGAAACTTAGTACTTCAGTAGAACATTTAACTCCGCTTATCTCTGCAAAGTTTCGTTGCACAATTCGAATAAATGTGGAAGTTATACACAAAAACGATATCAACTTTAAAATGCGCTAAATTTTGTTGATATTTTGCGTATTCAGTTTGTATCGACATATCTCCGGCAGTACAAGAGCTGCACTTCTGAAACTTCGTACTTCAGTAGAAAATGTGTCTTCGCGACTGTCTGCAAAGTTTCGTTGCACAATTCGAATAAATGTGGAAGTTATAAACAAAAGCGATATCAACTTTAAAACGCGCTAAATTTTGTTGATGTTTTGCGTATTCAGTTTGTATCGACATATCTCCGGCAGTACAAGAGCTGCACTTCTGAAACTTAGTACTTCAGTAGAAAATGTGTCTCCGCGGTTGTCTGCAAAGTTTCGTAGCACAATTCGAATAAATGTGGAAGTTATAAACAAAAGCGATATCAACTTTAAAACGCGCTAAATTTTGTTGATATTTTGCGTATTCAGTTTGTATCGACATATCTCCGGCAGTACAAGAGCTGCACTTCTGAAACTTGGTACTTCAGTAGAACAGGCCTATCCGCGGGGTCGGCAAAGTTTCGTTGCACAATTCGAATAAATGTGGAAGTTATAAACAAAAGCGATATCAACTTTAAAACGCGCTAAATTTTGTTGATGTTTTACGTATTCAGTTTGTATCGACATATCTCCGACAGTACGAGAGCTGCACTTCTGAAACTTAGTACTTAAGTAGAACATGTGACTCCGCTTATATCTGCAAAGTTTCGTTGCACAATTCGAATAAATGTGGAAGTTAGAAACAAAACCGATATCTACTTTAAAACGCGCTAAATTTTGTTGATGTTTTGCGTATTCAGTTTGTATCGACATATCTCCGGCAGTACAAGAGCTGCACTTCTGAAACTTGGTACTTCAGTAGAAAATGTGTCTTCGCGACTGTCTGCAAAGTTTCGTGGCACAATTCGAATAAATGTGGAAGTTATAAACAAAAGCGATATCTACTTTAAAACGCGCTAAATTTTGTTGATGTTTTGCGTATTCAGTTTGTATCGACATATCTCCGGCAGTACAAGCGCTGCACTACTTTAACTTGGTACTTTAGTAGTAAGGGCGTATGCGCGACTGTCTGCAAAGTTTCGTTGCACAATTCGAATAAATGTGGAAGTTATAAACAAAAGCGATATCAACTTTAAAACGCGCTAAATTTTGTTGATGTTTTGCGTGATCAGTTTGTATCGACATATCTCCGGGAGTACGAGAGCTGCACTTCTGAAACTTAGTACTTCAGTAGAAAAGGCCTATCCGCGACTGTCTGCAAAGTTTCGTAGCACAATTCGAATAAATGTGGAAGTTATAAACAAAAGCGATATCAACTTTAAAACGCGCTAAATTTTGTTGATGTTTTGCGTATTCAGTTTGTATCGATATATCTCCGGCAGTACAATAGCTGCACTTCTAAAACTTGGAACTTCAGTAGAAAATGTGTCTCCGCGACTGTCTGCAAAGTTTCGTGGCATAATTCGAATTAATGGTGAAGTTATACACAAAAACGATATCAACTTAAATATGCGCTAAATTTTGTTGATATTTTGCGTATTCAGTTTGTATCGACATATCTCCGGCAGTACAAGAGCTGCACTTCTGAAACTTAGTACTTCAGTAGAAAATGTGTCTTCGCGACTGTCTGCAAAGTTTCGTTGCACAATTCGAATAAATGTAGAAAGTTATTAACAAAAGCGATATCAACTTTAAAACGCGCTAAATTTTGTTGATGTTTTGCGTATTCAGTTTGTATCGACATATCTCCAGCAGTACAAGTGCTGCACTTCTGAAACTTGTTACTTAAGTAAATACGGCCTATCCGCGACTGTCTGCAAAGTTTCGTTGCACAATTCGAATAAATATGGAAGTTATAAACAAAAGCTATATCAACTTTAAAACGCGCTAAATTTTGTTGATGTTTTGCGTATTCAGTTTGTACTGACATATCTCTGGCAGTACAAGGGCTGAACTTCTGGAACTTAGTACTTCAGTAGAAAAGGCCTATCCGCGACTGTCTGCAAAGTTTCGTTGCACAATTCGAATAAATGTGGAAGTTATAAACAAAAGCGATATCAACTTTAAAACGCGCAAAATTTTGTTGATGTTTTGGCGTATTCAGTTTGTATCGACATATCTCCGGCAGTACGAGAGCTGCACTTCTGAAACTTGGTACTTCAGTAGAACATGTGACTCCGCTAATCTCTGCAAAGTTACATGGCACAATTCGAATAAATGTGGAAGTAATAAACAAAAGTTATATCAACTTTAAAACGCGCTAAATTTGTTTGATGTTTTGGGTATTCAGTTTGTATCAACATATCTCCGGTAATTCAAGAGCTGCACTTCTGAGATTGGTACTTCAGTGGAAAATGTGTCTCCGCGACTGTCTACAAAGTTTCACTGCACAATTCTAATGAATGTGGAAGTTATAAACAAAAGCGATATCAACTTTAAAACGCGCTAAATTTTGTTGATGTTTTGCGTATTCAGTTTGTATCGACATATCTCTGACAGTACAACGGCTGCACTTCTGAAACTTAATACTTCAGTAGCGAATGTGTCTCCGCGACTGTCTGCAAAGATTCGTTGCACAATTCTAATAAATGTGGAAGTTATATACAAAAGCGATATCAAATTTAAATCGAGCTAAATTTTGTTGATGTTTTGCGTATTCAGTTTGTATCGACATATCTCCGGCAGTACAAGAGCTGAACTTCTGAAACTTGGTACTTAAGTAGTAAATGTGTCTCCGCTAATGTCTGCAAAGTTTCGTTGCACAATTCTTATAAATGTTTAAGTTATGAAACAAAAGCGATATCAACTTTAAATTGAGCTAAATTTTGTTGATGTTTTGCGTATTCAATTTGTATCGACATATCTCCGACAGTACAAGAGCTTACCTTCTGTAACTAAGTACTTCAGTCTAAAATGTGTCTCCGCTAATGTCTGCGAAGTTTCGTTGCACAATTCGAATGAATGTTGAAGTTATAAACAAAAGCGATATCAACTTTAAATCGCGCTAAATGTTGTTGATATATTGCGTATTCAGTTTGTATCGACCTATCTCCGGCAGTACACGAGCTGCACTTCTGGAACTTGGTACTTCAGTAGAGTATGTGTCTCCGCGACTGTCTGCAAAGATTCGTTGCACAATTCGAATAAATGTAGAAGTTATGAACGAAAGCGATATCAACATTACATTGCGCAAACTTCATTGATGTTTTGCGTATTCAGTTTGTATCGACATATCTCCGGCAGTACAAGAGCTTACTTACTGATACTTGGTACTTCAATGGAAAATGTGTCTCCGCGACTGGGTGTAAAGTTTCGCAGCACAAATTAAAAAAATATGGAAGTTATAAACAAAAGCGATATCAACTTTAAATCCCGCTAAATTTTGTTGATGTTTGTCGTAGTCAGTTTGTATGTACATATCTCCGGCAGTACAAGAGCTGAACTTCTGAAACTTGGTACTTCAGTAGTAAATGTGTCTCCGCGACTGTCTGGAAAGTTTCGTAGCACAATTCTAATAAATGTGGAAGTTATAAACAAAAGCGATGTCAACTTTAAATCACGCTTAATTTTGTCGATGTTTTGCGTATTCAGTTTGTATCGACATATCTCCAACAGTAAAAGGGCTGAACTTCTGAAACTTGGTACTTCAGTAGAATATGTGTCTCCGCAGATGTCTGCAAGGTTTCACGGCAAAATTCTAATAAATGTGGAAGTTATAAACAAAAGCGATATCAACTTTAAATCGAGCTAAATTTTGTTGATGTTTTGCGTATTCAGTTTGTATCGACATATCTCCGGCAGTACAAGAGCTGCACTTCTGAAACTTGGTACTTCAGTAGGAAATATATATCCGCATAGGTCTTCAGAGTTTCACTGCACAATTCTTATAAATGGGGAAGTTATACACAAAAGCGTATAAACTTTAAATCGCGCTAAATGTTGTTGATGTTTTGCGTATTCAGTTTGTATGGACATATCTCCGGCAGTCCAAAAGCTTACTTTCTGAAACTTGGTACTTCAATGGAAAATATGACTCCGCTAATGTCTGCGAAGTTTCGTTGCACAATTCGAATGAATGTTGAAGTTATAAACAAAAGCGATATCAACTTTAAATCGCGCTTAATGTTGTTGATATATTGCGTATTCAGTTTGTATCGACCTATCTCCGGCAGTACACGAGCTGCACTTCTGGAACTTGGTACTTCAGTAGAAAATGTATATCCGCGACTGTCTGCAAAGTTTCGTGGCACAATTCTAATAAATGTGGAAGTTATAAACAAAAGCGATATCCACTTTAAATCGCGCTAAATTTTGTTGATGTTTTGTGTATTCAGTTTGTATCGACATATCTCTGGTTGTACAAGAGGTGAACTTCTTAAACTAAGTCCTTTGGTAGGAAATGCGTCTCCGCTAATGTCTGCAAAGTTTCACTGCACAATTCTTATAAATGGTGAGGTTATACACAAAAGCGATATCAACTTTAAATCGCGCAAAATTTTGGTTGATGAAGATGAACATCTGAAACTTGGTACTTCAGTAAAAAATGTGTCTTCGCGACTGTCTGCAAAGTTTCGTGGAACAATTCGAATAAATATGGAAGTTATTATCAAAAGCGATATCAACTTTAAATCGCGCTTAATTTTTTTTAGATGTTTTGCGCATTCAGTTTGTATCGACATATCTCCGGCAGTACAAGAGCTGAACTTCAGAAACTTGGTATTCAGTAGTAAATGTATCTCCGCTAATGTCTGCAAAGTTTCGTTGCACAATTCGAATTAATGCGAATAAAGCGTTAAGTTATAAACAACTTTAAATAGATTTAAAATAATTTTTGATAGAAAACAAATTTAGCGCGATTTAAAGTTAATATAGCTTTTGTTTATAACTTCTATATGTATTCCAATTGTGCAACGAAACTTTGCACACAGTCGCGGAGAGACATTTACTACTGAAGTACGAAGTTTCAGAAGTGCAGCTCTTGTACTGCCGGAGATATGTCGATACAAACTGAATACGCAAAACATCAACAAAATTCAGCGCGATTTAAAGTTGATATCGCTTTTGTTTATAACTTCCACATTCATTCCAATTGTGCAACGAAACTTTGCAGACAGTCGCGGAGTGAGATTTTCTACTGAGGTACTAAGTTTCAGAAGTTAATCTGTTGTACTGCCGGAGATATGTCGATACAAACTGAATACGCAAAACATCAAACCTATTTAGCGCTATTTACAGTTGATATCGCTTTTGTTTATAACTTAAACATTTATTCGAAGTGTGCAACGAAACCTTGCAGACATTACCGGAGACACATTTACTACTGAAGTACCAAGTTTCAGAAGTTCAGGTCTTGTACTGGTAGAGATGTGTCGATACAAACTGAATACGCAAAACATCAACAAAATTTAGCGATATTTAAAGTTGATATCGCTTTCGTTTATAACTTCCACATTTATTCGAACTGTGCAACGAAACTTTGCAGACAGTGGCGGAGAGACAAATTCTCTACTGAAATACCAAGTTTCAGAAGTGCAGCTCCTGTACTGCTGGAGATATGTCGATACAAACTGAATACGCAAAACATCAACAAAATTTAGCGCGTTTTAAAGTTGATATCGCTTTTGTTTATAACTTCCGCATTTATTCGAATTGTGCAATGTAACTTTGTAGACCGTCGCGGAGAGACGATTTCTACTGAAGTACCAAGTTTCAGAAGGTAATCTCTTGTACTGGTAGAGACATGTCGATACAAACTGAATACGCAAAACATCAACACTATTTGGCGCTATTTACAGTTGATATCGCTTTTGATTATAACTTAAACATTTATTCGAATTATGCAACGAAACTTTGCAGACATTAGCGGAGACACATTTACTACTGAAGTACCAAGTTTCAGAAGTTCAGCTCTTGTACTGCCGGAGATATGTCGATACAAACTGAATTCGCAAAACATCAACAAAATTTAGCGCGATATAAAGGTGATATCGCTTTTGTTTATAACTTGCACATTTATTCTAATTGTGCAACGAAACTTTGCAGACATTAGCGGAAACACATTCTCTGCTGAAGTACCAAGTTTCAGAAGTGCAGCTGTTGTACTGCCGGAGATATGTCGATACAAACTGAATACGCAAAACATCAACAACATTTAGCGGTATTTAAAGTGGATATCGCTTTTGTTTATAACTTCCACATATATTCTAATTGGGCAATGTAACTTTGCAGACAGTGGCGGAGAGACATTGTCTACTGAAGTACGAAGTCTCAGAAGTGCAGCTCTTGTACTGCCGGAGATATGTCGATACAAACTTAATACGCAAAACAGCAACAACATTTAGCGCGATTTAAAGTGAATATCGCTTTTGTTTATAACTGAAACATTTATGCGAAGTGTGCAACGAAACTTTTCAGACATCAGCAGAGACGCATTTACTACTGAAGTACCAAGTTTCAGAAGTTCAGCTCTTGTACTGGTAGAGATATGTCGATACAAACTGAATACGCAAAACATCAACAAAAATTGGCGATATTTAAAGTTGATATCGCTTTCGTTTATAAATTCCACATTTATTCGAATTGTGCAACTAAACTTTGCAGACAGTCGCGGGGACACACTTTCTACTGAGGTGCCAAGTCTCAGAAGTGCAGCTTTTGTACTGCCGGAGATATGTCGATACAAACTGAATACGCAAAATTTCCAAAAAATTTAGCGCGATTTAAAGTGTATATCGCTTTTGTTTATAACTTTCACATTCATTAGAATTGTGCAACGACACTTTGCAGAGATTAGCGGAGTCACATATTCTACTGATTACCAAGTTTCAAGTGTGCAGCTCTAGTACTGCCGGAGATATGTCGATACAAACTTAATACGCAAAACATCAACAAAGTTTAGCCCGATTTAATATTGATATCGCTTTTGTTTATAACTTCCACATTCATTAGAATCGTGCAACGAAACTTTATAAATATTAGCGAACAAAGATTCTCTACTGAAGTACCAAGTTTCAGAAGTTCAGCTCTTGTATTGCCGGAGATATGTCGATACAAACTGAATACGCAAAACATCAACAAAATTTAGCGCGATTTAAAGTTGATATCGCTTTTGTTTATAACGTTCACATTCATTAGAATCGTGCAACGACACTTTGCAGAGAGTAGCGGAGTCACATTTTCTACTGAAGTACGAAGTTTCAGGAGTGCACGTCTTGTACTGCCGGAGATATGTCGATACAAACTGAATAGGCAAAACATCAACAAAATTTAGCGCGATTTAAAGTTGATATCGCTTTTGTTTATAACGTTCACATTCATTAGAATCGTGCAACGACACTTTGCAGACATTAGCGGAGACACATTTACTACTGAAGTACCAAGTTAACGAAGTGCAGCTTTTGCACTGCCGGAGATATGTCGATACAAACTGAATACGCTAAATATCAACAAAATTAAGCGCGTTTTAAAGTTGATACCGCTTTTGTTTATAACTTGCGCATTCATTCTAATTGTGCAATGTAACTTTGCAGACAGTCGCGGATAGACATTTTCTACTGAAGTACGAAGTTTCAGAAGTTCAGCTCTTGTACTGCCGGAGATATGTCGATACAAACTGAATACGAAAAACATCAACAACATTTAGCGCGATTTAAAGTGGATATCCCTTTTGTTTGTAACTTCCACATTTATTAGAATTGTGCCCCTAAACTTTGCAGACAGTCGCGGATACGCGTTTTCTACTAAGGTACCAAGTGTCAGATGTGCAGCTCTTGTACTGCCGGAGATATGTCGATACAAACTGAATACGCAAAACATCAACAAAATTTAGCGCGTTTTAAAGTTGATTTCGCTTTTGTTTATAACTGCCTCATTGATTAGAATTGTGTCACGAAACTTTGCAGAGAGTTGCGGAGTCACATTGTCGACTGAGGTACGAAGTTTCAGAAGTTAATCTCTTGTACTGCCGGAGATATGTCGATACAAACTGAATACGCAAAACATCAACAAAATTTAGCAACATTTAAAGTGGATATCGCTTTTGTTTATAACTTCCACATTTAGTCGAATTGTGCCACGAAACCTTGCACACAGTCACTGATAGACATTTTCTACTGAAGTACCAAGTTTCAGAAGTACAGCTCTTGTATGCCGGAGATATGCAGATACAAACTGAATACGAAAAACATCAACAAAATTTAGCGCGTTTTAAAGATGATATCGCTTTTGTTAATAACTTCCACATTTATTCGAATTGTGCCACGAAACTTTGCGGACAGTCGCGGAGACACATTTTCTACTGAAGTACCAAGTTTCAGAAGTGCAGCTCTTGTACTGCCGGAAATATGTCGATACAAACTGAATACGAAAAACATAAACAAAATTTAGCGCGTTTTAAAGTTGATATCGCTTTTATTTATAACTTGCACATTTATTCGAATTGTGCAACGAGACTTTGCAGACAGTCGCGGTCAGGCATTTTCTACTAAAGTACGAAGTTTCAGACGTGCAGCTTTTGTACTGCCGGAAATATGTCGATACAAACTGAATACGCAAAACATCAACAAAATTTAGCGCGATTTAAAGTGGATATCGCTTTTGTTTATAACTTGCACATTTATTCGAATTGTGCAACGAATCTTTGCCGACATTAGCGGAGACACATTTCCTACTGATGTACCAAGTTTCAGAGGGTAAGTTCTTGTACTGCTAGAGATATGTCGATACAAACTGAATACGTTAAACATCAAAAATTTAAGCGCGATTTAAAGTTGATATCGCTCCTGTTTATAATTGCCACATTCATTCGAATTGTGTAACGAAACTTTGAAGACAGTCGCAGATACACATTTCCTACTGAAGAACCAGGTTTCAGAAGTGCAGCTCTTGTACTGCCGGAGATATGTCGATACAAACTGAATACGAAAAACATCAACAAAATTTAGCGCGTTTTAATGTTGACATCGCTTTTGTTTATAGCTTCCATATTTATTCGAATTGTGCCACGAAACTTTGCGCACAGTCGCGGATAGACATTTTCTACTAAAGTATCAACTTTCAGAAGTGCAGCTCTTGCACTGCTGGAGATATGTCGATACAAACTGTATACGCAAAACATCAAAAAATTTAAGCGCGATTTAAAGTGAATATCGCTTTTGTTTATAACTTCCACATTTATTCGAATTGTGCAACGAAACTTTGCAGACAGTCGCGGTCAGGCATTTTCTACTAAAGTACGAAGTTTCAGACGTGCAGCTTTTATACTGCCGGAGATATGTCGATACAAACTGAATACGAGCACCATCAACAAAATTTAGCGTGTTTTAAAGTTTATAACGCTTTTGTTTATAACTTCCACATTTATTCGAATTGTGCAACAAAACCTTGCGCACAGTCGTGGATAGACATTTTTTACTGAAGTATCACGTTTCAGAAGTTCAGCTTTTATACTGCCGGAGATATGTCGATACAAACTGAATACGCAAAACATCAACAAAATTTAGCGACATTTACAGTGGATATCGCTTTTGTTTATAACTTCAACATGTGTTACGAAACTTTGCACACAGTCGTGGATAGGCATTTTCTACTGAAGTACAAAGTTTCAGAAGTGCAGCTCTTGTACTGCCGGAGATATGTCGATACAAACTGAATACGAAAAACATCAACAGCATTTAGCGCGTTTTAAAGTTTATAACGCTTTTGTTTATAACTTCCACATTTATTCGAATTGTGCAACAAAACCTTACGCACAGTCGTGCATAGACATTGTTTACTGAAGTACCAAGTTTCAGAAGTGCAGCTCTTGTACTGCCGGAGATATCTCGATAAAAACTGAATACGCAAAACATCAACAAGATTTAGCGCGATTTAAAGTTGATATCGCTTTTGCTTATAACTTCAATATTTATTTGAATTGTGACATGAAACTTTGCAGACAGTCGCGGATAGGCTTTTTCTACTGAAGTACCAAGTTTCTAGCAGTGCAGCTCTTGTACTGCCGGAGATATGTCGATACAAACTTAATACGCAAAACATCCACAAAATTTATTGCGATTGAAAGTGGATATCGCTTTTGTTTATGACTTGCACATTTATTCGAATTGTGCAATGTAACTTTGCATACAGTCGCGGAGACACATTTTCTACTCCAGTACCAAGTTTCAGAAGTGCAGCTGTGGTACTGCCAGAGATATGTCGATACAAACTCATTACGCAAAACATCAACAATATTTAGCGCGTTTTAAAGTTGATATCGCTCTTGTTTATAACTTCATCATTCTTTCGAATTGTGTAACGAAACTTTGCAGACAGTCGCAGATACACATTTCCTACTGAAGTACCAAGTTTCAGAAGATCAGCTCTTGTACTGCCGGAGATATGTCGATACAAACTGAATACGCAAAACATCAACAAAATTTTGCGCGATTTAAAGTGGATGTCGCTTTTGTTTATAACTTCAACATTCATTAGAATTGTGCAACGAAACTTTGCAGAGATTAGCGGAGTCACATTGTCTACTGAAGTACTAAGTTTCAGAAGTTAATCTCTTGTACTGCCGGAGATATGTCGATACAAACTGAATACGCAAAACATCAACAAAATTTAGCGCGATTTAAAGTGGATATCGCTTTTGTTTATAACTTTCACATTTATTCGAATTGTGCAACGACACTTTGCGGACAGTCGCTTAGACACATTATCTACTGAAGTTCCAAGGTTCAAAAGTGCAGCTGGTGTACTGCCGGAGATATGTCGATACAAACTGAATGCGCAAAACATCAACAACATTTAGCGCGATTTAAAGTGGATATCGCTTTTGTTTTTAACTTCAATATTTATTCGAATTGTGAAACGAAACTTTGCAGACAGTCGCAGATAGGCATTGTATACTAAAGTACTAAGTTTCAGATGTGCAGCTCGATTACTGCCGGAGATATGTCGATACAAACTTAATACGTAAAACATCAACAAGATTTTACGCGTTTTAAAGATGATATCGCTTTTGTTTATAACTTCCACATTAATAAGAATCGTGCAACGAAACTTTGCAGACATTAGCGGACACAGATTTACTACTGAAGTACCAAGTTTCAGAAGTTCAGCTTTTGTACTGCCGGAGATATGTCGATACAAACTGAATACGAAAAACATAAACAAAATTTAGCGCGATTTAAAGTTGATATCGCTTTTGTTTATAACTTCCACATTTATTCGAATTGTGCTACGAAACATTGCAGAGATATGCGGAGTCACATTTTCTACTGAAGTACCAAGTTTCAGAAGCGCAGCTCTTGTACTGCCGGAGATATGTCTATACAAACTAATACGCAAAACACCAACAAAATTTAGCGCGATTCAAAGTGGATATCGCTTTTGTTTATAACTTCAACATTCAGGTGAATTGTGCTACGAAACTTTGCAGAGATTAGCGAAGTCACATTTTCTACTGATTAACCAAGTTTCAGAGGTGCAGCTCTTGTACTGCCGGAGATATTTCTATACAAACTGAATACGCAAAACATCAACAGGATTTAGCGCGATTTAAAGTTGATATCGCTTTTTCTTATAACTTCCATATTTATTCGAATTGTGCCACGAAACTTTGCAGACAGTCGCGAAGACAGATTCTCAACTGAAGTCCCAAGTTTCAGCTGTGCAGCTTTCGTAATGCCGGAGATATGTCGATACAAACTGAATACGCAAAACATCAACACAATTTAGCGCGATTAAAAGTTGATATCGCTTTTGTTTATAACTTCCACATTTTCAACTGAAGTACTAAGTCTTAGAAGTGCAGCTCTGGTACTGCCGGAGATATGTCGATAAAAACTCATTACGCAAAACATAAACCAAATTTAGCGCGATTTAAAGTAGATATGGTTTTTGGTTATAACTTCTACATTCATTAGAATTTTGCAACGAAACTTTGCAGACAGTCGCGGAGTCACATTTTCCACTGCAGTACCAAGTTTCAGAAGTGCAGTTCTTGTACTGCCGGAGATATGTCGATACAAACTGAATACGCAAAACATCAACAAAATTTAGCGCGTTTTAAAGTGGATATCGCTTTTGTATATAACTTCCACATTTATTCGAATTGTGCAACGAAACTTTGCAGACAGTCGCGGAGAGGCATTTTCCACTGAAGTACCTAGTTTCAGAAGTTCAGCTTTTGTACTGCCGGAGATATGTCGAGACAAACGGAATACGCAAAACATCAACAAGATTTAGCGCGATTTAAAGTGGATATCGCTTTTGTTTATAACTGTCTAGATTTATTCGAATTGTGCAATGTAACTTTGCAGACAGTCGCGAATAGGCATTGTCTACTGAGGTACCAAGTCTCAGAAATTAAGCTCTAATACTGGTAGAGATATGTCGATACAAACTGAATACCCAAAACATCAACACAATTTAGCGCAATTTAAAGTTGATATCGCTTTTGTTTATGACTTCCACATTTATTTGAATTGTGCCACGAAACTTTGCAGACCGTCGAGGAGAGACATCGTCTACTGAAGTACTAAGTTGCAGAAGTTAAGCTCTTGTACTGCCGGAGATATGTCGATACAAACTGAATACGCAAAACATCAACAAAATTTAGCGCGATTTCAAGTTGATATCGCTTTTGTATATAACTTCTACATTTATTCGAATTGTGCTACGAAACTTTGCAGACAGTCGCGGAGAGACATTGCCCATTGAGGTACCAAGTTTCAGAAAGTTAGCTCTTGTACGGGTAGAGATATGTCGATACAAACTAAATACGCAAAACATCAACAAGATTTAGCGCGTATTAAAGGACACATTAACTACTGAAGTACCAAGTTTACGAAGTGCAGCTTGTGTACTGCCGGAGATATGTCGATACAAACTGAATACGCAAAACTTCAACAAAATTTAGCGCGTTTTAAAGTTGATATCGCTTTTGTTTATAACTTCTACATTTATTCGAATTGCGCCACGAAACTTTGCAGACAGTCGCGGAGACACATTTTCTACTGAAGTACCAAGCTTCAGAAGTGCAGCTCTTGTACTGCCGGAGATATGTCGAGACAAACGGAATACGCAAAACATCAACAATATTTAGCGCGATTTAAAGTTGATATCGCTTTTGTTTTTGTTTTTTTTTTGTGACGCCGGATGTGACGTCACGGGCGGGACAACAAATAGACCCGAGGAATTAGGTTCAGGGACTCATTTCGTAGACAGTAAACCTGGCGACGAGGTAAAACTAAACAACTGGAAAAAAAAACAAAAAAACCCGAAACTGAACAACAACAACAACTAATATTTAATTTCTCGAAGAAAACAGCAACGAGTAACCGAAACTGAACAACAACTGAAATTTAACTTCTCTAAGCAAAACAGCGACGAGTAACTGAAACTGAACAACAACTGAAATTTAATTTCTCGAAGCCAACAGCGACGAGTAATCGCAACAACAACTGAAATTAAATTTCGCGAAGCAAACAGCGACGAGTAACCGAAACTAAACAACTGGAAAAAAACCCTGAAACTGAACAACAACAACAACTAATATTTAATTTCTCTAATATATTAAAAGCTTGCCCTAAAATAGTTCCTGTTTCGTGTTGAATGTTCTCCAAAACTTTGTTGTTTTAACCTTGTCATTAGTGTCTATTTCTTTCCCCAAAACCTTTTTTCCAAACATTGATCATTTAACCACTGTCGTTATATAACGTTGTTCATTTGAGAGCTTGTTAAAACAAAATCAAAATAGAATCTAAGAATTCACCCGTTGATCTCTATCTTGATTTACATTTTTTTAAATGTTTTTGTTTTTATTCAATTATTTCCTTTTGCAAGTATTCTATAAACACATGTCGCCAACTGATGTTCGGTAATGTTTTTCTACCTTCGGGAAGGTGTTCTTTTGGAAATGTTAATTGAAGCAAACTAATTTATTTTTTCGTAATACATTTTAAAAGGTAATTCATTGAAATGAGTTCATGGTGAACAGCTAGTAAGAGAACCACTAGTATAATCATTTTGAATAATTAACCATAAATTTATTAGAATGAGGTGGAGAGCAGAAAGAGAAAGTATTTTTTATTTTGCCTAAAATGGAAAATCCTGAAAGCAAATTCACAAACAATCAGAGACTTGTCAGATCTTAATTAAATATACACTATTAATTAATTAATAAATCTATGTTGATATGCTATATTTATGGTAACATACTTATACATTCTATAAGTTATTAAATGTCTTTAACCCACGCACCCTATCTTAACAGATGAACTACGTCAAATTATAAGCCGTAATTCAGTGACCAAACTTAAAAGGAGATAACCACCTTAAAAATACTAATATAGACAAGTTTTTTCTTTTCAATGTGTTTCGAAGATTTCACTACAAAAAGCCATCACATAAAGATGATCATAATAAGCTGTAGAATATTAAAGACGTTGAATGAATGTTTTCGTCGTTATAGTACTTGAAGGGGGTATATTAAGAAGTAGGACCCGTATCAATACTACGGTTACTTATATGCCGCCTCCTTTTTCCTTTGATCATAATATATCCGCCAGCAAAATAGGTTTAAATAAATAAAATAGATGTTTTACTGTACTTATTCATTCTAACCCATAATTTTTAAATTAAAAAATTTTTTATCGTAAGATGTATGTTATGTAAATGTCCTTGTAATAAATAAAACAAATGTCACTTTTCAGTAAATAACGATAATGTTATCATATTGATAACGTCTTATTCGATTTTGCAACAATTCCTTTTCAAATAGGTGAAATAAAAGTATTTAGACGGCGACATTAGATAGTTCAAAATTACTTGTTTGCTCTTAGACGTCATCATTTCTTCATGCATTCAAAGGTGCAAGTGTTCTATTGGTCAGTTTGGTAACGAAAATCTACTGAAATGTAGCAATTATAGAGGGGAACTTATCTGTATCTTTGGCTAAATCGTTTGTGTGTTAGGGGAATATCGATTTTATTAATTCATTTACTGGAAATAAACAATGTAAATAATCTGCTGACTTTCTGACTGTAATATCAGATAGGATCAGTGAATCTTTCAATGAGAGTATTTTTATTGCTATTACAAATGCTCTCGACATAGCAAATATATTTTATGGGCTCTTGCACCAATTATTGCCACCCGAACGTGATAGCTATGGAATATTTGGCAATACTTTCTGAACTATCAAATCTTTCTTCTTGTGTAGTTATTTTCATAGGCAGAAATCTGAAACCCAGATTAACAAACCCAGTGTACCTCAATCATGCATGCAGGGTCCCATCTTGGTTCTTAAATCTGTAATAATCTTCCAGACGGTATCCAGAGATCACTTGCTGATATCTAAGCAAACGGCACAATTGTCTATGAGCATTGGTGATCGATTTCTTGTTTATTACCTTTCTTTCTTATTCGTAGCATGTGTCGCAATGTGCAAAAAAGTGGATTCTTATTTTTACAGTTAAACAACAACGCTCTTTCTTTTCGCCACTTGTTAGGTTACAGTTTAAGTTAATGGCCGTCTCTTTTTATCGATAAGCTTATCGGACTGACTTAAACTCCGAATCTTTAAAGTATACCTAATCTGTTGATAATGGTGCCGAAAAAATGGTTAGATAATTATACGGCTGCAGAAAGTGTTTGACTCCTTATTCTATTCTATTACTATATACGATTCTGAGATGCGTTTAGATATAGTACTGCTGCCACATCGGTGGAGGTGCCGCTCGTAGCACTATTTCGCCCCTTCACAGACTCGAAACGTTGTGGTAAAAAAACTAATCAGAAACAGAAAATCTTCTTTTCTGACGTTGAATGATCGTATAATTTTTGGTGGTAAATTATATTTCAAATAGAGTATGTCAAATCGTCGAATGTACTTCTCATTAGCTTAGAAAATTAAAGCAACGTAAAGTATAAGCGAATTAATGTTGCCCAAATCGACTAACTCGCTTTACACATAAAAATATCTAATAAAATAAAAGTAATATATTTATATTGGCTTCAAGAGGCCACACTTTAATATGTTTTACCCGTTATTACTAGTGTTCTTGAAATCGTTTTAAAATGATTTTCAAAGCTATTAAAAAACCTTCAAAATGAGAAAAAACACATTCACTTACACTACCTAAAAACACATTGGAAACAAAGAAACTGAACGTTAAAAGCGCTGTTGCTAGTTTATTATATCCGTGACCAACGTTTACTAGTGTGAAAAATCGTCTCATTCAAACATAATAAGGGAGACGTTACAAAACAATATATGCTGAGAAGTTGAAAAAACTAAACATAAATCAAACAGAGTTCTCGTTATTGATGGCTCAAATTGATTAGAATTATCTTTTATCCCCGGAAAATTAGCCCTATTTTGTTATACGTGTTGTGCCAATGTGTATATTATCGTACAATATCAATTGATGAAGAACATAAAGAAGAAACTAACAGGGAATGTCGTATAGAGAACAACAGAAGAAAGAACGAATAGAGAAAGAGTGCGACTAATAACGCAACTATTGAATATGCCAGTATAGTATATGCGTTTAGTATTACTACACCAGGCTAGTCTACATAATAACTGAAGAAATAGTTAGTGTAATAAGTAAACATCTATTATCAGTGTTCTATTAAAATCCGTGTGTAAGCCTATTGAACGTAGACACAACATTTAAAATTTAGGTTGTAAATAATTAAGGCTCAGTCAATCAAGTGTTTTGTTTAGTAAAATTTATGAACTATGAACTCATTCCTTATTTACTGTTGTACTTATTGTGTATTTTGTGTGAGTAATCCGTTTTTTTGTTAGAAAATGAATAATCTGCGTAGTAATATCAAAAATGATGTAGATAAAAACTTTAAAACTAAAAACAATGAAATCATCTATTTACAACGCTTAAGAATCGGTAAATTGAACAAAGTAATCTATTGACAAAGCTTTAGAATCCGCAACTTCAACAAAGTCATCAATTTACAAAGCTCAAATATCCGCAACTTAACAAAGTCATCTATTTATAAAGCTTCAGAATCCGCAACTTAAAAAAGGTCAGCTACTTACCAAATTAAGAATATGCAACATTAACAAAGTCATCTATTTACAAAGCTTAATAAAACCGAAACTTAAACAAAGTCATCTATTTACAAGAAGAACCCGCTACTTGAACAATGCACTCTATTTACAATGCTTAAAAATCCGCAACCTTTACAAAGTAATCTACTAACAAAGCTAAAAATCTAAAACTTGAACAAAGTCATCTGTTTAAATAGCTTAAGAATCCGGAACTTGCACAAAGCTTAAGAATCAGCCACTTGTACGAAGTAATTTATTTGAAAAGCTTAACAATCGGCAACTTGAACAAAGTCATCTATTTACAAAGCTTAAAAATCCACAACTTGAACAAAGTCATCTATTTACAAAGTATAAGAATCCGTAACTTGTACGAAGTCATCAATTTACAAAGCTTAAGAATCCGCCACTTGGACAAAATAACCTATTTACAAAGCTTACGAAGCGGTAACTGGAACAAAGTCATCTATTTACAAAACTTTAAAATGCAGAACTTGAAAAAAGTCATCTATTTACTAAGCAAACGAATCCGCAACTTGAACAAAGTCATCTATTTAAAAAGCTTAAGAATCCCCAACTTTAAAAAAGTCATCAATTTACAAAGCTGACTAATCCGCAACTGTAATAAAGTAATCTGTTTACATCACTTAAGAATCCGCAACTTGTAAAAAATCATCTTTTTACAAAGCTTCATAATCCGCAACTTCAACACAGTCATGTATTTACAAAGCTTGAGAATCCGCAACTTGAAAAAAGTCATCTATTTACAAAGCTGAAAAATCCATAACTTTAACAAAATCATCTGTTTACAAAGCTTAAGAAAAAGCAACTTTAACAAAGTCATCTATTTACAAAGCTTAAGAATCCGCAACTTGAACAATGTAATCTATTCAAAAAGCATACGAATCGGCACCTCGAACCAAGTCATCAATTTACAAAGCTTAAGAATCCACAACTTGAACAAACTCATCTATTTACAAAGTCAAAGAATCCGCACCTCGAACAAAGTTATCTATCTACAAAGCTTAAGTATCCGCAACTTGAACAAAGTGATCAATTTACAAAGCTATAAAACTTGAACTACGTCATCTATTTACAAAGCGAAAGAATCAGTAACAAATACAAAGTCATCTATTTACAAAGCTTCAGAATCCGCAACTTTAAAAAAGGTCATCTATTTACGAAGCTAAATCATACGCCACTGTAACCAAGTCATCTGTTTACACAGCTTAAGAATCCGCAACTTGAACAAAGTCATCTATTTACAATCCTTCAGAATCCGCAACTTGTACAAAGTCATCTACTTACAATCGTTCAGAATCCGCAACTTGAACAAAGTCATCTATTTTCAAGACTTAAGAATCTGCAACTTGAACAAAGTCATCCATTTACAAAGCTTAAGTATCCGCCACTTGACTAAAGTTATCTTTTTACGAAGCTTACGATGGCGCCACTTGAAGAAAGTCATCTATCTACAAACCTACAGAATCCGGAACGTTAACAAAGTCACTTATTTTACAAGCTTCAGAATGGGCAAATTGAAAAAGTGATCTTCTACAAAGCTTAAATAATCCACAACTCGTACAACGTGGTCTATCTACAACGCTTCAGAATCGGTAATTTTCAAAAAGTCATCTATTTACAGACACTTAAGAATCCGCAACTTGAACACATTCATACATGTACAAAGCTTAAAAAACGGCAACTTGAACAAAGTAATCTATTGACAAAGCGTAAAAATCCGACACTTGAACAGAATCATCTATTTACTAAGCTTAAGAATCCGAACCTTGAACAAAGTCATCTATTTACAAAGCTTAAGAATCCGCAACTTGAACAATGTCATCTTTTCAAAAAGCTAAAGAATAAAAAACTTGAACAAAGTCATCTATTTACAAAGCTTAAGAATCCGGAACTTGAACAAAGTCATCTATTTACCAAGTCAAAAATCGGCAACTTTAAAAAAGTCATCTATTTACAATACTTCAGAATCCCCAACTTGGACAATGTTATTTATTTAAAAATCGTAACTATCTGCAACTTGTACAAAGTTATCAATTTACAAAGCTGAAGTATCCGCAACTTGAACAACGTGATCTATTTGCAATCCTTTAGAATCCGCCACTTTGACAAAGTTATCTATTTACAAAGCATAAGAATGCGCAAATAGAACAAAGTCATCTATTTACCAAGCTTTAGAATACACAATTTGAACACAGTCATCTATTTACAAAGCTTAAGAATCCGGAACCTTAACAAAGTCATCTATTTACAAAGCTTTAGAATCGGCAAGTTGAACGAAGTCATTAATTTGCAAAGCTTAAGAATCGGCAACTTGAACAATGTCATCTATTTACCAAGCTTTAGAATCCGCAACGTGGACAAAGTTATCTATTTACAAAGTTTAACAATCTACAACTTGAACACAGTCATCTATTTAAAGAGCTTAAGAATCCCCAACTTTAAAAAAGTCATCAATTTACAAAGCTGACTAATCCGCAATTGTAACAAAGTAATCTGTTTACATCACTTAAGAATCCGCAACTTGTAAAAAATCATCTATTTACAAAGCTTCATAATCCGCAACTTCAACACAGTCATGTATTTACAAAGCTTGAGAATTTGCAACTTGAAAAAAGTCATCTATTTACAAAGCTGAAAAATCCATAACTTTAACAAAATTATCTATTTACAAAGCTTAAGAAAAAGCAACTTGAACAAAGTCATCTATTTACAAAGCTTAAGAATCCGCAACTTGAACAATGTAATCTATTCAAAAAGCATACGAATCGGCACCTTGAACCAAGTCATCAATTTACAAAGCTTAAGAATCCACAACTTGAACAAACTCATCTATTTACAAAGTCAAAGAATCCGCACCTCGAACAAAGTTATCTATCTACAAAGCTTAAGTATCCGCAACTTGAACAAAGTGATCAATTTACAAAGCTATAAAACTTAAACTACGTCATCTATTTACAAAGCGAAAGAATCAGTAACAAAAACAAAGTCATCTATTTACAAAGCTTCAGAATCCGCAACTTTAAAAAAGGTCATCTATTTACGAAGCTAAATCATACGCCACTGTAACCAAGTCATCTATTTACACAGCTTAAGAATCCGCAACTTGAACAAAGTCATCTATTTACAATCCTTCAGAATCTGCAACTTGAACAAAGTCATCTATTTACAATCGTTCAGAATCCGCAACTTGAACAAAGTCATCTATTTTCAAGACTTAAGAATCTGCAACTTGAACAAAGTCATCCATTTACAAAGCTTAAGTATTCGCCACTTGACTAAAGTTATCTTTTTACGAAGCTTACGATGGCGCCACTTGAAGAAAGTCATCTATCTACAAACCTATAGAATCCGGAACGTTAACAAAGTCACTTATTTTACAAGCTTCAGAATGGGCAAATTGAAAAAGTGATCTTCTACAAAGCTTAAATAATCCACAACTCGTACAACGTGGTCTATCTACAACGCTTCAGAATCGGTAACTTTCAAAAAGTCATCTATTTACAGACACTTAAGAATCCGCAACTTGAACACATTCATACATGTACAAAGCTAAAAAAAAGGCAACTTGAACAAAGTAATCTATTGACAAAGCGTAAAAATCCGACACTTGAACAGAATCATCTATTTACTAAGCTTAAGAATCCGAACCTTGGACAAAGTCATCTATTTACAAAGCTTAAGAATCCGGAACTTGAACAAAGTCATCTATTTACCAAGTCAAAAATCGGCAACTTTAAAAAAGTCATCTATTTACAATACTTCAGAATCCCCAACTTGGACAATGTTATTTATTTAAAAATCGTAACTATCTGCAACTTGTACAAAGTTATCAATTTACAAAGCTGAAGTATCCGCAACTTGAACAACGTGATCTATTTGCAATCCTTTAGAATCCGCCACTTTGACAAAGTTATCTATTTACAAAGCATAAGAATGCGCAAATAGAACAAAGTCATCTATTTCCCAAGCTTTAGAATACACAACTTGAACACAGTCATCTATTTACAAAGCTTAAGAATCCGGAACCTTAACAAAGTCATCTATTTACAAAGCTTTAGAATCGGCAACTTGAACGAAGTCATTAATTTGCAAAGCTTAAGAATCGGCAACTTGAACAATGTCATCTATTTACCAAGCTTTAGAATCCGCAACGTGGACAAAGTTATCTATTTACAAAGTTTAACAATCAACAACTTGAACACAGTCATCTATTTAAAGAGCTTAAGAATCCCCAACTTTAAAAAAGTCATCAATTTACAAAGCTGACTAATCCGCAATTGTAACAAAGTAATCTGTTTACATCACTTAAGAATCCGCAACTTGTAAAAAATCATCTATTTACAAAGCTTCATAATCCGCAACTTCAACACAGTCATGTATTTACAAAGCTTGAGAATCCGCAACTTGAAAAAAGTCATCTATTTACAAAGCTGAAAAATCCATAACTTTAACAAAATCATCTGTTTACAAAGCTTAAGAAAAAGCAACTTTAACAAAGTCATCTATTTACAAAGCTTAAGAATCCGCAACTTGAACAATGTAATCTATTCAAAAAGCATACGAATCGGCACCTCGAACCAAGTCATAAATTTACAAAGCTTAAGAATCCACAACTTGAACAAACTCATCTATTTACAAAGTCAAAGAATCCGCACCTCGAACAAAGTTATCTATCTACAAAGCTTAAGTATCCGCAACTTGAACAAAGTGATCAATTTACAAAGCTATAAAACTTGAACTACGTCATCTATTTACAAAGCGAAAGAATCAGTAACAAATACAAAGTCATCTATTTACAAAGCTTCAGAATCCGCAACTTTAAAAAAGGTCATCTATTTACGAAGCTAAATCATACGCCACTGTAACCAAGTCATCTGTTTACACAGCTTAAGAATCCGCAACTTGAACAAAGTCATCTATTTACAATCCTTCAGAATCCGCAACTTGTACAAAGTCATCTACTTACAATCGTTCAGAATCCGCAACTTGAACAAAGTCATCTATTTTCAAGACTTAAGAATCTGCAACTTGAACAAAGTCATCCATTTACAAAGCTTAAGTATCCGCCACTTGACTAAAGTTATCTTTTTACGAAGCTTACGATGGCGCCACTTGAAGAAAGTCATCTATCTACAAACCTACAGAATCCGGAACGTTAACAAAGTCACTTATTTTACAAGCTTCAGAATGGGCAAATTGAAAAAGTGATCTTCTACAAAGCTTAAATAATCCACAACTCGTACAACGTGGTCTATCTACAACGCTTCAGAATCGGTAATTTTCAAAAAGTCATCTATTTACAGACACTTAAGAATCCGCAACTTGAACACATTCATACATGTACAATACTTAAAAAACGGCAACTTGAACAAAGTAATCTATTGACAAAGCGTAAAAATCCGACACTTGAACAGAATCATCTATTTACTAAGCTTAAGAATCCGAACCTTGAACAAAGTCATCTATTTACAAAGCTTAAGAATCCGCAACTTGAACAATGTCATCTTTTCAAAAAGCTAAAGAATAAAAAACTTGAACAAAGTCATCTATTTACAAAGCTTAAGAATCCGGAACTTGAACAAAGTCATCTATTTACCAAGTCAAAAATCGGCAACTTTAAAAAAGTCATCTATTTACAATACTTCAGAATCCCCAACTTGGACAATGTTATTTATTTAAAAATCGTAACTATCTGCAACTTGTACAAAGTTATCAATTTACAAAGCTGAAGTATCCGCAACTTGAACAACGTGATCTATTTGCAATCCTTTAGAATCCGCCACTTTGACAAAGTTATCTATTTACAAAGCATAAGAATGCGCAAATAGAACAAAGTCATCTATTTACCAAGCTTTAGAATACACAACTTGAACACAGTCATCTATTTACAAAGCTTAAGAATCCGGAACCTTAACAAAGTCATCTATTTACAAAGCTTTAGAATCGGCAACTTGAACGAAGTCATTAATTTGCAAAGCTTAAGAATCGGCAACTTGAACAATGTCATCTATTTACCAAGCTTTAGAATCCGCAACGTGGACAAAGTTATCTATTTACAAAGTTTAACAATCTACAACTTGAACACAGTCATCTATTTAAAGAGCTTAAGAATCCCCAACTTTAAAAAAGTCATCAATTTACAAAGCTGACTAATCCGCAATTGTAACAAAGTAATCTGTTTACATCACTTAAGAATCCGCAACTTGTAAAAAATCATCTATTTACAAAGCTTCATAATCCGCAACTTCAACACAGTCATGTATTTACAAAGCTTGAGAATTTGCAACTTGAAAAAAGTCATCTATTTACAAAGCTGAAAAATCCATAACTTTAACAAAATTATCTATTTACAAAGCTTAAGAAAAAGCAACTTTAACAAAGTCATCTATTTACAAAGCTTAAGAATCCGCAACTTGAACAATGTAATCTATTCAAAAAGCATACGAATCGGCACCTCGAACCAAGTCATAAATTTACAAAGCTTAAGAATCCACAACTTGAACAAACTCATCTATTTACAAAGTCAAAGAATCCGCACCTCGAACAAAGTTATCTATCTACAAAGCTTAAGTATCCGCAACTTGAACAAAGTGATCAATTTACAAAGCTATAAAACTTGAACTACGTCATCTATTTACAAAGCGAAAGAATCAGTAACAAATACAAAGTCATCTATTTACAAAGCTTCAGAATCCGCAACTTTAAAAAAGGTCATCTATTTACGAAGCTAAATCATACGCCACTGTAACCAAGTCATCTGTTTACACAGCTTAAGAATCCGCAACTTGAACAAAGTCATCTATTTACAATCCTTCAGAATCCGCAACTTGTACAAAGTCATCTACTTACAATCGTTCAGAATCCGCAACTTGAACAAAGTCATCTATTTTCAAGACTTAAGAATCTGCAACTTGAACAAAGTCATCCATTTACAAAGCTTAAGTATCCGCCACTTGACTAAAGTTATCTTTTTACGAAGCTTACGATGGCGCCACTTGAAGAAAGTCATCTATCTACAAACCTACAGAATCCGGAACGTTAACAAAGTCACTTATTTTACAAGCTTCAGAATGGGCAAATTGAAAAAGTGATCTTCTACAAAGCTTAAATAATCCACAACTCGTACAACGTGGTCTATCTACAACGCTTCAGAATCGGTAATTTTCAAAAAGTCATCTATTTACAGACACTTAAGAATCCGCAACTTGAACACATTCATACATGTACAAAGCTTAAAAAACTGCAACTTGAACAAAGTAATCTATTGACAAAGCGTAAAAATCCGACACTTGAACAGAATCATCTATTTACTAAGCTTAAGAATCCGAACCTTGAACAACGTGATCTATTTGCAATCCTTTAGAATCCGCCACTTTGACAAAGTTATCTATTTACAAAGCATAAGAATGCGCAAATAGAACAAAGTCATCTATTTACCAAGCTTTAGAATACACAACTTGAACACAGTCATCTATTTACAAAGCTTAAGAATCCGGAACCTTAACAAAGTCATCTATTTACAAAGCTTTAGAATCGGCAACTTGAACGAAGTCATTAATTTGCAAAGCTTAAGAATCGGCAACTTGAACAATGTCATCTATTTACCAAGCTTTAGAATCCGCAACGTGGACAAAGTTATCTATTTACAAAGTTTAACAATCTACAACTTGAACACAGTCATCTATTTAAAGAGCTTAAGAATCCCCAACTTTAAAAAAGTCATCAATTTACAAAGCTGACTAATCCGCAATTGTAACAAAGTAATCTGTTTACATCACTTAAGAATCCGCAACTTGTAAAAAATCATCTATTTACAAAGCTTCATAATCCGCAACTTCAACACAGTCATGTATTTACAAAGCTTGAGAATTTGCAACTTGAAAAAAGTCATCTATTTACAAAGCTGAAAAATCCATAACTTTAACAAAATTATCTATTTACAAAGCTTAAGAAAAAGCAACTTGAACAAAGTCATCTATTTACAAAGCTTAAGAATCCGCAACTTGAACAATGTAATCTATTCAAAAAGCATACGAATCGGCACCTTGAACCAAGTCATCAATTTACAAAGCTTAAGAATCCACAACTTGAACAAACTCATCTATTTACAAAGTCAAAGAATCCGCACCTCGAACAAAGTTATCTATCTACAAAGCTTAAGTATCCGCAACTTGAACAAAGTGATCAATTTACAAAGCTATAAAACTTGAACTACGTCATCTATTTACAAAGCGAAAGAATCAGTAACAAAAACAAAGTCATCTATTTACAAAGCTTCAGAATCCGCAACTTTAAAAAAGGTCATCTATTTACGAAGCTAAATCATACGCCACTGTAACCAAGTCATCTGTTTACACAGCTTAAGAATCCGCAACTTGAACAAAGTCATCTATTTACAATCCTTCAGAATCCGCAACTTGAACAAAGTCATCTATTTACAATCGTTCAGAATCCGCAACTTGAACAAAGTCATCTATTTTCAAGACTTAAGAATCTGCAACTTGAACAAAGTCATCCATTTACAAAGCTTAAGTATTCGCCACTTGACTAAAGTTATCTTTTTACGAAGCTTACGATGGCGCCACTTGAAGAAAGTCATCTATCTACAAACCTATAGAATCCGGAACGTTAACAAAGTCACTTATTTTACAAGCTTCAGAATGGGCAAATTGAAAAAGTGATCTTCTACAAAGCTTAAATAATCCACAACTCGTACAACGTGGTCTATCTACAACGCTTCAGAATCCGTAACTTTCAAAAAGTCATCTATTTACAGACACTTAAGAATCCGCAACTTGAACACATTCATACATGTACAAAGCTAAAAAAAAGGCAACTTGAACAAAGTAATCTATTGACAAAGCGTAAAAATCCGACACTTGAACAGAATCATCTATTTACTAAGCTTAAGAATCCGAACCTTGAACAAAGTCATCTATTTACAAAGCTTAAGAATCCGCAACTTGAACAATGTCATCTTTTCAAAAAGCTAAAGAATAAAAAACTTGAACAAAGTCATCTATTTACAAAGCTTAAGAATCCGGAACTTGAACAAAGTCATCTATTTACCAAGTCAAAAATCGGCAACTTTAAAAAAGTCATCTATTTACAATACTTCAGAATCCCCAACTTGGACAATGTTATTTATTTAAAAATCGTAACTATCTGCAACTTGTACAAAGTTATCAATTTACAAAGCTGAAGTATCCGCAACTTGAACAACGTGATCTATTTGCAATCCTTTAGAATCCGCCACTTTGACAAAGTTATCTATTTACAAAGCATAAGAATGCGCAAATAGAACAAAGTCATCTATTTCCCAAGCTTTAGAATACACAACTTGAACACAGTCATCTATTTACAAAGCTTAAGAATCCGGAACCTTAACAAAGTCATCTATTTACAAAGCTTTAGAATCGGCAACTTGAACGAAGTCATTAATTTGCAAAGCTTAAGAATCGGCAACTTGAACAATGTCATCTATTTACCAAGCTTTAGAATCCGCAACGTGGACAAAGTTATCTATTTACAAAGTTTAACAATCTACAACTTGAACACAGTCATCTATTTACAAAGCTTAAGAATCCACATCTTGAACAAACTCATCTATTTACAAAGCTGTAGAATTGGCTACTTAAACAAAGTCATCGATATAAAAAGCTTAGGAATCCGCAACTTGAACAAAGTGATCTATATACAAAGTCGAAGCATCCGTAACTTTAACAAAGTCTTCTATTTACAAAGCTTAAGAATCTTGAACTATAACCAAGTCATCAATTTACAAAGCTCAAGAATCCGCAACTTGAACAAAGTGATCTATATACAAAGTCGAAGCATCCGTAACTTTAACAAAGTCTTCTATTTACAAAGCTTAAGAATCTTGAACTATAACCAAGTCATCAATTTACAAAGCTTAAGAATCCGCAACTTCAACAAAGCCATCAATTTACAAAGCTTAAGAATCCGCAACTGGAACAATTTAATCAATTTACCAAGTGAAGAATCCGCAACTAGCACAAAGTCATGTATTTACAAAGCTGAAGTATCAGCAACTTGAACAAAGCTTAAGAATCCACAACGTAAGTCTCGGCAACCTGAACGGAGTCATTAAGTAGTAAAGCTTCAGAATCGGCACCTTCAACAAAGTCATCTATTAACAAAGCTTAAGAATCCACAATTTGAACACAGTCATATATTTACAAAGTATAAGCATCCGTAACTTTTACAAAGTTATCTAATTACAAAGCTTTAGAATTCGCAACTTGAATAAAGTCATCGATTTACAATGCTTAAGAATCTCCAACTTGAACAAATTATCTATTTACAACGCTTAAGAATCCGCAACTTGAAATTTATTGTTAAAATTTTAAAAATAATACAAAATGCGGCACAAGGCTAAAGAAAGGGAAAAGGGAAAGCGATCAGTCCGATTCATACTTTTTAACGTTGCTAGTTCCATGCAGGACCATCATTCACCAAAATACCACATTTATACTGTACATCCTTCTCCAATCACCAAAAGAAATCACCCCATGAATAACTAACTAAAGACCCATATTTACAAATATGCAACGGGGGGGGGGGGTGATATTATAAAACCCTATATACAAAAACAATAAATGAGCATATATACAATAAGAGAAAAAAGGTTAGTAAAAGACCCCCGTTACTAAACTGTAGAAGATGCCCAGATTTGCCAGTCAAAACGAAAAACTCGAACAAAGGGTTTAATGCAAGCACCAAAACTTTATGTAACAACACCTCCTTCCGAAGGGTGACCTGCATCATGACAAATCTAGTGCTCTGTCACCTTAAAAATCCACAACTTGAACACAGTCATCTATTTACAAAGTATAAGCATCCATAACTTGAACAAAGTCATCTATTAAACAAAGCTTTAGAATTCGCAACTTGAATAAAATCATCGATTTACAAAGCTCGAGAATCAGCAACTTCAACAGTCATCTATTTAAACAGCTTAAGAATACACAACTTGAACAAAGTAATTCTTTTACAAAGTCTAAGAATCCCACACTTTCACGGAGTCATCTATTTACAAAGCTTAAGAATCTGCAACTTGAACAAAGTCATGTATTTACAACCCTTTAGAATCCGCAACTTGAACTAATTCATCTATTCACAAAGCTTAAGTATCCGCAACTTGAACAAAGTCATCTATTTAAAAAGCTAAGGAATCCAGAACTTGCAAAAGTCATCTATTAACAAAGCTTAACAATCGGCAACTTGAACGAAGTCATTAATTAGCAAAGCTTATGAATCGGAAACTCGAAGAAAGTAATCTATTTACAAAGCGTAAGAATCTGCAACTTGAACAAAGTCAATTATTTACAAAGCTTAACTATTCGCAACTTTAACAAAGTCAATTATTTACAACGCTTAAGAATCCGTAACTTAGACAAAGTCATCTATTTTGAAAGCAAAGGAATCTGCCACTCGAACAAAGTCATCTATTAACCAAGCTTCAGAATCCGCAACTTTAACAAGCTCTTCAATTTAGAAAACATATGAATCGGCAACTCGAACAAAGTAATCTATTTACAAAGCTAAAGAATACGAAACTTGAACAAAGTCATCTTTTTACAAAGCTTAAGAATCCGCAACTTGAACAAAGTCATCTATTCGCAAAGCTTAAAAATCCGCAATTTGAACAATATCATCTATTTACGAAGCTTTAGAAGCTACAACTTTAACAAAGTCATTTATTTACAAAGCTTAAGTATCCGTAACTTGAACAAAGTCATCAGTTTTCAAAGCTTAAGTATCGGCAAATGTAAAAAAGTAATCTATTTACAAAGCTTAATAATACACGTACTTGTACAAAGTCATTTATGTAAAACGCTTCAGAATCCTAAACTTGAAAATGTCTTCTTTTTACAAACACTTAAGAATCAGCAACTTGAACAAAGCCGTCTATTTACAAAGCGTAAAAGTCCGCTACTTTAACAAAGTCATCTATTTTAAAAGCTTAAGAATCCGCAACTTGAACAAAGTCATCTATTTGCAAAGCTTCAGAATCCGCAATTTTAACTAAGTCATCTATTTAATAAGCTTAAATGTCGGCAACTAGAACAAAGCCATCTATTAACAAAGCTTAAGAATACACAACTTGAACAATGTTATCTAGTTACAATGTCTAAAAATCCGCAACTTTAACAAAGTCATCTATTCACAAAGATTAAGAATCCGCGACTTGAACATAGTCATCTTTTTACTAAGTACAGAATCGGCAACTTGAACAAAGTCATGTATTTACAAAGCCTCAGAATCCTAAACTTGAACAAAGTCATCTATTTACAAAGCTTAAGAATCGGAACCTTGAACGAAGTAATTTATTACCCTAGTTTAAGAATGGCAACTTGAACAAAGTCATCTATTTACAAAGCTTAAGAATCCGAAACTTTAACAAAGTCATCTATATACAAAGCTCAAGAATCCGCATTGTGAACAAAGTCATCAATTTACAAAGCTTAAGAACCCGCAACTTGAACAAAGTTATCTATTTACAAAGCTTAAAGGACGGCAACTTGAAGAAAGTCATCTATTAACAAAGCTGCAGAATACACAACTAAACAAAGTAAACTATTGAAAAAGTCTAAGAATCCGCAACTTGAACAAAGTCATCAATTTACAAAGCTTAAGAATCCGCAACTTGAACAAAGTCATCAATTTACAAAGCTTAAGAATCCGCAACTTGAACAAAGTCATCTATTTACAAAGCTTAAGAATCTACCAATTTGCACAAAGTCATCTATTTACAAAGCTTAAGAATCGGAACCTTGAACGAAGTAATTTATTAGCCTAATTTAAGAATGGCAACTTGAACAAAGTCATCTATTTACAAAGCTTAAGAATCCGAAACTTTAACAAAGTCATCTATATACAAAGTCTAAGCATCCGTAACTTGAACGAAGTCTTCTATTTACAAAGCTTAAAGATCGGCAACTTGAACCATATCACCAATTTACAAAGCTCTAGAATTCGCAACTTGAACAAAGTCATACATTTACAAAGCTTAAGAATCCGCAACTTGAACAAAGTCATCTATTTACAAAGCTTTAGAGTCCGACACTTGAACAATGTCACCTATTCAAAAAGCTTACGAATCGGAACCTTGAACAAAGTCATCATTTTACAAAGCTTAAAGATCGGCAACTTGAACAAAGTCATCTATTAACAAAGCTGCAGAATACACAACTAAAGAAAGTAAACTATTAAAAAAGTCTAAGAATCCGCAACTTGAATAAAGTCAAATATTTACAAAGCTTGAGAATCCGCAACTTGAACAAAGTAATCAATTTACAAAGCTCAAGAATCCGCAACTTGAACAAAGTCATCAATTTACAAAGCTTGAACAAAGTCATCTATTTACATAGCTGCAGAATACACAACTAAACAAAGTAAACTATTTAAAAAGTCTAAGAATCCGCAACTTGAACAAAGTCATCAATTTACAAAGCTTAAGAATCCGCAACTTGAACAAAGTCATCAATTTACAAAGCTTAAAGATCGGCAACTTGAAAAAAGTCATCTATTTACATAGCTGCAGAATACACAACTAAACCAAGTAAACTATTAAAAAAGTATAAGAATCCGCAACTTGAACAAAGTCATCACCTTACAAAGCTTAAAAATCGGCAACCTGAACAAAGTCATCTATTAACAAAGCTGCAGAATACACAACTAAACAAAGTAAACTATTAAAAAAGTCTAAGAATCCGCAGCTTGAACAAAGTCATCAATTTACAAAGTTCAAGAATCCGCAACCTAAAAAAAGTCATCAATTTACAAAGCTTAAGAATCCGCTAGTTGAACAAAGCCATCTATTTACAAAGCCTAATAATCCGCAACTTGAACAAAGTCATCTATTTACAAAGCTTAAAGATCGGCAACTTGAACAAAGTCATCCATTAACAAAGCTGCAGAATACACAACTAAACAAAGTAAGCTGTTAAAAAAGTCTAAGAATATGCAACTTGAACAAAGTCATCTATTTATACAGCTTAAGAATCCGCAACTTGAACAAAGTCATCTATTTACCAAATGAAGAATCCGCAATATGAACAAAGTCATCAATTTACTAAGCTTAAGAATCCGCAACTTGAACAAAGTCATCTATTTACAAAGCTTTAGAGTCCGACACATGAACAATGTCACCTATTCCAAAAGCTTACAAATCAACACCTTGAACAAAGTCATCATTTTACAAAGCTTAAATGTCGGCAACTTGAACAAAGTCATCTATAAACAAAGCTGCAGAATACACAACTAAACAAAGTAAACTATTAAGAAAGTCTAAGAATCCGCAACTTGAACAAAGTCATCAATTTACAAAGCTTAAGAATCCGCAACTTGAACAAAGTCATCTATTTACAAAGCTTAAGAATCCGCAACTTGAAAAAAGTCATCTATTTACAAAGCTTAAGAATCAGCAACTTGAACAAATTCATCTATTTACCAAGTGAAGAATCCGCAACTTGAACAAAGTCATCAATTTACAAAGCTTAAGAATCCGCAACTTGAACAAAGTCATAAATTTACAAAGCTTAAAAATCCGCACTTGAACAAAGTCATCAATTTACAGAGCTCAAGAAACCGCAACTTAAACAAAGTCATCAATTTGCAAAGCTTAAGAATCCGCAACTTGAACAAAGTCATCTATTTACAAAGCTTAAAGATCGGCAACTTGAACAAAGTCATCCACTAACAAAGCTGCAGAATATACAACTAAACAAAGTAAGCTGTTAAAAAAGTCTAAGAATCCGCAACTTGAACAAAGTCATCTATTTATACAGCTTTAGAATCCGCAACTTGAACAAAGTCATCTATTTACCAAGTGAAGAATCCGCAACTTGAACAAAGTCATCTATTTACAAAGCTTAAGAATCCGTCACTTGAACATTGTCATCTATTTACTAAGCTTAAGAATCCACAATTAGAACAAAGTAATCTATGTACAAAGTTTAAGCATCCAGAACTTGAACAAAGTCATCTATTTACAAAGCTTAATAACCACCAACTCTGACATAGTCATCTATTTACAAAGTTTAAAAATCCAAAACTTGAACAAAGTTATCTATTTACAAAGCTTAATAACCACCAACTCTGACATAGTCATCTATTTACAAAGTTTAAAAATCCAAAACTTGAACCAAGTTATCTATTTACAAAGCTTAAAAATTTGCAACGGGAACACAGTTATTTATTTACCCAGCTTAAGAATCCGCAACTGGAACAAAGTAACTTATTTACAAAGCTTAAGAATCTGCAACGGGAACAAAGTTATCTATTTACCCAGCTAAAGAATCCGCAACTTGAACAATATAATCTATTTACAAAGCTTACGAATTGGCAACTTGGAACAAGTCATATATTTACAAAACTTAAGAATCCGCAACTTGAACAAAGTCATCTATTTACAAAGCTCAAGAATCCGCAACTTAAATAAAGTCATCTATTCACAAAGCTAAAGAATCCGAAACTTGAACAAAGTCATTTATTTACAAAGCTTAAGAATCCGCAACTTGAACAAAGTAATCTTTTTACGAAGCTTAAGCTTCCGCAACTTAAACAAAGTCAACTAGTTACAAAGCTTAAGAATCCGCAACTTTGACAAAGTGATCTATTTTCAAAGCTGGTGAGTCGCCAAATTTAAAAAATGGCATCTATTAACAAAGCTTAATAATAATCAACTGGTACAAAGTCATCTATTTATAACGCTTAAAAATAGGTAACTTGAAAAAAGTCATCTATTTAAAAAAACTTACATAATCCACAACTTGAAGAAAGTCATCTATTTACAAAGCTTAATGATCGGAAACTTAACAAAGTCATCTATTTACAAAGCGTGAAAATCGGTAACTTCAACAAAGCCTTCTATTTACAAAGCTTCAGAATCCGCAACTTGAACAAAGTCATCAATTTACAAAGCTTAAGATACCGCTACTTGTACAAAGTCATTTATTTAACGAGCTTTAGAATCCGCCACTTGTACACAGTCCATTATTGACAAAGCTTAAGAATCTGCAACTTGAACAAAGTCATCTAATTACAAAGCGTAAGAATCACTAACTTGAAAAAAGTCATCTCTTCTAACAAGCTCAAGTATCGACACCTTGAACAAAATCATCTATTTACAAAACTTAAGAATCCGCAACTTGAACACCGTAATCTATAAGCAAAGCTTAAGAATCCACAACTTGAAAAAAGTAATTTATTTACAAAGTCTAAGACACCGCAACTTAAAAAAAGTCAACTATTTACTAAGTTTAAGAATCGGCAACTTAAACAAAGTCATTTTTTACAAAGCGTAATAATCCGCAACTTGAACAAAGCCATCTCTTCAAAAAGCTCAAGAATCGGCACTTTGAACAAAGTCAACAATTTACAAAGCTTTAGAATCGGCAACTTGAACAAACTTATCTATTTACAAAGATTAGGAATCCACAACTTTACACAAAGTCATCTATTTACAAAGCTTTAATAAGCGTAACAAAGAATCCACTACTTAAACAAAGTAATCTATTTACTTAGCTTAAGAATCCGCAACTTGAAAAAAGTCTTCGATTTACAAAGCATAAAAATCTGCAACTTTAACGTAGTCATCTATTTACAAAGCTGTAGAATCCGTAACTTGAACAAATTTATGTGTTTACAAAGCTTAAGATTCCGCAACTTGAACAAAGTCATTTATTTTACCAGCTTCAGAATCGGCTCATTGAAAACAGTCATCTGTTTACAAAGCTGAAAAATCCACAACTTGTACAAAGTCATCTATTTATTACACTGAAGAATCGGTAACTTGTACAAAGTCATCTATTTATTACACTGAAGAATCGGTAACTTGAACAAAGTCATCTATTCAAAAACACTTAAAAATCCGCTACTGAAACAAAGTCATGTACTTGCAATCCTTCAGAATCCGCAACTTTAACAAAATCCTCTATTTACAAATCTTAAGAATCCACAACTGGAATCAAGTCATCTATTTACAAAGTCTAAGAATCATCAACTTGCACAAAGCCATCTATTTACAAAGCTTAAGAATCCCCAACTTGTACAAAGTCATCTATTTACCAAGTCAAAAATCAGCCACTCGGACAAAGTCATCTATTCACAAGACTTAAGATTCCGCAACTTGAACAAAGTCGTCTATTTAAGACGCTTAAGAATCGGTATCCTGAACAAACTATTTTCTAAGACTAGAGAATCGGAAAATTGCCAAAAGAGACATCTACTAACAAAGCTAAAGAATCCATAACTGGCACAAAGTAATCTATTTACAAACACTCGAGAATCCGCAAAGTAATATATTTACACAGCTTAAACATAGGCAACTTGAACAAAGTCATCTATTCACAAAGCTTCAGAATGCCCAACTTGAATTAAGTAATCTTTTTACAAAGTCTAAGCATACGCAACTTGAACAAAGTCATCTATTTACAAAACTTAAGAATCCACAACTTTAACAAAGTCATCTATTAAGAAAGCTAAATAATCCACAACTTGGACAACGTAATTTGTTTACAAAGTCTAAGAATCCACACCTTGAACTAAGTGCTCTATTTACAAAGCTTAACAATACGCGACTTTACCAAAGTCATCAATTTACAAAACTCATGAATCCGCAACTTGAACAAAGTCAGCTATTTACCAACGTTAAGAATCCGCAACTTGAACAAAGTCATCTATTAACAAAGGGTAGGAATCCGCAACTTCAACAATATCCTCTATTTACGACGTTAAAGTATCCGCAACTTGAACAAAGTCATCTATTTACAAAGCTTACGAATAGGCAACTTGAACAAAGTCATCTATTTACAAAACTTCAGAATCCACAACTTGAACAAAGTCATCTATTTACAAAGCTACCGAATCGGTAACTTGAACAAAGTCATCTATTTACAAAACTTAAAAATCGACAACTTGGCCAACTTCATATATTTACAAAGCTTACGAATCCGCAACTTGAACAAAGTAATCTATTTACAAAGCTTAAGAATACACAACTTGAAAAAAGTTATCTATTTACAATGCATGAGAATCTGCAACTTGAACTAAGTCATCTATTTACAAAGCTGTAGAATCCGTAACTTGAACAAATGAAAGCTTAAGATAACGCAACTTTAACAAAGTCATTTATTTTCAAAGCTTCAGAATCGGATAATTGAAAACAGTCATCTTTTAACAAAGCTTAAAAATCACCCAACTGGTACAAAGTCATCTATTTATAACGCTGAAGAATCGGTAACTTGAAAAAAGTCATCTGTTTACAAACACGTAAGAATCCGCAACTGGAACAAAGTCATCTATTCGCAAAGTCTAAGAATCACTAACTTGAACAAAGCCATCTATTTACAAACTTAAGAATCCATCTATTTACCAAGTCAAAAATCGGCCACTCGGACAAAGTCATCGATTCACAAGACTTACGATTACGCCACTCGAACAAAGTCATGTATTTACAAAGCTTAAGTATGCGCAAATGTAACTAAGTCATCAATTTACAAAGCTCAAGAATCTTCTACTTGAACAAAGTCATCTATTTACAAAGCTTTAGAATCCGCTACTTGAACAAAGTCATCTATTAACAAAGCTTAATAATCCGAAACGTTAACAATGTCATCTATTCAAAAAGCATACGAACCGGCAACTTTAACAAAGTTATCTATTTACAAAGCTTAAGAATCTGGAACTTGCACACATCTATCTATTTACAAAGCTTTAGAATCGGCAACTTGAACGAAGTCATTTATTTGCAAAGCTTTAGTATCGGCAACTTGAACAAAGTCATCTATTTACAAAGTCTAAGAATCCAAAACTTAAACAAAGTCATTTATACAGAAAGCTTAAGAAATCGCAACTTAGACAAAGTCAGATATTTACAAAGCTTCAGAATGCGCAATTTAGACAAAGTCGTCTATTTACAAAGCTTACGAATTGGCCCCTTTGATCAAAGTAACCTATTTACCAAGCTTAAGAATTCGCAACTTGAACAAAGTCATATATTTACAAAGCTAAAGAATCCACAACGTAAACAAACTCATCTATATACAAAGCTTAATAATCCGCACTTGCACAAAGTCATCTATAAACAAAGCTGATGACTCGACAACTTGAACACAGTCATCTATTTACAAAGCTTTAGAATTTGTAATTTGACCAAAGTCATCAAGTTACAAAGCTCAAGCATCCGCAACTTAAACAAAGTCATGAATTTACAAACTTAAAAAACTCGCAACTTGAAAGAAGTCGAATATTTACAAAGCTTAAGACTCTGCAACTTGAGAAAGTCATCAATTAACAAACACTTAAACTCTGTAACTTAAACACAGTCATGTATTTTCAAAGCTAAAGAATCCACAACTTGTACAAAGTCATCTTTTTACAAATCTTTGGAATCGGCTACTTGAACAAAGTAATCTATTTATAAACCGTAAAAATCCAAAACTTCAACAAAGTCTTCTATTTACAAAGGTTAAGACTCCGCAACTTAAACAGAGTCATCAATTACAAAGCTCGAGAATCCGCAACTTCGACAAAGTCATCTATTTACAAAGCTTAAGCATCCGCAACTTGAACAACATAATCTATTTACAAAGCTAAACGATCGGCAACTTGAACAAAGTCATTTATTAACACAGCATTAGAATCTACAACTTGAACAAAGTAATCTATTTACAAAGTCTAAGAATCCGCAACTTTAACAAAGTAATCTATTTACCAAGCTTAAGTATCGGCAACTAAAACAAAGTCATCTATTTAACAAATTTATAATCGGCAACTCGAAAAAAGTCATCTATTTAGAGAGCTTAAAATCCGTAACTTCAACAAGTCATCTATTTACATTTCTTTAGAATCCACAACTTGAACAAAGTAATCTATTTACAAAGCTTAAGAATCCGCAACTTGTACAAAGTCATCTATTTACCAAGTCAAGAATCAGCAACTTGAACAAAGTCATCTAGTCCAAAAGCTAAAGAATCGCCAACTTGAACAATGTAATCTATTTACAAAGCTTAAGAATCTTCAACTTCAACTATGTCATGTATTTCAAAAGCTTACGAATCGGAACCTTGAACAAAGTCATCTGTTTACAAAGCTAAAGGATCTGCAACTTGAACACAGTAATCTATTAACAAAGCAAAAGAACCAACAAGTTGAACAAGGTGATCTATTTACAAAGTCTAAGAATCGGCCAACTGAACAAAGTATTCTATTTACAAAACTTAAGAATCTGCAACTTGAGCAAAGTCATTTATTTACAAAGCTTAAGGATCCGGAACTTGCACAAAGTAATCTGTTTACAAAGCTTTAGAATCCGCAACTTTAAAAAGTCATCTATTTACAACGCCTAGAACTCGGCAACTTGAAAAAGTCATCAATTAACAAACACTTAAGACTCCGCAACTTGAACAAAGACATCTATTTACAAAGCTTAAGAATCCCCAACTCGAACAAAGTCATCGATTTGAAAAGTGTACGGCTCCGAAACGTGAACAAAGTCATGCATTTACAAAGTTTAAGAATCAACAACGTCAACAAACTAATCTATTTACACAGCTAAAGAATCCACAACTAAAACAAAGTCATCTATTTACAAAGCTTACGAATAGACAATTTGAACAAAGTCTTCTATTTACAAAACTTAAAAATTTATAACTTGAACACAGTCAGTTATTTACAAAGCTTCCGAATGCGCAATGTAGACAAAGTCATCTATTTACAAACCTTACGAATTGGCAACTTGAACAAAGTCATCTATTAACAAAACTTAAGAATTCGCAACTTGAACAAAGTAACTTATTTACAAAGCTGACGAATCTACTACTTGAACTTAGTCATCTATTTACAAAACTTAAAAATCCATAACTTGAACACAGTCAGCTATTTACAAAGCTTCAGAATGCGCAATTTAGACAAAATTATCTATTTACAAAGTTTACAGATTGGCAACTTGAACAAAGTCATCTATTTACAAAACTTAAGAATTCGCAACTTGAACAAAGTCATATATTTACGAAGCTAAACATTCAGCTACTTGAACAAAGTCATCTATTTACAAAGCTATAAGAATCCGCAACCTTAACAAAGTCATCTATTTTAATGCTTGAGAATTGGCAAATTGAAAACAGTCATCTATTAACAAAGCTTAAGAATTAAAAACTCGTATAAAGTAATCTATTTTCAAAGCTTAAGAATCAGTAACTTGAAAAATGTAATCTATTTACAAACACTTAAGCATCCGCAACTTGAACACAGTCATCTTTTTGTAAAGCGTAACAATCGGCAACTTGAACAAAGTCTTGTATTTACAATGCTTAATAATCCGCAACTTGAACAAAGCCATTTATTTACAAAGCTCAAGCATCCGTAACTGGAAAAAAGTCATCTATTTACAAAGCTTTATAATCTGCAACTTGTTAAAAGTCTTCTATCATAAAAGCTTAAGAATCCGTAACTTGAACAATGTGATCAATTCAAAAAGCTTACGAATCGGCACCGTTAAAAAAATCATCTATTCACAAAGCTAAAAGATCGGCAAGTTAAACATAGTCATCTATTAATCTAAAGCTTTAACATCCATAACTTGAACAAAGTATGCTTTTTGACAAAGTCTAAGAATCCGCAACATGAACAAAGTCATCTATTTACCAAGTCAAGAATCGGCACCTACAGCAAAGTAATCTATTTAAAAATCTTCAGAATCCGCAGCTTGAACAATATCATGTATTTACAAAGTCTAAGAATCCTCAACTTGAACAAAGTCATCAATTTAACAAGCTCAAGAATTTGCTACTTGCACAAAGTCATCTATGTACAAAGCTAAAGAATCCGGAACTTTCACAAAGTCATCTATTTACAAGGCTTAAGAATCGGCAACTTGAACGAAGTCATTAATTAGCTAAGCTTAAGAATCGGAAACTTGAACAAAGTCATCTATTTACAAAGTCTAAGCATCTGAAATTAAACAAGGTCATTTATTTACAAAGCTTAAACATCCGCAACGTAGACAAAGTCTTCTATTTACAATTTTCAAGAATCAAAAACTTGAACAAAGTCATCTATTAAAAAAGCTTAAGAATCCGTCACTCGAAAAAAGTCATGTATTCGCAAAGCTTTAGAATAAACAACGTAAAAAAAATCATCTATTTACAAAGCTGAATAATCCGCAACTTTAACAAAATCATCTATTTACAAATCTTACGAGACGGCAACTTGAAAAATGAACAAAGTCATCAATTTTCTAAACTAAAGAATCCAATACTTAGACAAGGTCATCTATTCAAAAAAACTCAAGAATCGGCACCTTGAACAAAGTCATTAATTTGCAAAGCTTAATAATCAACAACTTGGACAAAATCATCTATTTAGTAAGATTCATAATCCGCAAATTAATAAAAAGTCATCGATTTACAAAGCACAAGAAACTGCAACTTGAACATAGTCATCTATTTACAAAGCTTAAGAATCCAATAGTTGAACTTAGTTATCTATTATCAAAGTCTACGCATCCGAACTTGTAATAAAGTCATCTATTTACAAAGCTTAAGAATTCGCAACTTAGACTAAGTCATCTATTTACACAGCTTAAGAATCGGAAACTTGGGTCAAGTCAATTATTTACAAAGCTTAAGAATACACAACTCGAACAAAGTAATCTATTAACGAAGTCTAAAGATCTGCCGCTTGAACAAAGTCATCTATTTACAAAGCTTAAGAATGCGCAACTTAAACAAAGTTATCTATTTACAAAGCTTAAGAATCGGCAACTTGAACAAAGTCATCTATTCACAAAGCTTAAAAATTGGCAACTTGAACAAAGTCATCTATTTACAAAGCTTAAGAATCCGTAACGTGAACAAAGTCATCTATTCACAAAGCTTAAGAATCGGCAACTTGAACAAAGTCATCTATTTACACAGCTTAGGATTTCGCAACTTGAACAAAGTCATCTATTTACAAAGCTTAAGAATCCGCAACTTAAACGAAGTTATTAATTTAGCAAGTTTTTGAAATCGGCAATTTGAACAAAGTCAGCTATTTACAAAGCTTTAGAATCGGCAATTTGAACAAACGAATCTATTTACAAAGTCCAAGAATCCGCAACTTGAACAAAGTCTACAATTTACAAAACTTAAAAATCCGCAACTAAAACAAAGTCATTAATTTACCAAGTTTAAGAATCGGCAACTTGAACAAAGTAATCTATTCTAAACGCTTAAGAATTTGCAACTTTAACAAAGTCATCTATTTTACAAGCTTCACAATCAGCAAATTGAATAAGTCATCTATTTACAAAGTTTAAGAATCATCAACCTGTATAAAGTGGTCTATTTACAACGCTTAAGAATCCGCAACTTGTACAACTTCATATATGTACAAATCTTAAGAAACGGCAACTTGAACAAAGTAATCTCTTTACAAAGCGTAAAAATCCGCAACTTGAACGGAGTCATCTCTTTACAAAGCGTAAAAATCCGCAACTTGAACGGAGTCATCTATTTACAAAGCGTAAGAATCCGCAACTTGAACAAAGTCATCAATTTACAAAGCTTAAGAATCCGCAACTAGAACAACGGCAATCTATTTTCAAACCATATAGAATCCGCGATTGAACAAAGCCATCTACTTACAAAGCTTAAGAATCTGCAACTAGAACAAAGTTATCTATTTACCAAGCTATAGAATCCGCAACTTGAACAATGTCATCTATTTACAAAGCTTATGAATCCCCAACCTTAACTAAGTGATCAATTTACAAATTGTACTGATCCGCAACTGTAAAAAAATCATCTATTTACACAGCTAGATGAGCCGCAACTTGTAAAAAGTCATTTATTTTCACAGCTACAGAATCAGCAATTTAAAAAAGTCATCTACTTACTAAGCTTTAGAATCCACACCTTGTACAAATTAATCAATTTACAACGCTTAAGAATAAGTAACTTAAAAAAAGTAATCTATTCAAATACACTTAAGAATCCGCAACTTGAACAAAGTCATCTATTTTCAAAGCTTAAGAATCTGCAACTTGAACAAAGTTATCTATTTACAAGGCTTAAGTATCCACAACTTAAACTAAGAAATCTTATTACTAAGTCTAAACATCCGTAACTTGCACAAAGTCATCTATTTACAAAGTTTTAGAATTAACAACATGTACTAAGTCATCTATTTACAACGCCTAGAACTCGGCAACTTGAAAAAGTCATCAATTAACAAACACTTAAGACTCCGCAACTTGAACAAAGACATCTATTTACAAAGCTTAAGAATCCCCAACTCGAACAAAGTCATCGATTTGAAAAGTGTACGGCTCCGAAACGTGAACAAAGTCATGCATTTACAAAGTTTAAGAATCAACAACGTCAACAAACTAATCTATTTACAAAGCTCAAGAATCCGCAACTTGAACAAGGTACTCTATTTACAAAGCCTCATAATCTTCAACTAGAACAAAGTCATCTATTTACAAAGCTTAAGATGCACAACTTGAACACAGTTATCTACTTACAAAGCTTAAGAATCCGCAACTTGAACAAAGTCATCTATTTACAAAGCTTAAAGAATCAGGAACCAGAACAAAGTCATCTATTTACGAAGCTTAAGATTGCACAACTTGAACACAGTTATCTACTTACAAAGCTAAAGAATCCGCAACCTTAACAAAGTCATCTATTTACAAAGCTTAAAGAATCAGGAACCAGAACAAAGTCATCTATTTACGAAGCTTAAGATTGCACAACTTGAACACAGTTATCTACTTACAAAGCTTAAGAATCCGCAACTTGAACAAAGTCATCTATTTACAAAGCTTAAAGAATCAGGAACCAGAACAAAGTCATCTATTTACGAAGCTTAAGATTGCACAACTTGAACACAGTTATCAACTTACAAAGCTTAAGAATCCGCAACTTGAACAAAGTCATCTATTTACAAAGCTTAAAGAATCAGGAACCAGAACAAAGTCATCTATTTACGAAGCTTAAGATTGCACAACTTGAACACAGTTATCTACTTACAAAGCTTAAGAATCCGACACTTGAACACAGTCATCTATTCACTAAGCTTAAGAATCCGCAACTTGAACACAGTCATCTATTTACAAAACTTAGGAATCCTAAACTTGAACAAACTCATCTATATACAAAGCTTCAGTATCTGCAACTATAAACAAAGTCATCTATTTACAAAGCTTAAGAATCCGCAACTTGAACAAAGTCATCTATTTACAAAACTTCAGAATCCACAACCTTAACAAAGTCATCTATTTACAAAGCTTAAAGAATCAGGAACCAGAACAAAGTCATCTATTTACGAAGCTTAAGATTGCACAACTTGAACACAGTTATCTACTTACAAAGCTTTAGAATCCGCAACTTGAACAAAGTCATCTATTTACAAAGCTTAAAGAATCAGGAACCAGAACAAAGTCATCTATTTACGAAGCTTAAGATTGCACAACTTGAACACAGTTATCAACTTACAAAGCTTAAGAATCCGCAACTTGAACAAAGTCATCTATTTACAAAGCTTAAAGAATCAGGAACCAGAACAAAGTCATCTATTTACGAAGCTTAAGATTGCACAACTTGAACACAGTTATCTACTTACAAAGCTTAAGAATCCGACACTTGAACACAGTCATCTATTCACTAAGCTTAAGAATCCGCAACTTGAACAAAGTCATCTATTTACAAAGTTTTAGAATTAACAACATGTACTAAGTCATCTATTTACAACGCCTAGAACTCGGCAACTTGAAAAAGTCATCAATTAACAAACACTTAAGACTCCGCAACTTGAACAAAGACATCTATTTACAAAGCTTAAGAATCCCCAACTCGAACAAAGTCATCGATTTGAAAAGTGTACGGCTCCGAAACGTGAACAAAGTCATGCATTTACAAAGTTTAAGAATCAACAACGTCAACAAACTAATCTATTTACAAAGCTCAAGAATCCGCAACTTGAACAAGGTACTCTATTTACAAAGCCTCATAATCTTCAACTAGAACAAAGTCATCTATTTACAAAGCTTAAGATGCACAACTGTAACACAGTTATCTACTTACAAAGCTTAAGAATCCGCAACTTGAACAAAGTCATCTATTTACAAAGCTTAAAGAATCAGGAACCAGAACAAAGTCATCTATTTACGAAGCTTAAGATTGCACAACTTGAACACAGTTATCTACTTACAAAGCTTAAGAATCCGCAACTTGAACAAAGTCATCTATTTACAAAGCTTAAAGAATCAGGAACCAGAACAAAGTCATCTATTTACGAAGCTTAAGATTGCACAACTTGAACACAGTTATCTACTTACAAAGCTTAAGAATCCGCAACTTGAACAAAGTCATCTATTTACAAAGCTTAAAGAATCAGGAACCAGAACAAAGTCATCTATTTACGAAGCTTAAGATTGCACAACTTGAACACAGTTATCAACTTACAAAGCTTAAGAATCCGCAACTTGAACAAAGTCATCTATTTACAAAGCTTAAAGAATCAGGAACCAGAACAAAGTCATCTATTTACGAAGCTTAAGATTGCACAACTTGAACACAGTTATCTACTTACAAAGCTAAAGAATCCGCAACCTTAACTAAGTCATCTATTTACAAAGCTTAAAGAATCAGGAACCAGAACAAAGTCATCTATTTACGAAGCTTAAGATTGCACAACTTGAACACAGTTATCTACTTACAAAGCTTAAGAATCCGCAACTTGAACAAAGTCATCTATTCACAAAGCTTAAAGAATCAGGAACCAGAACAAAGTCATCTATTTACGAAGCTTAAGATTGCACAACTTGAACACAGTTATCAACTTACAAAGCTTAAGAATCCGCAACTTGAACAAAGTCATCTATTTACAAAGCTTAAAGAATCAGGAACCAGAACAAAGTCATCTATTTACGAAGCTTAAGATTGCACAACTTGAACACAGTTATCTACTTACAAAGCTTAAGAATCCGACACTTGAACACAGTCATCTATTCACTAAGCTTAAGAATCCGCAACTTGAACACAGTCATCTATTTACAAAACTTAGGAATCCTAAACTTGAACAAACTCATCTATATACAAAGCTTCAGTATCTGCAACTATAAACAAAGTCATCTATTTACAAAGCTTAAGAATCCGCAACTTGAACAAAGTCATCTATTTACAAAGCTTAAAGAATCAGGAACCAGAACAAAGTCATCTATTTACGAAGCTTAAGATTGCACAACTTGAACACAGTTATCAACTTACAAAGCTTAAGAATCCGCAACTTGAACAAAGTCATCTATTTACAAAGCTTAAAGAATCAGGAACCAGAACAAAGTCATCTATTTACGAAGCTTAAGATTGCACAACTTGAACACAGTTATCTACTTACAAAGCTTAAGAATCCGACACTTGAACAAAGTCATCTATTTACAAAGCTTAAAGAATCAGGAACCAGAACAAAGTCATCTATTTACGAAGCTTAAGATTGCACAACTTGAACACAGTTATCTACTTACAAAGCTTAAGAATCCGACACTTGAACACAGTCATCTATTCACTAAGCTTAAGAATCCGCAACTTGAACACAGTCATCTATTTACAAAACTTAGGAATCCTAAACTTGAACAAACTTATCTATATACAAAGCTTCAGTATCTTCAACTATAAACAAAGTCATCTATTTACAAAGCTTAAGAATCCGCAACTTGAACAAAGTCATCTATTTACAAAACTTCAGAATCCACAACTTTAACAAAGTCATCTATCTTCAAAGCATAAGAATCCGCACTTTGAACAAAGTCATCCATTCAAAAAGCTTAAGAATCGGAACAAAGAAGAAGCACAGCAGCGAATGTGTTTAAGCGTTTAGCTATAAACTGATCCGTCAGCATTCTCTGATAAGAGCGCTTCATGCAATTAGTTCGTATACCAGTATTACTGGGCGAATATTTAATATAATCAGATCCTTGTTTGCTAAAAGAAAGATCCAGGTCGTTCTCGATGGCCGTACATCCAAACAATATCACATTAATGCGGGTGTGCTCCAGGGTTGATATTTGGAATTTTATTATTCCTGATCTTTATAAATTACCTCCATGAGGCAGTCGCGTCCGAGATGGGTATATTTGCTGTTGACACTACGCTCTATTCTCGACATGAGGAAACATTGACACACATATCCAAGGTAATGGCTCAATCCTTAGAAAATTACCTCAAGTCTGTGACAGAGTGGGGCAAAAATATGTGGTTAGGTTCAATGCTACCTTTAGCAATTATGATACACTTTTACAACGGTTGATTACCATCGCTGATAGCACCCTTCCCAAAAGTGTCTCATCGGCCTAACTTTCACAGGCAACATAAATTAGAATAAATACATACTGCAAATAAGGTGGGCTCCTTCTTCTGTGCGAAAACCTTGTCACACCTGGCAGCATCGTATATCTCTATAAAGTCATTATTTGTCCATGAATATAGTAGTGTTGCCACATCTGAGCTGGAGCACAAACCACTAGACGCTCTCTCTTGGACAGGTTGCAAAAAGAGTCTCACACCTAATAGGTCTAACACTGTCTTACACTCCCAAGCCCTTATCACATCGCCGCAATCTTGCGTACCTGTGTTTGTTTTAAAAATACTTCCGCGGAATATGCTTCGACGAACTTACTTGTATCGCTTTAACGAAAATACCCCCGACCAACCGGACTAGCTACAAACTTGCACCCCTTCAGTGTATATGTTCCCGGATACCGGTGAACTTTCTATTCTAATAGCTTATTTCTTCGGACCGCTTGCCTTTTGAATGCTCGACCTCTTCACTGCTGCGTTGACTGTACCAGCATGCAGAAATTTAAATGAAATATGAACAAACATCTTACTGCCCCCTTAGGATAACCTCTATGAATCTGGCCCCTAATTAGAGTAGCCTCTTACGTCTTAGTGTCTATATGCATTGTTTGAGGTGAAGACAAGTTTAAAAAAAACTCAAATCGGCAGTTTATTTCAACCAATCACAACACAAGGTATATTCACTTTCAAAAAAGTATAAAAACCCAAACACAGCCTTTTCGTTCTTTTTGTGCCAATTGTTTACTTTCAGAGACAACACATGCGTGTATATCACAAGCAAGTCTATGTTCTATGCAACAGCATATACATACTGCTAAACAAACGCATATCCACAGTTTATACACACCTCTCTCACTAACAAAACGGGCACGCTAATGCTGTCAATATATACTCACACGTCTAGAATGTCTATTTCATCTACACACACGCAAACGGACAATGCCACAGACGAAATATACCAGTGTACTTAATTTCTAATTACAGACAAATCAACCCTTTCTTCACTTCGAATGCTCCAAGACACACTGAACTCCCATTCACTACGAATTCTTTATATTTCATTGTCTTACCAAGTTGTCTATACTAAATTAATATATTTACGGCTATTTCAAATCCGATATACAACACACAAACGGATAGATGATGTAAGACGTTAATATATGTCAGAAAAACAAAGCAAAACAACGTTGCATTTACAATAAAACACTTAGTTACAACCTTTTAAGTAGTAATGACCAAATTTGAGTAAACTCTTTTAGTATTAAAATTGAATTAACATTTAGAAAATTAATTTGTAAATCGTTAAACGTGTTTTCATTTTAAGTAAAGAGTAAATATAATGTAATAGCCCAAACAGCAACACGTTATTTCGTGGTAGTAATGAGAGTTGATTAAGTGTTCAGTCTGTAGGCCTCGTTAGGTAAGGATAAAAAAGGATTACCGTTAGTTTGATTATAAGGAAATACTCTTCTTCAGTTTTATTGATATATAGTTTCACCAACCAAATAGTCAGGGACCATGAAAGAATTACGTAGTCAGAAATATGCGTACATCCGTACCATTGATTGGATCTGGCTCTCACATGACTCGCACACGTCAAGTCTTTGTTTGGGGCGAGACAGAAACATAGCTGTCTCTTCGGCTTAATGTTTAAAACTCTGACAGATGAAAACGCGGGAAAACAATGTACAAACAGTGCAGCTAAAGTGCCTCCCACACAAAGTATTCTGATTGGATGATGTATCAATCACTCCGTGTGCAAGGATACACTTGCTCCAAACAACATAGATCGTAAGCATATAACTGCTACATTTGATAATGTAGCAGTTATGACTTTGAAATGACTTTCTTTTAACTGACATCCTTTTTATAATGAAAAGGTTGTCATTGTAATCAAGTCAATTCCATGTATTTGTTTTCCATCAATAAACAAAACTAAAAATACCGACATTCGATTGGAATTTGATCGATAAATGGAATTATAATTATTTAACAAATTAAACATATTGTTAAATTCAACTAATTATAATGAACATCTTTAAATGTCATCGCTTATTGATATTGCAAAATGTTTCATTATGTTCACGTGTAGGTTACCAATATTTTTAATAGGTATCCACCCCATCCCCTAGAGGTATTTCTTAAGCTGTATATTTTTTGTTTGTGGTCGCCAGTTATGAATCCGTATAATGTGAGCTCGACGTAACTCATTTCCCCTCTACATTGTATGGATGGTAGGAATGGAAGTTGCGGTATCGCTCGGTAACGGTTCGCTTACGATACATCGACGGTTTTAAGATTTGATGTATGCGAGTTGTTAATCTACATAGGAAAGCCATCTGATTGATTTCCGTTTTCTATATTGGATGTCATTGAGTTCACTGTAGTATTTGAACCTCCTCCTTTTGTGACAAGAGTACACGGTGTTATCGACGTATATTGGCCACATGTTTTAATAATATTTATTCAAATTCCAGTGTTTCAAAATATTCCAGGTATCTGGGGAGATATTAGCTAAATCTTCTCTTGCCGATATATATATATATATATATATATATATATATATATATATATATATATATATATATATATATATATATATAATATGAAAATATATATATGGGAAGTAAGCTACACAGAGGCGTCCATGTTTAATTCTATCAGTAAATCATCAGACAAAGTTAAGCTGATGATTTCCTGCTGGAATGAAACATGGACACCTCAGTGTAGCCATACATATATATTCATACTACTACTACCACTACCACTACTACTACTACTACTACTACTACTAAGCTCTACTCACGAATTTAGGACTGTTGTAAGTAAATACTAAAACTATATACATCTTGTGTGTATATATATATATATATATATATATATATATATATATATATCACCTTATTATATTATGTGTGTATTTAGATGAAACAATAAATTAAATATAAATATATGTGTATGTGTGTGTGTGTATGTGTGCGTGTGTTAGATTCCATTCCGAAGTATGTTGCTTGAGCAAAACATCATATTTGATTACCAGTAGATTGCCAGAGAAAGGGGGTCGCAACCATTTAGCCTCGAACTACTGATTGGGTTTCGTCCATGGCAATCTTAGCGGACAGACTCACCAAATACCGTTGGGAAAAAGGTCAAAAACTACTTATGTGTGCTTTATCTTTAACAAATTTATTTTTTTAACATGGTTCACCCCAAACAAGGCAGGCCGCCGCTGTAGACGTAAGGGGCTACTGGGAAAAAAGAAAAGGGTAGAAGGTTGAGGGGTCAGCCTAAATTGGGATCTGCGCAACGAGATGTCTGTTTACATTAGTTTTAAATTTCTGTATGTCAGTACTGTCGGGGAAACAGTGGGGCAGGGAGGGATTTCCAGAGGCCAGCAGCACGAGGAAAGGAGCTATTTAAGTAGAAGGCTCTCCGGCATCTTGGGGCCTCCACAGTGAATGAATGAGATTTAGTTGATTTCGAGTTAGTCTAGTGAATTTACGTCGAAGGGGCCTATATGCGTTAAAATATTTAATATTTAATAGTTACAAGAAGTGTTAAGCGAGTTTAGAGTATCGTAAATAGTGTCTGTAAACTGAATTCAGCCACTTTGAATCTGAGGAGAGGAGGTAAGTACATAACCGGAGCATCCGAATTTCCAGACCATTAAATTTGAACGTGGCTGACTCGATTTTGCTCCAGTTATGATTTTACTTTTTTTTTCACATCAGCTGAACGCGGATTACAGACCTCAACATTATTTACAGTACAGTAAATTGGCTTGAACCGCCTTTAAAATATTTAATATTAAAATGTTAAGGCATATGAATAAGTAAGTAAAGCAAAATGAATATCTTTTGACTAATTTCATTATTGTATTTTTTACGACTGATATTTATCAAACTACAACATTTCTTTTTAATAAAAGAATTAAAAAATATTCCGTGTTTATATGTAAACTAAACATATTATTTGATTATTGAATACATTTTTATTCCATGATAAATGCCAGTATACTTATTATTGTCATTAAGAGTATGACTACATATCAACCAAACCATTTCATTATCACATCACTACAGTATAAATCTCTATGCATGAGTGGATGAAGTGTGTGAGGTGCGCTGAAGAGAAATAAAAGTAAAATACATAGCCCTGTTGTGCTCGCATACCCTTAATGACAATAAAAGTGTAAAAATTTGGGAATTTCCTTGCTTTTGTACATTTAGTGTATATGAATTTTCATCTTAACCCTATCAAGGGCATATGATTTCAGTATACTGGCATTTATCATGGAATCTCACTACTTTTGTAAAGGCTATGCCTCAATACAATGGTCATTTTAATGTTTTTTTAAAAAAATTCTGGAAAACTAAGGTATATGGTAAACTGAAATTAAAATGCATTCAACTAGACCCTAGAACCTCTATCTCTGCCAAAAATCAGCTGAATCCATCAAATAGTTGATGAGATACAGGATGGCACATACGTACGTACGTACACACGGATAACACAAAATCATGCCTGACCTTTCTGGATCTCTGGGTTGCCTTGACTAATGATGCTGATATTCTACACACTTATAGAACCTATCAAAACAAATTTGTGACAAGTTTTAACTAATTTGGTTTATTGTTTTTTGAGTTATGATTGATCAAAGAAATGAGATTTCTAGCATAGGCCGTTTTTGAAGTCTATTAAGGGATAGAGCGCTCTCGCGCCTCCTTTGATTTAGATTTAATTAAAATGTGTATTTTTAACATAACAATGACATTGATTTCCAGAATATTCAATAGTCTAGAAATGTAATGATAAATCATAACTTCCAAGGATATCTGAATATAAAAAGTAATTAAAAATTCTCAAAATGTTCCATCCGGGCAACGTCGAATGAATGCAGTTTCTTATTAATAATTTATTTTCTCAAATATGAAAACAGAGAAAACAGCGAAGAGGATATACTGTATTTTGAATTAATGAAAAAGAAAGACAGTGGGTGGGGGGCGTATCTATGTCTTGGAAAAAAACAGAAAAGGAAAGTAAATTTCAAGGGGAGAAACTAAATGACGACAGATATTTAGGAATTAAGCGCCCAAAAGCAGATTATCACCATTTTTAGAAGCTGTCGGTCGTCGTGACTATCTTTATAAACTTTTCGCAACATGTATCAGAATCATATCTCACATTTAGATATCCCTTTGCCAGATTATATATAAAGTAACGTTGATTTGTTCCTTGCATTAGTGCTCGATAACTTTCGTACAAAACGTTACATTAAAGCACTGTTCTGTTTGTTCGCTACGGTACATACTTATCCATGTTGTCAGAAACCAATATGATGTTTTCGTTCGATTTCTTACATTTTCTATATTCTATCCTGATCAATATTTGTTTTTTTGTTGTCATGGATAAAAGAACGGGGGACTATTCATTCCCTATTTCGAGTCAAAGTAAACCATCGTTTTCGGTCTGAACCCAGATCCAGTGTCCCCCCAAATCTCCTTCAATTGTTTGCTTCCAGTTCATTTTTTGGCTACCTCTTGTTTTTTCATCAGGGTTCTACTGACGCACATGGTTAACAAATCTCTCTGGGGCCAATCTTAGGGCATGTCCGAGCCCGACGTCATTTGCAGATTATTGATGATGTCACATGCTGATTAGTGCGGTCTCTGGCGCCTTAGATTGTAATTCTATCGCTCCATTTGATCCCTAGAATATTACCAGAGCATTTGGAATCAAACGCATCTAATTCCCTCTCTTGGCTGATTTTGAGATGCCAAGTTTCACTTCCATATAGCGGTGTGAACAAAAGTTGCTGTTATAAAATCTTCATTTTGGTTTGAGGGTGAATTTTTATTTTTCCAGATCTTACTTAGCTGATTAAATGTTGATGAAGCTTTTCCTATTCTGCACTGCAACTCGTGGCCCATATTGCTTTCCTTGTTTAAGGAGCTTCATAAGTAGGTGAAGTTATCAACTATAGCTATTTTTTGGTGGGTGGGTCAATAAAGACCTTCGTAATTGGCTGATGTGTCCCAGAGATCACGTACTTTTATTCTACCCATTATCACGGGGAAACTCATTTTAATATGATAAAGTTTCCGGATTCACGATTTCAGTATTACTCTTTCTCCCACTACTAAATTTATGTTTCTTTGCATTCAAAGAGTTGATATTATTATCATGTTTTTAATTTCTTTTAATTTCTTATCAACGCAATGTAAATACATTAATCTTTATTTTCTTTTTATTTACTATGTGATGTTATGTTTTTTAACAAAAATACTTTACGGAGGACGCTAATTGACTTTTTACTTAAAACAGAACATATATCGCCGTAATGATTGCACATTACATATATCAACGTTTCTATTTTCAAGCTAGTAAATAAATATATTATGGTTAAATTTTGTGAGTACACACTTTAAAATCCATATAATAAAAGTGAACATTAGTGTGTCTGGCACGTTTGCAGTATGAAGAAGAGGAGGAAGACGAGTAGAGAACGAAAAAGAAAGTGAAAAGACCAAATAGTAAAACAGACGGAAGATGAGAAGCAACGCTGTAAAACACGAACTCAACTGTCCATCAGCAATTATAACGTTTGGAAATTTAATTTTTATGAGTAAAGAAGGCGTAATCTAAATAATTACTGATAATAATAAAAGGCAGAAGAGATGGGAACAAACACCGTAAAACATGAGCTCAAATTTCAAGCAACAACAAGAAAAATTCCCTTCTTTCGTGTAAATAAAACAAAACTTGAACGACATCTCAACTAAAAGTAATTATGCTCTGGAGGTGATATATATATATATATATATATATATATATATATATATATATATATATATATACATATAAAGTGGTGTACTAAAAGCGAACTTTTAGGAAAGGTAAAACCTATTGTTAAAAGTATACAGTTCAATATCCAGGATAGAGCAGGTAGATATGAAGAAGAATGGAAAGGAATTAGAGAAGCAAAAGCCAAATCAAAATTCAATTCAATTGCTCAGAGCAAGTATATACCTTGCTCTGAGCAATTTAATTGAATTTTGATTTGGCTTTTGCTTCTCTAATTCCTTTCCATTCTTCTTCATATATATATACATATATATATACATATATATATACATATATAATTATACATATATATATATACATATACATATATATATACATATATATACATATACATATACATATATACATATACATATATATATACATATATATACATATACACATATACATATACACATATACATATACACATATATATATACATATATATATATATACATATATATACATATATATATATATACATATATATATACATATATATATATACATATACATATATATACATATACATATATATATATACATATACATATATATATATACATATACATATATATATATATACATATACATATATATATATATATATACATATACATATATACATATACATATATATATACACAGAGAGAGAGAGAGAGAGAGAGAGAGAGAGAGAGAGAGAGAGAGAGAGAGAGAGAATGTACGCAAGCCCAGTGCGTTTCGAGGTATGAAGAAAACGAGGGAAGAGGACGAAGAACGAATACGAAGGTGAAAAGAATAAGGAATAAAACAGAAAGAACGTTGTAGGCCGAGGAGCAACCGGAAGATATTTGATTAACAATAAAAAAAACCCTTCCTTCGTTGAAATTTAAAAAATGGAACGTCATTCCAACTTAAAGTAACTAATGTTATTGGGGAGGTAGATAATATTTTATTTAGTGAGAATATACATTTAATGAGGATGTATACGTTTTGTTAGTGAGAGAGTGTATGTGAGTTAATTTATTTTGGGTGGCACCATCTCCGTTTACGTGTGTGTGAATAGCGTATTTTGGCGCTGTTTTGTAGTCCATGAAAGTCTCTCGTTATGTGTGTGCAGTTTGTCGAGAAGCCCTCCCCCCCTTTTAAAGGGGTGGACCAAGACAACAATAGGGACCCCAGTTCAGTAACAAAACAAGCGGGACATCTTTTGGAAGCACCGGCGTGTTGACCTCGTGGTCGTTATTTACAAAACAACTCGGGTTTTTTTTCTTTTAACATGTATACGCTTTTTTAAAAATCGGCTGACTTGTAATCTGTCGTTTTGCAATAAACAAAACAATTTATCTTTTTTTTTTGTTTTACTTTTATTTACTAAATAAAAAACAAATTTTAAACGCAATTCTATATTTCGTGTTGTGTATTTTAAGAAAAGGTGGATACTTTTTTTTCTTTTCGTAGGGAGGCGAGTAACTAGCGAAGTTTTATTTATTTGTTTATAATTGTTGCTTACAGAAAAAAAGGAAAAAACTTCATAAATTTTAAATTGCTTCCGTTTGGAAACTGATTTTTGAAGTCTAACTTCGCCCTCGTGGGGAGGCAAAACGAAAGATTACAAGTCAGCCGATTTTTAAAAAAGCGTATATATTTCATTTATTTATTAAAATAACTTGCGTAATCTTCCGTTTTGCCTCCTCGGGCTAGGAGCAAAGTGTAGTATGGAAAAATCCTTCTAAACTGAGGTAAAATCCAGAGTGCTCCTTTTTATGTCTTAAAAGAAAACCGTAAATATTGTATTTGTTTATTTAGTAAATAAAAGGAAAAAAGAAAATGGACCCTACATTTTTAAAAATACATACCCCCCCCCCCCCAAAAAAAAAATATTAACATGTTAAAAGAAAAAATCACTGACCGCAGATAGGAATGATGAAGTGTAGTATCAAAATAGATACTACACTTTTGCCTCCCCATGAGGGCGAAGTTAGACTTCAAAAATCAGTTTCCAAACGGAAGCAATTTAAAATTTATGAAGTTTTTTCCTTTTTTTTCTGTAAGCAACAATTATAAACAAATAAATAAAACTTCGCTAGTTACTCGCCTCCCTACGAAAAGAAAAAAAAGTATCCACTTTTTCTTAAAATACACAACACGAAATATAGAATTGCGTTTAAAATTTGTTTTTATTTAGTAAATAAAAGTAAAACGAAACAAAATGATAAATTGTTTTGTTTATTGCAAAACGACAGATTACAAGTCAGCCGATTTTTAAAAAAGCGTATACATGTTAAAAGAAAAAAAACCCGAGTTGTTTTGTAAATAACGACCACGTGTATTGCGAGGTCAATCGGAAATCGCCGGTGCTTCCAAAAGATGTCCCGCTTGTTTTGTTACTGAACTGGGGTCCCTATTGTTATCTTGCTCCAAAGGGGTTAAGTTAGATTGTGACGTACGCAGCTGTGATGTGTCTGAAGGAGGAACAGAAAATAAGATGAAAAGTTGTGTTTGGATTTTTATAGTATACGCTGACATTCGCTAATTGGCTAAAAAAACTGCTGATTGGCGACGTTGTCCAATCAAAAGTCGAAACGTAATAACATTATTCTCTGCTGCTGCTTTAAACAAATGAATTGATATTTTGTTCACCTTTTAAAAGTTGGAAAATGTTTAAATACAGATTCGAAATGGTAATAAAATACGTTCAAATTCGCTGATTGTAAACAATGCATTTAAAAAACGAAATATGTTATATTCATTAGCATTTTTATTATTTTTAGTAAATTTGAAAACTATTTACATGGTTGGAAGAAGAATAAAATAACAATAATATTTCGCTTGCTTGACTGACTTTTGTTGAATGAAAAACACTTTCAATTTTAAAAAAAAAATTAAATTAGGGATATCTATTTTAAATCTTATAAACTTAATTTTGTCTTCTTTTTCTGATCGATTAGTTTTGTCGTCTTCTTTTATCGATGAGTTTCGTTTCAATAATTTTAAGTAGTGAGTAAGAATTAAATTGCGAAGCAATAGCGAGCAGGTGCAGCCAGCCAGTAAATAAAATAGGGTTTGTTTTAGTAAATTGCTTGGTAACATTTCAGCTAACATTTTTTCAGAAGAGAAGTTGGGTCAGTATATGGATTAACATCCATATACTAAAAAAACTCTGTTCATATGACGTCAGAAGGGATGACGTAATCCATTAACAAAGCGAGAGATTACAGTTTGATGACGTCATAAAAGAATGGCGTCATCAATTAAAACAAAGAAGGGGAAAGGTATCCTTTATGACGTCACTTACACAATAAAATGACGATTCATCTAACAATGTACAATGGTACAAGAGAGAGAGAGAGAGAGGAAGAGAGAGAGAGAGAAAGAGAGAGAGTGCGATGGAAGAGAGAGAAAAAGAGGGGGATATAGGGGAAAGGACAATAAAGCGCATACAAACGAATGATTAATTATCAAGAAATATATATATATATATATATATATATATATATAATTACTTAAAATGGATGTCATTATAAATGATAGATGGTAACTGTTGGCAACTTTATAGATAGACGAAACGATCCAATGGATCACATGTCCTCTAGTATATTATTAAATATCTCTCTTCCTTCTCTTTCTCTCTTTTCCCTCTTCTTTTTCACCCCTCTCTCTCTCTCTCTCTCTCTGTCTTCACCTGTCTCATTTATTCCTCTCTCTTTTCTTCGCCCCTCATTTCCGAATGATTATAATCAAAGAAAGAAATCAATATATATGCTGAATCAACATATATATATATATATATATATATATATATATATATATATATATATATATATATAAATGAATAGTAGCTTTATGGCAACATTGACTTTTTTGTGACGTCATCCAGTGTATACAGTGACAAGATACAAATATATACATATACACACCAGCAAATAATATAACAACTTTAACCGATTTTAATAGTAGGTAGATTAAATATAACAGAAAAATTACAAGAATCGGACCACGTGCCCACGCCATCTAAATTATGCTGTCAGTTGAAAGTAATATTTTTCATGTGATTAAAACTGAACAAAATGGACTCATTAATTTACCAATAATGATTAAACAAACGCATCTTCCATTTACTTATATTTCGGTCGATACATTTATTTATGCGAACAAGATATATCTGTATACTAATTAATGGACCGAATAGCCAAAATCTACATTTGTAGAAACGTAGGTAAACAAGACATTGGTAATATGTAGATCTCGCAGTGCTTTCGAATCACTGGTTCACTCGTGACGTTCTGTCTACTATTAACTGGTTCTATTTTAGGCATAGCATTCCATTCTGCTCGGTCATTTGCTGTTCGATGTGTTCATTCGATAGAATATCGATTAATGGGAGAATATTTGATCAGCGTCTTCTTATATATTGTATTTGAATGCCCCATACTGCTGTAGCGACGAAGTTCACGCTTCGGTGCCACAAATGAAGGTGCTCAAACTCGTTTCTGCGCATACGGCTCGACGCATGCCCTCGCCTGAATTAATAACAAAACAAATAACCACATTTTAAGCCAATCAGATATATTTCTCTGAATTTATCAAAGTTGCTGTTTTGATCTACACCGGGTAAATAAAAAGCCAGATTTTTGCTTCAACAAACATGTTGAGCCGAAATCAACGACAGAGCTAACATCGACCTTTGGCCAGCTTCGCTCACCCATCTGTCGGGTGTTGGGAAAGCTTATAATGCATTTCTCTATTCACGGACACACACATTTATAAGCATACACACTATGACACAAATACACACACGTACACAATACATTAACTCTTTCACCCTATCGTTTGCCCATTGAAAACCAATGTAAACTTATCCACTTAAATACTTCTAATATCTCCCAATTAACTTTCTACGATGAAAACAAATGGACTTTTACTTATTAATAACTTTCAATGAAATGAACATTCTATAACATCGTGAGGAACTTTTGAATACGATTTTCAGACCAGTGAATAATTCACAGCCTTTAAATTATCGACTCAGGCTTCTTCGATATCTTAGCTAAGGAATCTCTCTTGTTCTGCGAGGACTCTCACAATATGAACACACATTCTATATTTCGTAATTTTGTGGTCGTTAGCAAAATCCGAATTTGGTGGTAACAAAAGGGGTTAAAAACACAGCTTAAAAGAAAACATGACAAGGGCAAAAGATAAAATAAGAGGTTCGGTAGTGTTAAAATAGAGTTTTATCAACATAAAAATGGGGCTGGCTGCTTTTAATTCCCAAAGCTAGGTTAACTACGAAAACTTTGGTAACCAATATAAAAAACGTATGGCCTGAAAGATCACATAGGGGTAAAGTTCGTTGGCACAACGAACTGGAAACAAATGAATTCCTATATTTTTTTCATATAAAAGCATATAATAAAGACTAAAGAAATCTTATTATAAATTTAACAAAGGGGTCTCAAAGGGGCATAAAACAATAAAATAAAACTACAAAATATACAGGACCGTAGCAGTTGGTTGGCGAATCGTCTCCGGTATAGTTTGGACTAGTGTTTTCTTTTCCATTGAAATGTCCGTTTCAAACGTCCCTCTTTATTTTTCTTTCGACACTTTTCATTCCAAGGATCTCCAAGTTCTTGAAATTACTTCTCAAATGAAATTCTTTTGAAACGTCCTTCCTCCAAAGTGCAGTATTTGGTAATTTTCTTTAATTTTAAAGACGCTTGTCTTTACACAGCAAAAAAAAACTTTGTCATAAGGTTGATCTCTTCAAGGGAAAATATATTTCTTTAAAAAATAGGGCCTCTCAGATACCCTGAAATTCCAAATAAAACTTTCTTACCATGAGAACGAGTAGAAAACATCCAAATATTTTACGTCCATTTTGATAACAGACGGAGTCCGTTGGAACTGAACTGCTCTGCTCTAAACCCAAGTCGGCACTGAATAAAAAGAGATGCAATAGCAGAGTTTGGTCGAATAGGGAACCATCCAGACTGAGGTCACATGGTATGACGTCACCTCTAGACTTCATTATAACGATGATGCTGCTGAAAAAAAGACCGGGATAACAACTCGCAACCAGACGGCTAACCGTGACACAACTATTTGTACAGTGGCAACATGTTGACCTCCCCCACCCCTCATGCCCAAAATAGAAATAAATTTCCGAAATATATTCTCCTATTTGTGTAAACCTCCATTTTAAACACATATAAAACAGTTTTGGAACTTATACCCATTAATTTGTTTGTTGATCATATAACATTTATCTCGCTCTCTCACATTATTACCTAAAACGTCTCTCTAAAACTTGACTCAAAAAATTTCCCTCCAAAACTGATACCCTAAAAAGGTTTCTCCAAACTTCTATGGTTCTAGTTTCAGAATTTAGTTTTAAAATGGCCATATTTCATTTTAATTAAAAACGCACAGTGAAAATAGAAGTTTGCAAGATTCGTTTTTTAATGGATTCAAGTGTTTGGTTGAACCGAGCCTAAAATGTTTTGGGCAGACGACATCTTGTTATCCATCTTCAAGGGGATACTTTCGTGTCATCGTTTGATTGATTAATTTGAGTCACGTGCCAATTTTAAAACATAAACAAACCGGTAGACGACAATTTTTACGATAAAATAGTTCTGAGATTCTTTTGTCGGATAGAAAATTAAACTGTCAACATCTTATATTTTCATCTTCGTGGATTTGTTCTATGTTAATTTACCCCTTTTCAAGCGATATTGTGATGTCGAAAATAATTTAAATAATAATTTAAACGATAGCTTTTAAAATAACGTAATAGATTTGCGATATTTATTTATTAATTACGATGTTAATTAAATTTATTGATCGCTTAAGTAAATTTTGGACTGCAGACATTTTGTTAATTTGATGACAATTTAAAATTATTTTCTTGGGTAAATTTTGAGCATTATAAACTATATATGACTTATTCAAAGTTAAATTTGGAAAACTAGATATTAACTGTAGCAGCGAAGTTTACACTTCGGTGCCAAAAATAAAAGTGTTTCTGCGCATCCGCCATAATTAATAAAAACAAATAATAATATTTTGAACCAATCGTCGGATTTTTCTGGATTTACAGAAATAGTCCATTTGGAGCCACCTCGACTCAATATCAGGCCAGATTATTCCTTCAACGGAATGTTCAGCTCAAATCATCGAGAGAGCTAACATCAACGTTTCCAGCCTCAATCGCCACTATGTAGGGCCTTAGGAAAGCCGAAAATGTCTTTTATAAACTCACGCACACATAGCCGCACCAAAATCAACGCACCCACATACACAATGCATAAACTCTTTCACTGTCTTACGCACACGCACACTAAAAGCAACACACACACACACACACACTGCTTGAATCCTCTTTCAATGCTATCTGCTGATTGAAAACAAATTTATAAACTTAACCATTTTAATACTTCGTACATTTCTTACTAAACTTTCTAATATAAAAACAAATGAGGATTGACTCTATTTAATAACTTTCAAGGAAATGTAATTTATGTAATTGAGTGAGGAAGTTTTGATTACGATTTTTCAGACACGTGGATAATTCATAGCCTTTAAATTATCGACTCAGGCTTCCTCGATATCTCAACTAATGAATCCACCTTGTTCGGCAAGGACTCTTAAATATGAACAATTATTCTATGTTTTCCTATCTTTGTAGACTTCCATTTTAAACATATATGAAAAAAAAATTTTGAATTCATTATTTTGTTTGTTTATCATATAATATTTCTCTTCTTCTTTCACACATTTGAATATAACTTAAAACTATTTTTACTTAAAATATTTCTATAAAATTCGGCTCTCCCAAAAATTCTTCCCCCAAACAACAACAATCTAATATGATATAAAAATTCAATGAAAATTAACGAAAACCACCAAAGAAAATCTCTCATCGGAAAAGGACCAAAGAAAAGAAAAACCTTCCGATGTAAAAATTCAAGTGAAATCAACAAAAAATTAATAAATAAAATCTCTCACCACAGAAGAAAAACACAACCTTCTGAGATAAAAGATAGATTCAACAAAAATCAACAAAACACCAGAAAAAGACAAGAGAAAAATCTAACTTTTTGATATAAAAATCCAACGAAAACCAGAAAAATATAAACAACGGTAAACCAAATCTCTCACCACGAGGAAAACGAAACATTGAGGAAATACAAATGACGGGAAATGAATCTCTCTCCATGAAACTGAAAGCAAAAAGAACCGAAATATTTCGACATTTATAATCGTCAAATATCATCGCATGTGATCATATTTCAACGCGTTTTCGAGTTTGTTCATTTTTGAACGTAAAATCTTTCCAAAATTGTCAATTTCTTACAGCGAAATTCAAAAAACTTCCTTCTTCAAAGAAATACAAAAAGAATTCAAAGAAAACCCCCACGAAATGTAGTTCCTTACACAACCTTAAACGAGAACAAACAAAAAAAAACATCATTTAACAAAAGCATTCTGTTTACAAAACAAAAGCAAACTATATTTACAAAAAAAAACAGAGCAATCCTTTTGAACAAAAAAAATACAAACTTTTTCACGAAACAAAAACAAAATAATTCTACAAAAAAGTATCCCTTTTCAACAACATAAAAAATCATTTTTCATGACCACAAAACAAAATTGTTTTTTTTTTTTTGCAAAAGAAAACAAAAAATTGTTTTATTATGAGAGGGTAGCAAACGACTCCGTTTACCTGGCGGTAAATTGTGTAGCAGCGAATTTTAAACTTTTCTGAATTCATAGAAATTCTCCTTTTAAAGCCAGCTCGACTCCATTAAGGCCAGATTTTTCTCTTCAACTGAGCGTTTAGCCCAAATTCATGAGTAAGCAAAAATCGACGTTTCCAACCTCTATCGTATCTCTGTCGAGCTGAAAATGCCTTTTATAAACTCACGCACACATAGCCACACCAACATCAACGCACACACATACACAATGCATTAACTCTTTCACTGTCTCACGCACACGCACACGCACACTAAATGTGATACGCACACACACTGCTTGAATCCCCTTTCAATGCCGTCTGCTGATTGAAAACCAATTTATTAACTTAACCGTTTTAATACTTTATACATTTCTCACAATACTTTATAATATAAAAACAAATGAGGATTGACTCTATTTAGTAACTTGCAATGAAATGTAATTTATGTAATTGAGTGAGGAAGTTTTTATTACGATTTTTCAGACTCACGGATAATTCACAGCCCTTAAATTATCAACTCAGTCTTTCTCGATATTTCAACTAATGAATCCTCTTTGTTTGACAAGGGCACTCAAATATGAACAATTATTCTATGTTTTCTTATCTTTGTAGACTTCCATTTGAAACATATATAAAATATATTTTTATTAACTTATACTTTTGAATTCATTATTTTGTTTGTTTATCATATAACATTGTTTTTTCTTTCTCAGGCATTTGAATATTACTTTGAACTGTTTTTCTTTTAAATGTTTCTATAAAACTCGACTCTCCCCAAATCCCCACCCCCCCCCAAAAAAAAAAACTGGAACCCCCCCAAAAGAGTCCTTCAAATAACTATTGTTTGGTGTAAAGAAACTTGTGACAAATGTCATTATTTTGTTGAAAATATCGGAAAAACGACAAATTAGTCAAAATGTATGTAATTTAAATATTTGTTTATTCGAAAGATGTAAAAATAATGAAGAATTGAAGTCATCGTAAATTTAATTTATGCTTTGCAGTTCAGAAAGGTTTGCAGTATCCAGATCTGTTACACGAGAATCCTTTTTTTTCTTCAATGAAATTGTGTCGTCTGCCTTGATTGTTTGTTTGTGGTTTGAAGAAGAAAGAACTTCTTTCAGTGAAATTTGATCGACCGCTGATAAAAAATATATATGAGCGAACTTGAAAAGAATAAACAAGAAAATTTCCATATCTAAAATATATATTGTATAGGTGTGAACTGGGAGTATTTAATTGTTAACATTTTTCTGTTTTATATGGCATAGTAACAAATATGCATGGCAATCTTTTCTTTTTTAAAAATTTATTTTTAATAATTTTTCGATTCATTAATATATAAGCCAACCTTGTTTCCTTGTCATTTTTTTTATGTTGGTGTTTACAAAGAACAAAAGCGCATGCATGAGAACGTCTGACGTAGCATTAAAAAAGGTTTACCATTTTTACAGTGTCTAAATTCAGAAAATAATTTTATTTTAATTATGTGGTCATTCATATTGATCGTTCCATCGGAATAGTAACTTTCGAATATTTTCCGCAATAATAACTATTTTTTCTCATCAATCACTACCGGATGTTATTACATTGTCTTGCTATCTGATTCTGAGCATCTATTTTTAATAATAATTATAAATAAGTAATGCATTTGCATTTTATGTATTTGCCAAATCACCAATGAATTGTCAAAGGAACAAACATCTCTGATCAATTGTTCTCAAGAAGTTACGATCGGTGGTAAATCCACCAATCTGCTGATAATAAAAAAAGATAAAGAGAAGTTGAGTAGGTGAGAGTATAGAATAGAATAGATAAAGTCTTATTCTAACATTTATATAAACTTTATTGGCCATCTTCATTAACATGCTGTACTTGAGAATATGTTAGTAACAGAGAATAAGTAAAACGGTTTGAACGTCCATAATATATAGAATAAATACACTTTTTGTAGGGAACACAAAAGAGTTCAAAGCAAGATAACGTACGTATATAGGGGTAAGTAAAAAGCAGCCTGAGTTTATATGTGGTTAGTAAGTATCTGTTTATTGCACATGTATAATTCCACGTGCGACACGTCATCCATATTGGATAGTAAAGCTTTCTTGCCGACTTCGAAGCCGTGGCTTGCGCCCCAAGAGAAGGGTTTGGTGGTTTAACTGAGAGACGTGGATGAGTTAGACAGCTATGCCTTCTCGCGACTAAAGAGAGAGGATAGTGGCGAGCACTCCTATTTATAAATTTCGTGCTCAGTTCGCGTGATAGATTGTTTCTAATTGGACAAGTCAGAATCGGAATTAAATGTTTGTTCCAATCAGCGCTTGGCTTAGAAATTAAGCAACATTTCAAAAATAATTAATGGCGCTTTATTCTGCTGCTTTTATTTATCTTCCTTCCACAACGTAAGATGTGACACAAGGTCGGGAAAGTGGGATTTGAAAAACCAGCGCTCGAGAATTTGAGCACTCTGGCCATTTAAAAATTGCCTGGGCAGCCCCGTCGGCATTCCCCGGTAGGGGCGCCTCAGGCGATTAGCAATAAACTAACCCCTTCTCAAAGGGTGAGAAGGAAAAGCCTGGGAGGGTACACCTCCTAGAACTGCACAAATCAAGACCCAAAGGCCCAGACAATACCGGTCTTTGGGTGGAGTAAAAACACGTTGATAGTACTACTACTACAAAAGATATTTGAAAGACAGATGTTGCACACACTTTTTAACTATTCTATTTTGTTGCTGTTTATCCCCCTGGGCAAAACCGGGTAGCCATGTTAGTACACAATATAGGGATTATTTTCAATTGAATTTTAATACAATGCTTTTTGGGTGCCATATGTTGTGCATATCAATAACTGAGTGCATAGATTTCATACACGATTATAGTAAGAAGATTTGACATGCAAACACGGAAATAAATAATTCTCTACATAATTGAAGACGAACGTATGATTGAATGTATCTCAGTCCTTGCGTTCATTGAAATTCAATGCATCTATAGAATACTAAAACTATGATTATCTTACTTCTATGGAAATTGAATGTTTTAGATGGTGGGAGGAAATACACATGAGTGGTCGAAATAGAGGAATATAAGAAGGGGAAGTGGTTGGAGGAAGGGAATGACCTAACTAAAGGGAAAACGAGACGATATATTTTAGGGAAGACACGAATGATGTAAATAATTAAATGACATAAATAAAGAAGAAAGACATACTGTAAAGACGTTTGATTGGACGTGTCCAAAAGTGAGTGGATCGCAACTTGGTCTACTGATTCTGTTCAAATGTATAATGTAGCAATATTGACCCAACGGGTCACTAGTCATTTAGTATCTTATAAACAAAAATAAAAACATGACTGGGAAACAATTTTGTCTTTGTATGATGTGCGTTTTTACTATTTGCTGTTTTATTGTGTTTTCGCGTAATTCATTTCTACTTCATCAGTTTTGTTTCTTGTTCATTTCACTGTAATTCTAGAATTTGATTTGATACCTCAGTAGTTTATTCTTTTTACTAATGATTCACCACTTATCAAGGCCCCCAAAACACTCAATGATAAGAGTTAATGATGACCGATGATAATAATAGGAGAGGATTGAAAATCTGCACACACCCTCCCACTGAAAACAACAGTCGATCTGTAAAACGGCATTACTTCTCCCTTTCTGAGAAACATAACTCACAATTTGTGAAGAGAACAAAATAGGGAAATCTATTATAAGGCTGCCGAAAGTAAACCCAAAATCCACTTCCCCCCTCATGAAACCATCGAACAGATTGCCAAACACATTCTAAAATTGTTTCTAGCAAATGTTTTCACATATGTGTTTAACAAATGTTTACTCATTGTAAAATACATCTTAATAAACGCCACTACGATTGCACTTTCACCTTGTTTTCTACCCTGCGAATCACAAATATTTTATTCACCAATTTATTGCTGCCGAGATGCATGCGCTTATGTTAAATCGTGTTTGAAAATGGATATATATTGTCGTATATCTGTTTGTAATACAAGTAAAAACAAAGCCCTCTACCAAGATAAAATACCAAGTTTTGTTGAGTAAAATATTATAAGAAAACAAATAGTGCTATTAATTTTGGGTACTTTGTCACCAGCGCTAAAAGACACTTGGCGTCGCTGCTTTTCGGCGGTTTACGGTAAACGCCGGAAAGCCCCGAGCGAAACGAGAAAGCAGATGACATCTAAACAGTCAACTTGAATGAAACGCTGAACGTGCAAACTGGTCGAAACGCGATTTTACATTTAAACATGAATTTGGCAAAGAAAAAATGCAAAAAATGTAGAGATAGATGCAAGATCGTAAAGCGAACTAAACTCACGGATAAGTACTCTTGAAGATGCCTTAACGCCATCTGCAGAAGCTTGCTTTAACCATAACCTTAATTCCTACATTGCCCTAACCCTAATCCTAATTTATAAGCTAACCCTAATTCCTAAAAGAGAAGTCAGTAAAAAATAGTTGAAAAACAAATAATTTTCGGAAAAAAATGTAAAAAAAAAACTTACTTGATCAAATTTTCAATATATCTTTCCTACAAATGTTTAATAAGATAAAAAGTAAAATAAAAAACATTAATTAAACCACTTATTTTAAACTTCGTTAAAAAAATAAATTATAATTTCGAAACATGTTTGCCTGTTTTGTCCAGCGTATAAATCCAGCATCGTTTGTGTTTTTTTTTCAATGCAGGTAAGTCAACGGATTCTTCATTCGGCACTCTCCGGCGTTTAACGTAAACATCCGGAAAACACCGACGCCGAGTGACTTTTAGTGCAGGTCCCAAAGTAACAAATCACCTAATTTTGTAATCAATTACAATAACTAGAAAAATATGCTTCCTCTGGTTGCATATTTTAGCTAGCATATATGAAAACAGATATTATATCGCCTGCTCCCCTGTAAGGAAGAGGTAATGGCCGGATGGTCTTATGACAACAGATACTGCACTACCAGAAAAAGGAAGGAACTCCCTGGGTGGATGGTATCATGATCATATAAGAGATACTGTACTACTCCCCACCACCCAAAGGGAGGTAATGCCTGGGAGGATGGTATCATGACGAGCGAACATATACTAAACTACACCCCTAAGGAGGAGGGGTAACATCTGGAAGGATGGTCTTATGATAACAGAACAGATATTACACTACTTCTTGCCCCGAAATGAGGTTAGTACTGTTTCGGTGATGATATGATGTCAACAGAACAGGTACTACACTACCTCGCTGAATTCAGCATTCCAATATAGGAATAGTATGGGCTAAATCTCAATCATTAATAGAAGTAATAGTACAGGTTCGAATTCAGACATACACAAACCAAATCTCCATTAGCAAAAGATATTTGGGGATCTTTGTCAGCAATAAACACCCATAAACATGAAAGAAAATGTTTTAAATTTATTTTATGTTATTAGATTTATAAAATGAATAGTTCAAATAGATGCATAAAAATAGTAATGTGTAATTACAGACTGGGAGCAGAAGTAATAAGTAGTTATCAAAGGTCCTGGTTAATTGCTGGGTTCTTGTTAAAACTATGATACGGCGAAACAGCTGTCTGTGAATTATTATATTTGCTACCCACTCGTGTGTTGAGCTCTCTAGTATGAGAAGTAATGATTGCTCCTTAGCGTTAAGCATTTCTCTTTGTAAATAAAATAGAGTTCTTTCGGTAGTCGGTTATTAAAACAAGTACAAAACACAATTTTCTTTTACTTTCGTTGCGAAGTAGAGGGTAAGATCTGTGACTGCTGTCTAAACGATCGCGTTTCGAATCTAAATTTGAAACACTCCACATGTTTAACCACATACATACATTTGAATGGTTACTAGAGAGAGTTTGAATGCATACTGGACACTGTTCTCAGATGTCTTAGGTTTCTCTGTACATATGTTTTGCTAGGACACCCTGGCATGACGATACTTCCTCCTACAAGTAAACCCTGACCAAGTATTCAAAATAACATACTATTTGAAGCCCAAATAAGATCTCTTCGGCATGGCAAAAAAAAAGAATTCCTGTAAAAAAATGTCCATTTAAGTGCGCTCCATCTACGATGTTATTTCAACATTTTACTTTTGGATTTACTTCATTTTGAACACTTTCTCCATACTGTCCTTACGAAAAACTTTTTTCGTCTTCTTCAAAATCTCCTTTTCATTGGATACCTTTTCAACGGACAATTACCATCTGGACAAACCACATATTTTTTTACACGAATTTTTTTTTACTCCATTTTTAATAATATTTTTCAAATGTTTGACCTTTGGCTTTTCCACAGCCAACTTATCTATCTGTATTTCTCCTCTGATGATAAGATTTCGATCTTTGAAAAGCCTTGGCTTTAGGAGATAATAATAAACACTAGTCTATTACAAAATACACCTTGCATTGAACAATCGAAATTTGAAATAAATTTCGACATTCGTACATGTTTATCACTCTTATTTCTTCTATCTTATATATATACAACTCACTCCCGACGTCTAACCTATCATCTATCTGACAACCAGCGCCATTCAACACCACATCACTTCTTATAACAAAACACTACAGTCGGTCGATATACAAAACTCACTAAAAACTCGCACCAAACATACATCAACTAAAATACTTGAAGCAATATTTATTAAAATACAACAACCCAATATTAACAAAATAGCTTTTAATACCGGTACGAACATATTAAATGTATTCCATAATTAAAAATAATAAAGTAATAAATATAAATAAATAGATATCATGAAGTATTAAATAAATAACCAAATAACTAAATAAATAAAAGTAATGAATACTTTAATAAAAAAATAAATAATAAACTTAACCACACTCCTTTGTTTGCTTTTACTCTCGCTTTCCTCCTACCAAAAATACACAAGAAGAGTATAAAAAACACAATTACTCAAGTCCTCCAAAAGTAAAAATAAAAAAAACCTCCTCCTGATGACGACTACGAACGTCAAAGCGCTCGAGTAATGGCCGAATCAAGAACACTCGGAAACAGCTACCACCAGAGACCAGCAAGCTTGTTCAACGCATCGAGAATACCACTAAAAACAAAGAACCAACGCACGCGAAAATTCCGTGTTATTCAACAACGCCTTTATAAATAATGACTTTCTACCCCCCATATATATATATATATATATATATATATATATATATATATATATATATTTGTGAAATTTTCTCTCTCTCTCTTTTCTACTGTTAACTTATTTATTTATTTAGATATTTTCTAATTTTCTAATTTTATTTTTATTCTCTTTATTCACTTTGAGCTGTTTTTACGACTATATATATATATATATATGTGTGTGTGTGTGTGTGTGTGTGTGTGTGCATATCTGGTCGAACATATATATATATATATGTATATATATATATGTATCTATATATGTATGTACATAGTAAGATATGAAAATATATTTATGGCAATTAAGCTACACATAGGCGTCCGCGTATCATCTCCTTCGATAACAGTTAGGCTAAAATGTATTTGTGTTACCGAGTTGTTTTATATATCCACGTGTTTTGTCTGACTTTTGTGAATGTGTCGAATTAACAGGTGACCTTATTTTAACACATGCGTGCTTGGTATATTTCTATTTCAATTTTTTTGTTATTTTAGATGTTTTTTTCGTTTACTTTTTTATTTAACTGATTATTTTACTTTATTGTCATCATGTATTGTTAACCTAAAGAAAAGTTTATTCTGTGTATACAGGTGTCTGCTATTTCACTTATCCAGTTTAATAGGTTTTGAGGGCTTTAAAGTTTAGAATTTCAATGGTCGTCTAAATTTCTACATGTACTTTCCATTCGATTATTGGCGAGCATCAGCTTTTTGTGGAACGCTAGTGCTCTTTTTATTCATATGTAATATATATATATATATATATATATATATATATATATATATATATATATATATATATATGAATTAATTAAGTTCAATTATTAACAAAATGAACAAAACCATTACTTTTCAAAAGGGCTCAATATATATTAGAGCTGTTATATTTATATATATATATATATATATATATATATATATATATATATATATATATATATATATATATATATATATATATATGATAAATTAACTAACTTGAAATATATTGATAATATGAACGTAACACAAATATTTATTCAAAAAGTTGTTGTTCTAATGTATATATATATATATATATATACTCGTGCTGGTCAAAAAAATAGAACATATGTATAAAACTGTAAAAATCATTCCGTTTGAGATAATTTTCGGCTTTTAAATTGTGTAGGCGAAATATTCTATATGTAAATAACAATTACAACTAAATTAATTAAATTACTTGCAAAATCTTTTTAAACACATAATTTTTTTGAGTTTAAGATTACTCAACGAATAATGTTCTATTAAATTGAAACGCTGAATTTCCCAATGTGACAATAAACTACTCTGTGACAATAAAGTCTGACATATGCAAATATGACAAATGATTAACAATAGTTGTAATTGTTATTTACATATAGAATATTTCGCCTACACAATTTATAAGCCGAAAATTATCTCAAACGGAATGATTTTTACAGTTTTATACATATGTTCTATTTTTTTGACCAGCACGTGTATATATATATATATATATATATATATATATATATATATATATATAATGTATATACGTCATCTAGTTACAGCTGTTTCGTCATCCACGATACATCAATGTGGCTAGATGTAAAAAGTGTATCCACGCCGAGATTGGACATCCAAATATGAAAAGGGAGAGAGAGAGAGAGAGAGAGAGAGAGAGAGAGAGAGAGAGAGAGAGACAGACAGAGACAGAGGCAGAGAATGACAGAGAATGACAGAAAACGATGTTAAATGAAATTGACTCAATCGTTGGGAAACAGGTGAACCCATAATCTGTAAAATCAGCCTGTGTTTAATTACGCTTATACAATGACTTGTCTAAAATCGTTACAGCGTTCCGGTCATAATATCCCCCAAAAGGTAGATATGTAGTAAATCAAGCAAAACGAAAGTTTCCTTCAAATAAACATCATAAAAAATATAACTGTCATAAAAACATAACTACATATAAAAACAAATATATCTCTGTAGGGTATACGATCGATCAAGTGGAAGGGACGTTTATTTAAATGCGACTATAAGTTTACACATATGTAGATGCGCATTGTTACAATATTCCGTGCGTCGTGCGCCGGGATGGTTTGGATTGAAGAAGATAGAACGAGGAGCTGTGCAACACGTTGTTTTATTGGGGGAAAACCATTACAGGACGTACATAAAAATCAGAGGCGGATAATCATACTATTAGGGGCGTAAGGAATTAGACAAGGCGCACAACTAATACAACAAGTACTATAGGATTATTTTACAAAAAGACTCTAATTATAATAATTGTACGTATTGAATATTCGCTAATGCGGTTGTCTGGCGTGTATTTATATGTCCTCTAACATACTCTCTAATCTTATTTGAAGAATAAAAAATATAAAAACAATAAAAAATAAATAATAAAAAATAATAAAAAATAATAAAAAATAATAATAATGAATAAAAATTAAACAATTAAAAAATAAAAAATAAAAAATAAAAAATATAAATAAAAAATAAAAAAATATAAATAAAAATGAAAATAAAAATAAAAAATAAAAAATAATAAAATAAAAAATAAATTAAAGATAATACAAAATAATAAAATAATAAAAAATAAAAATAATAAAAAATAAAAAATAAAAATAAAAATAAAAAATAAATTAAAGATAATACAAAATAATAAAAAATAAAATAAAATATAAATAATAAAAAATGAAAAATAAAAAACAGCACAATATAAAATTAAAATTAAAATAAAA